>CM039682.1:5117495-5377495 GCA_022537955.1 Schmidtea mediterranea | reverse complement strand
ATGAATTTTTGAATAAATTATATCCATCAATTATATCATTTTTAATAATAATAATAATAATAATAATAATAATAATAATAATAATAATAATAATAATAATAATAATAATAATAATAATAATAATAATAATAATAATAATAATAATAATAATAATAATAATAATAATAATAATAATAATAATAATAATAATAATAATAATAATAATAATAATAATAATAATAATAATAATAATAATAATAATAATAATTAAACGATAACGCCAATAAAAAACCTTTCGTACGATGTATTTCGATAGCACAGCTATCATCTTCAGGTACTCAAAACCAACTAAAAATATTATGAATTAACATTCAATTTAAACAAATAATTTTTTATTAATTTAATTTTTTAATAAATAAATATTTTTAAAAATATATTTTAAATTAATTTTAAATTTTAAATTTTTTACTTATATTCTAATTTTTAAAAATTAATGTAATTTAAAATTTTCAATTATTTTAATAATATTAAAAAAACAAACATGATTTAACATACGTAAACTATTTAAAAACATTCAAAACATTCGTAGTCACAGCACTCTGCACATTAATCTTTGGATCCAATGACCTTATCAGCAATGCTTCACATATCACTCGTTCCCAATAACTATTAAAACTTCTCAACAAAATTCTAAAATCAGGCATTCCTATATCACTTTTACAGCCTCTATTGTGCTCACTAATATTGGTCAAGCCCTTCAATCGACAATGCTCTAGAACTCGAGTACAGAGATGAAAATAATTTGTTTGAATGTTAATTGAATGTTAATTCATAATATTTTTAGTTGGTTTTGAGTACCTGAAGATGATAGCTGTGCTATCGAAATATATCGTACGAAAGGTTTTTTATTGGCGTTATCGTTTAAATAAACCCCTAACCCAAATTTATTTAATTATTTATTAATAATAATAATAATAATAATAATAATAATAATAATAATAATAATAATTAAAAGATAACGCCAATAAAAAACTTTTCGTACGATATATTTCGACAGCATAACTGTCATCTTCAAGTACTCAGAACCAACTAAAAATATTATGAATTAACATTTAATTTAAACAAATTATTTTTTATTAATTTGATTTTGTAATAAATAAATATTTATAAAATATATTCAAATAACTTTTAATTAATTTAAAATTTCATTTATATTATAACTTTTTAAAAAAAATTAATGTAATTTAAAATTTCAATTATTTTAATAATATTAAATAATAGTTTTTTTTAAAAAAAACAATACATAAACATAATTTAACATACGTAAACTATTTAAAAACATTCAAAACATTCGTAGTCACAGCACTTTGCACATTAATCTTTGGATCCAATGACCTTATCAGCAATGCTTCACATATCACGCGTTCACAATAATTATTAAAACTTCTCAACAAAATTCTAAAATCAGACATTCCTATTTCACTTTTACAGCCTCTATTGTGCTCACTAATATTGGTCAAGCCCTTCAATCGACAATGCTCTAGAACTCGAGTACAGAGATGACGGGAAGTCTCTCCAATGTATGTGGCATTACACCCATTACATGTAAATTGATAAACGAGATCAGAACACAATCCAACCGGAGTTTTTGATTTATTAATAAACATATTGCGGTCCTTACACGAATTAGAGACGATCTTAAATTCTAAATTTCCCATCTGTTTACTTAACTTTCTTTTATAATTTGTAAAGCCTTCAGAGTACGGCAATACTAACACATATTTAGGCTCAATTTTTTTATATCCATTTTTACTATTATTTAGATCAACACTCAATTCACACCCATCTGACAAATTACACTCAGACTTTCCACAACATGGATCCTTAGGATTTTTAATCAATTTATCAACAGTTTCTTTTATCATCAACAATAAAAATGATATAGAATATCCATTCTTTATCAACAACTCAACCAATTTATCAACACTTTTTACCGAATTAGCAAAAGTAGAAGATAAAGCCCATGAACAATAAATCAATCCTTTCACCATATTTCTCTTATACTTAAATTCACAAAAGCTTTCTGGAGAAGTATAAAGACCAGTATCAGTTGGTTTTCTATAAATCTCTGTCTCATACTGTTTATCTTTGCGTTGAATTAACAAATCTAAAAACGCAATTGATGACTTTCTCTCCGTTTCACATGTGAATACAATGTTCTTATGTAAACTGTTCATAAAATGCAAAAACGGTTCTAGATGTTTCTGGTTTTCAAATACAAGAAAAATATCATCCACATACCTTTTATAAACAAAAGGTTTTTCAAATTGGAAAGAAGCAATTTTCTTTTCCAAACTAGCCAAAAATATTGATGCCATCGTTGGTGCTAAAGGGGAACCCATAGCGACTCCATCTATTTGTTGATACCATTCATCATTGAAAAGAAAATTGGCATTTGAAGTAGCAAATTCAAGAAGTTTACGAAATGCCCTTCTATCCAAAATGTGATGTTGCGAATCATTTTCATTCCACAACGCACAGCATAAGTCAATCGTCTCTACCAGTGGCACATTCGTAAACAAACTACAAACATCAAACGAAACCATAACATCATTCATACTTCGTTTTTGTAGCTTTGCAATACAAGACACAAACTCAAAGCTATCCTTACATTCAAACTCTGATCGCATTAACGGTTTTAATAATCCATCTAAAAACTTTGCTATTTTATACTGGGCAGTACCAACCATAGACAAAACTGGTCTCATAGGTACACCATCTTTATGGATTTTTGGTAGCCCATATAGTTTTGCTAGCTGCGATCCTATTGGACGAATAGACTTACCTACCTCTTCGTTAATAAGCTTCTTCTCAATAAAACCATTTAACATTTTTTGTACAAATGCTTCATTCTTAAGAGGAGGCAATTTTTCATTCTTCCGACCCTTTGGCACTTTCACAAACTGAGGAGAATTTAACAAATCATTCAACTTATTTACATACACATCATGGTCAAGAATAACTATCCAATTTCCTTTGTCAAACTTACAGATATTTATATTTTTTTAGCTAAGTTTAATAATAATAATAATAATAATAATAATAATAATAATAATAATAATAATAATAATAATAATAATAATAATAATAATAATAATAATAATAATAATAATAATAATAATAATAATTATATTAAAAACAAGTTTTACTATATAATTAGACAGATTCAGTGTTATCATAAAAACTTTGTAGATTTTAATTTGCATATTCAAAGAAATTATCAAAATATTTCTAAAAATCACAAAATAAATTATTTATGTACCAATATTAGTGATCACAATAGAAACTATATAAGTGAAATAAGCATTTTTTATTTCAAAACTTTATTAAAAACTTTTAATAATTATTGGGAACGTCTAATATGTGAGGCATTGTTGATAAGGTCGGCATTGGATCCAAAGAATTATGTGCAATTTGAATGTTTTCAAAGTTTGATTGGAAAGTTTTGGGATGTGCAAGAAAACTTAGTGCATGTTTGATCTGTTGAGTGTTAAGTAAAGATAATAATTTCATTTGTTGTATTCGTAAATATTATTATTTACTTATTTTTAACTTTATTTACTTTTTTTTCAGTATTTTTCGGAATCTACCGGATTTGTTCATTACCTGGAAAAGGGGTTATGGTTTCTCTCAGTAATCAACGACCAGCCGAGGGAGGAAAATATTCAGTTCAATCTAAACACCAAGAGTAAGTCTCATAACTAATTTGTTTTACATAAATTGTTTTAAATTGTTTTTTATAATGTTATAATTATTTATGATATTTTACTTAGAACCTCGGATAGCAATTGAGGTTGGATATAATAATTATAATAATAATAATAATAATAATAATAATAATAACAATAATAATAATAATAATAATAATATTAATAATAATAATAATAATAATAATAATAATAATAATAATAATATTAATAATAATAATAATAATAATAATAATAATAATAATAATAATAATAATAATAATAATAATAAATCTATATCCGCTTTTGTATTTTTTCTATTATTTATTACAACAGCTTTCAGATTAAAATTTTGATGTTTTCCACTTTGTAAAAAGACATTGTTAAAAAAATGAAGGATTACCAAAAGCGTAACTCTGAATGTTATAGGTTGCGATGCTTATTCATTAGCGTAAATGTATACTAGGTATCTTTAACTATCATGTTCTCATTTTTGTGTTTTCGGTGGACAAAACTTTGGCTGGATACTGTGAATCTATTGCCATTCTAAAACATCGTTTTGGGACATAATTTTTCCTAAATAATGTTTTGTTTATAACTGTTTCGGTTCATTTGTTTAAATATTTATTTTAATAACCGATTTTATTTATAAATAATATATATATAATATTATTAAATGCTTGAATAGATTAATTATATATATATATATATGTTCACCTACCGTATTTATGCTATATGATATGGTTTTGAATTTTATTATTCCTAAAAATTAATCCGTTCCCTGATTCAAAATGCAACATTCACACTTAACAATTCAATGTGTAGAAGCGTAGACAGAAGTGCCCTGGGGAAATGCGTATAATACTGTGGCTTGCACTTAATGGAAATTCAATCCGAGAATGTTGATTCATTAAATTAAACAGTCATATATTGTATTATTGGACATCGAAAGTTGTCACAGACGTGTTATTGCTCTATTTCCAAAACAAAATTAAAAATCTTATAAAAGTAAAATGGTAATTTATAAACGGAAATCTAATTTTACTTATTACATTTATCTACATTTATCTTGAAATCACTTGAAAAAATCTGTGCCTAGACTTTATGTGAATATCGATAAAACATCGATATTATTACTGATTCATAGTCAAATAATAAAAAATTCTTAATATCATTGCAATATGAAAAGCAATCAGAACTGAAAACCAAAAAAGTTCTTTTAATACTACATTTTTCTATAAATAATAACATAATAGGCAGGACAAGTATTATTATTATTATTATTATTATTATTATTATTATTATTATTATTATTATTACATGAAATAAATATGTATAATATCTTCATAGCACTTTTTTACAGTTCACCGATATTAATCAAAAGTAATAATTGATCTACCAAAATGAAATGTTTGTTTCAATTGGAAATTTCATAGAAAAAAACGTCATGTAGAAATTTGACAAACGAAATATTTTTATTAAACTAAATTATAATTTAACAAAAATTTTTTTTTATTTCACAAAGCATGTTATTTAAACAAAATTCGAATAATGTATTAATTTACATTTGTTTGTTCTCATTGTCAACATTTTATTTACAAATTTAAATAAGAAACATATGTACATTTATTTATTTTCAGATAAAATAAAATTATTTATTTATTTATTTTATTATTGTAATTATTATTATGAATAATTATTATATGTTAAATAAAATTTCTTTAATAAATATATATTTAATAATAATAATTTATAAATCGACGTATTTATAATTATTCTTATAAAGAATCAATTATTTTAATTTATTTATTTTTGATTCAATTGACACAAAATTGTCTTATAATTTCAATTTCATTTTATTTTATTAAAATTAATTAACTGTAGAATTTTAATCGATCGATCGATTTTATTTACAAATTTTTCCATGATGATTTTAATTAATTATTGATTAGAAAGGAATTGTAATTAACGTTTTACTTTTGGAAACGTTTTTTTTTCAAAAGTGTTTTATTTAATAATTAAAACAAATTATATTTATTTTTAAAGATTAAAACAAAGCAATTATAAATCGATTGCTGCGTAATACGTTTATAGTAGATGATTATGCCCCTTCCCGACCGCCCGTTCCTTCCCTTGGTAAGGAAAAAATATTATACTAATTGTTTATTAGTATTTTTATGTGTTTACGGAAGGTTGCATATATTTCGCGTAAGCTTTTATGTAGGTCACCAAAATTTTTTATATTTTTTAAGAAAGTAGGTCACGGATCTTGTTATGTAGGTCAACGAAATTTTATGAGGGACACAGACAATATATAGTATTATTAATATGTAATATATATATATATAGCTTTATATTCTCTACATCATGTTGCTACTTCGACTTCCTTGAGTTTAACTACGTGTGTCAAATCCTTCAAAACGATTCAGAATTTTTGAATTTCTTCAAAATCAAAGGGTATTGTCATTATTTTTTGTGTGCAAAAATAATCTTGTATGCTCTACATTATGGGGGGGTCAAAACCGTCAATGTTATTTTGATCGAACATAATTTAAAAGACCCGTATCACCATGTATTATTATACTTTTTTAAAAAGGAAAAGATATATTCAAAATTTTAAATTTTAAAACCCTTGTCAAATGTAAAGATATATATCCTGGAAAGGATCGAGAAATGCTTGTATATGCTTTGTAAAGTGCCAAAAATAGTAATTGCAGGAGAAAATGATTTCAAAATTATGACTTCCGAAAGGCATATAATGTACTTTGGAATTGTTTTGCAGAACAAGTGCTTGCATACCTTTATATAAACCCTCATATTAGCTCCAATATCATACTCCTATCCTTGCCAGTTCCCTAAGCCTAATTTCGCCTTTTCTATAATGTCTTCAATTTTAGTTGATAACCCCTTTCCTGTTCATCAACATTAATAAACCATAAAATAACAGATGACTGTTCTTGATGGCTTGCGTTTTGAGTGCAATCCAATAAATTTGTGAAATTCTTAGCTTTCTTATTTAGTTTTATTATTACCTTTCTAACTTTTTTGGCCAATGCAGAAATCATTTCATCGTGTATCCTATTAAATAAATAGGAACACAATGTTGATAAATATAAAATGGCCGCCACTATTTGTTTACAAACACATTTTCTCCCTGCCCCACTTTCTCTATTATTCATCTTGCAGAAATGTCTAAAACAAGTGCAACAAATAAAATTTTATAAAAACAAAGGAATCAAAGAAATAGTGAAATACGAGTCACCCACCGCAGAGAAATAGCACTGCTTACTATAAAAACAGCTCTCAAAAAATTAGTTTAGAAAATTTATTTAATAAATATTCCTAATCAAATTTTTTGATTTTCAAACAATCTACATAAGCGAATGTCAAAGAAAAAATACGTTTCACTAATAAAAGAAATAAACAGAAAATAACCGTTTGTTTGTGATTCCAACACAATTACCTAATTATTTTTAAATATTCTAAAAGTCTAAAAGCACTTGCAAATATTGCATATCAAATACATAGTTTTATTGAATAGCGAGTTTATTGGAATTATTTGTTCTTATAAATGTGTATATATCAATATAACTGTTGTTTGCTCTGGTAGAATAACCAGAGCCATGGTCTTCAACCCTGGTAAGATGAGTAGAAAGTAACACAAAATTCTCCGATCCTGGAAACATCAGCTACAGCTTGCAGTGCTTCCATAATTAGTAGATGTATTGAGAGATCTTTTAAACTTCCGCATCTAATCATGTCTAGAGAAACACTTGAATTTGAAATTAATCCTCAAAGGAAAAATATTCCATTGTTGAAATATGTGTTGACAATAAGAACAAATGTGCGATTTCAACTTTTAAAGCCGATGTCTCAATTTCAATTAAATTTCCAATTCCAGATTGATGAAAAGCAAAGTCAATCAATTTTTATAGAGTAGTAACTTGATTCATTAGATAATAAAGACGAAATTATTTTATCAAAATTCAACTTCACAGATCGAAAACAAAGAATGAATCAAAATTATATATATATATATATATATATATATATATATATACATTACAAATTTCCCATCTACTAACCAACTTCCACAATTGGAAAGAAGTCTAAACAATTCAATTAGCAATTAACAATTTAATAATTTCTATAAATATCAAATCAATCAATCAATTATTTTTGAAAAACCAATAACGGCACACAGACGCGATAACATTATTTGGCCGATACAATAACCATAGTAACCATAGATATGAAATCGATAGTACAAATAGATGAGAAATAGCAAAATAAATAATATGATCTGGAGCGTCTATGGAGAGTTAAGGATATTGTTATGAAAACGGGTAAGATTCCAAACATTTGGAGCAAACGATATGAGTTTATGTTTAGTTTCTCCTTTCCGTGATATTTCATATGTATAATTTAGAAGTTTTGAGAAATCACTTTTTCAAGCTTAAAGGGAACTTTTCGTTACAATCATTTCTAATTTGATTTTTCTTACATAAAGTAATATTATATAAAAATACAATGAAGTAAATAGATAAAAACAATTTATGCAGAAATATTTGTCACATGGACTGCGTTTTCAATAATGTATACAATTCAGTAAATTCCAGTGGTTCATGTGAATTTTCCCCATTTCTTGTTCAATATGTCAGCATTTTATGACTTTCAACTGAAAGGCCACTAAGCGCTCAACAAAATACATATTTCTCCTAAAACCCAATGACCCATTAACAAATGCTGTAGAGATTTATGATGCTAGACATTTTTCACCGTTACCGACTGTTTAATTTCGGTTTTGGCATTTAAATATGAAACACTTGCTATTTTTGAATAAATTTTTATTTTTTTTCTCTTTCTCCCACTAAAGTATATATACATCGCTTTTTCGTAATTATATATTCTTTAAAGCGATTTAATCGCCCACAGTGATGATTGATCTTAAATTTTTATGTAGGTGCATGTCACTAATTATAATCATTAAATAATAATAATAATAATAATAATAATAATAATAATAATAATAATAATAATAATAATAATAATAATAATAATAATAATAATAATAATAATAATAATAATAATAATAATAATAATAATTTTCAGGTTTTAAATCATTTTTATGAAGATTTTTAGGGTAAAGGCTGTTTAACTGTTGTATGGTTATCAAATATTAGAAATGATAGTTATTATATAAAATTATTTTTATTTGTGTAATCAAACTTTTTTTTATCTTTATCACTAGTTATATATTTTTATTTTCAATTTTCAAACAATATTTGTTTTATATTTAACAGTGTTACAGACTGTAACTTACAGTTGTTTAAATGGTCAATTTTCAAATAAATAAAAATGTATAATAAAAAGTGTTATTTTTATTTTCTAAGCATAAAATTTGAGTCCATTTCAATTTAAATCTACCTGGTGAATTATATAAAGCATTAAAACAATCTTAAAGAACAACAGCAATTATATTTACCTAAATATAAGGGACAATTCTCCACACTGAGACGTATTTGACAGAAATAAATAATTTATGTCAAACGTTTATTTAAGTCGAACTCGTACAAGAGTTTCCTTTCTCTCTGTAGGAAATTTGTTTCTCAACAACAGACAGTATTTAGGATAAAAATAAACTTAATTCTGTTTAATGTTGAATTTTAAAATATTTTTTATCGTTTGAGTATAATTTTTTATTCCAACTCAAATTTTATAAAAATGGTTTTTCTTGTGAAATCATACAGAGTTCACTCGTGGTCAACATCATCCTTAATGTCAGTAGTATTGTAGACAATCACAATGACTACTGTCATATTATCAGTAACATAACGTTTCTTTAATCTGTTTTCTTTTAAGATTTCATTTATTTACAGCCGGAAACTAAGTGAAGATAAATGAAATACTTATATATCGTGTTAATCCAATTCACCATCAAAACAGGCCTTACAACATCATATTATTTGTTACTATATTTTACTCTTTTAATTTTCTTGTCACAGCTTAAAATAATTGTTTCTGTATCCTTCTTTTGGATCTATTAAGTAACTAAATTTTCCTTATTTTTTATATTTTTAAAGTTTTTCAGACGTTTATTTATGTTTTTTTCAGTAATTTCATATGACAATAGATAAAGAATTTAAATTTAAGATTTTTATGATATACGATATAATACTCAACTTGACGTTAATCAAAATAACATAAAATGGGTATGAATCCTTTGTGAAATTCTGAGACTGGTGAAAAATGATTTTTACTAATTTTCGTAGATCTTTCCAAACCCGGATCCATTCATGCAAATTTTTCAACCGCTGATTATGTTGAATTTAACTATTTATTTCATTGATAGTTTTGGATAATTCTCTTATTCAATGTCACCTTCACTTTTATTAATTGGCTGGTCACATATTTCAACTAAATATTCTTTAGTTATCTGAATTCAGAAATACTTGTTTCTTTTGAACAACTTCTGACCATAGTTTCCTCAATTTTTACAGAAAAAATATTTAAAATTTGAATAACTATTTGTAATTGAAGATTTATTGCGTCCAAATTCAATTGGCTATAAGCATAAAAATGTGTGCACGTTCGGATAAATGCACATATATACTGGCAGCCAGTAGCATGCAGCCACAAACAACAGGATGGCAAATAAGCACACAATTTTGAGTTTACTAATGGATATCACGGTTAGTAACGTATAATAAACGTAAATAAATATTGTGGCCAAAAAATTTTTAAATCATCTTGTTAATTACAAAATATCTTTCTGTTAACATTTTATTACACAATTTTATTATTCTTTAAATGTAAAATCAGTCAAATATTGTATTTAATATGTTTTAAACAAAATTAGAAACTTTTGGCGGGTTAATTAAATAATAAATGTTTTTATTTTAATTTGTAAAAAGTAGTATATTTTTAGAAAACACGAAGGCCCGTATATGTTTTCCCCGCAAAGCCCTTATATTTCTCTTGACAGCCCTGGATATATAAAGACTTTATTTTAACACTAAATTAATAACAACAATTTTTTGATAAACAAATGGGAAATTGTTGTAGGAAATCACCAAAACGCTGTTTAATTAAAAAATTTTAATGGAAATTTTCAGTTATTTAAAAACGCATTTTAGTACTGATTCCAACAGCATTTGTTCATAGTCGTAATATTGTCCGTGTTACTCTCACCTGCTTGTTATTATATCATATAATGTCGTCTTATATTATAATCTTAGAAATCAGACACTATTTTAATGCAACGCAAAATTATTGCTGTTTATAAATATTTTCAAAAAATAAAACTAATGAATTAACAAAATACTGAACAGAAAATTATCAAACAAAAATTTGATAATAATTATTTTTAATTTAATTTTAATATTTTTTAATATTAAATCTAACAGTAAAAATTCGTGTTTAAAATTAAAAAGAATTTTTCTTAAATATCTTATTGTGGTAAAAATAATTTTTTCAAGTTTAATGAATAATTAATATAGCAATAATAATACTAATAATAATAAAATGTTTTATTAAAACTAGCATTTAGTTGTCCATAGTAATATATACAAGATTTTGTTTATCTACAAGTATAATTTTTAATTCAATTTTCTTTCAAATTTCATATCAATTATAACAAAAATATTTAAACAATTTATTAAAGTACTTTAAAAGGATAAAAAAAAATATATATATATATATATATAATTAAGAAATTGTCAATTACTCAGATAAATAAATTTAAACGATTTCTAATAAAACAATGTAAATATAAATTCATATTGACAATTAAAATAATAAATTTTAATTATTTAACATTTTTGATTTTAAATTAATGTTTAGTCCAATTTTAAAAATTTTAATGAAAATTAATAACTGAAAAAAATTTGATTTTTCATAAAAATGAGTGTTGATTAGTTCATTGATAAGGAGTTCCAAAGCGAAATTATTTTAAATTGAAATTTTTAATTTATTTTTTTTCCAATTTTATTATTATTATTATTATTTTTATTATTTATATAATTAAAATAAAAATAGGTAATAATAATAATAATAATAATAATAATAATAATAATTATTATTATTATTATTATTATTATTATTATTATTATGATTTAAGACATATTTTTTTAAATTTTAAAAATTATATCTAGTCAAAGTAATTTTAAGAATACGATTATTTTTTCTTAAAAGATTTTTGTTTCAATTAATTTTTCAATAATTTGAAACAATTCTGACAGTGGATTTCGATATTGAATTGATTTTGATGAATTGCAAAAGGCATTGTTTTAATGAAACGATTAAATATTTATTGTGAAATAATTAATGGCAATCAATAAAGATTTCCCTTGTCAGTGAACTATAATATGCACAGAAAAAATTTGTTTCAATCAAACTGAAATTTCCTTTCACTCCCGAATACAATTTTCTCCTTCACTTACCTACTTAATTACATCTATTATCAAATCGTAATTAACTAATTTGCTTTGTTTTAAACGTTTCTAATATAAATTTTAATTTTATTGTATTTGTTAAAGTTGTAAAATAATTTTAAAAATATTATAATTATTTATTTTTCAGTGTCAATGAAACAAACTTGCCCAGACTTTTGTAACAAGCACGGAGTTTGTACTGAGTTTGGCAAATGTGATTGTTTTACAGGATTCAAAGGACAAGATTGTTCTAAAGGTTACTTTAAATTTATTATTAATATTTTTATTATTTTTTTTTATTTTTATTATTATTATTATTATTACATAATATTTTCTACAAAATTTGACTATGAATACCTTAAATAAATCTGATTCGATTCATAGTCAAGTTTTATAAAAAATATTATGTCACTTATAAAGAAATCAGAGGTGAAAAACAAAAAAAGTCCTTATATTAATATTATTATTATTATTAAATAATCAAAAAACGCTAATTAAATATATTGTATAACATCTCGCTATACAAATCATTTATAAATCACATTATGAATGACTAAATGAAAATAAGAAATATTTAAACAAATAACTAATAATAATCGTAATTAAATTGTATCAAAAATTAAACCATATTAATTTTTTTGAAAATAATCATTTTAAATTATTTTTAAAAACACAAAAATTGTCATCATTCTCTGAAACTAATTTTTATAGAATTATAAAAATTTTAATTAAATTAAAAATGTTGTATACAATAATAATATTATTATAAGGACTTTTTTTGTTTTTCACCTCTGATTTCTTTATAAGTGACTTAAAATTATTAATTTTATTATTATTATTATTATTATTATTATTATAATTATTATTAATATTATTATTATTATTATTATTATTATTATTATAATTATTATTATTATTATTATTATTATTATTATTATTATTATTATTATTATTATTATTATTATTAATTATTCATTTAGTCGATTTTCCAAAGGTTTGTAGTGGGCATGGTAACTATTTCCAAGGAACTTGTACGTGTAATCCAGAATGGAAGGGTAAGGAATGCCAAACGATATGGTACGAATGTGAATATCCCGATTGTTCTGGGAATGGTGACTGTGTATCTGGTGAATGCGTTTGCAAACACGGTTATTCAGGGAAAAATTGTTCGACTTGTAAGAATATTTTTATTTAAAATGAACAAATGCTTTTTTCGTAAATTATTTGCAATTTCTTTTTCAAAAACTTTATTATTCAATTCGTTTTTTAGTATTGTTTTTTATTATTTGCTTGTTATGTTTTCTCAAATGACTATAATCATCTTCTATGGTAACCCTAAAGTCTCCTGGTTAATTGCGAGAATGTAAATTAATCATTTAATTAAATACATTATAACAAAATAAATAATTAAATAAATAATTAATGGGGTTGGTAGATTTATGTGACAGGCACATTTGTTATGGTTACCTTAATTTATGTTGAATAAAAATCCTCTTGGAGATTTGTTTAAATAGTGTAAACAAACTGTGATGTTTTTGAATTTAATAAATATTGTGTGAATTAAATAGTGGATGTTATAAATACCTAAAGTATTACAGTTAACGCCGACTAATCATATCATGTTTTCAACTGCATTTTATGACTAATCTGTTGAAGTTGTATATTAATATATATTTATTAATATCTTAATTAAAATAAATATTAAGAGAAATTTTGCAAATTCTATAAAATAACATAAACATAAATAAAAAAGGGCAATTTTGTTTAAAATAAGCTCAGCAAATTTACAGTATTAAATAAAAAATTGAGTCCACATAATATAGAAAAGCAGAAAAATAATATTGGTGAGTAAAACATAACAAAATCACACATACACTTGCATAACAGTTCTATAATAAAGAATACACACAAAAGTACAAATATTATAGTCAGAATTCTTTTATTATGGGGATTTTTAATTATAAGAATTTAGAATTTAAGGAAATTTATAATTATTTTCTTCAGTGCTTTGCCCATCAAATTGTTCAGAGAATGGTGTTTGTCAGAGGAATGGTTTTTGTCGATGCTTTCAAGGTTGGGAATCGAAAGACTGTTCAAAACTGAGATCCGACAAACAATCTGTCCGGTCTAATTTTTGCTTGAATAATGGAGAACTGAACACCGAGGATGTCTGCATGTGTCCACTTGGTTATTCTGGTGAGAAATGTGAAAAAAGTGAACCTTATTATTTTCCAGTATTTTCTGAAGTTAAATTTTATTTTAGAATTATGTTCGGGAAAATGTTACAATGGCTATTGTAGTGGCAATGGGACCTGTATTTGTAATGAAGGCTTTAGTGGTAAGCAATGCGGCAAAAGGATCTGTGATTCGAGATGCTACAAACACGGAAGATGTATTAAAGGAAACTGCATTTGCCGAAAAGGATGGAATGGGAAACATTGTACTTTAGGTAGTGTTTAATTTTTTTAAAAATATTTTTCACAATTTGTTTATAATTCACCCATTTAAACAAATAACTGTAATCATTAAAATTATTTAATGAATATCTTTTTTGTTTTATTTAACTTTTCAACTATTTTGGATATTTTTCATATCATCAAGGTTTTTGGGTTTCAGTAAAACATAATCTCGTCCACAATTTCGGATTTTTCGTGCTAAAATGCCTAACAACCTCACGACTAATGCAGAGTGACAAATCGAAATTACGAGTTTTTGCACAATTTTGTATACAACTGACATTTCCATCAATTTTCTGTGAGATGTTACAACTATCTACAAAAAAATAATAATTTTTATTTTATTTTTTTGTTTTAATTCATCCTTATTCATTTAATCTCCATACAACCTTTAACGATTCTTTTAAATTAAAAATAGAACATGACAATTTTTATTTTATAGATCATTAATATTCTATGAAGATAGCTCTTTGAGATCTTAAACTTTGTACTAAAACTTTGGATCTATATCTTTCTGTGAACAACGGAAATTATGATCATAATAGTATTACTTTTAATATTCTCTATTTCTTATTTTTTTTATAAAAAAAAGGAATAAATTTCTTACTAAAAATGAAAATTTCAATTTATTTTAACATGCACGAATAGTTATTGTTTATGAAGTTGCCGATTTTTCGTGGTGCATGTTGACAATTTTATGGGATAATGGCTTTTCTAGGTTATAAAATAGTATTCCATCAAACTCTACTATGGCTTTATGCAATTAATTTATGTCTCCTAAAAATCTCTTCAATATATTTTTTTCTTCCAATAAAATTCGCTATATCAGGCCTGGCCAATCCAAATCATCTTCCGGGCCACTTTAGAAATGCATTCTAACTCCGTGACTCTCTCACACACACTCACACACACACACACACACATATATATATATATATATATATATATATATATATATATATATATATATATATATATATATATAATTTAAAACTTAGTAAATCATAATTATGTTTTTCAATTATTATTCATAAATTAACTATAGAACTGTTTAACATATATAAAACTATACATGGATATTATTTTATTTTATTATAATGATATCAATAAACAAAACAATACAATAATTAATTAGTGCAACATTTGTTTCTCTTTTCTTTCATTTAGCTTTTTCAAATTGATCTCAATACCTGTATTTGCAAATCGTAGTTGATGTTGCCGATTTTCATCGCGATTTCACCGCTATAAAGTCATAACAATATCAGAAAATAGTTTAATGAAATAGTGTTGAATATCTCGAGCCGCGGGTTCGTCACTATTGTATTAATTTAATATTGCAAAACCTTTTTCTTTTAGAAAAGCATTAACACTAAAATTTATTCAAATTTATTTTTGACATTGGTTTTGTTAAAAATATGAATTTTGAGTGTTGAGATAATTCCACGTCATAATTTAATTTTGTTTAAATCAATAGACATAATTTGAGGATAATTTTTAGTTTTAAATAATGAGTGAATTACCCGGAGGAGAATTAAAAAAAATAAAATATTAGCACGCAAAAAAGTAATTCACTAATCGATAATTTTACATCTTGGGGGAATAGTTAATTAGATTCAGGATAATTAAATTGAGATTAAATTTCCTAAAAAAATCCTTAAAGATTTGCATATTAATTAATCATTTTTAAAATTATTTCTTACTGTCGCCATTTTGTTTAACATGATTTTTTTTAATTTTATAATAAATAAAATTTTAAAATAAAGTTTAAATTTAAAATAAAAAAAAATACAAATTATATGTAAAATCATTTTTTGTTTTTCTTTGATCTGTTTTTTCCTCTAGAATTTCACTTAATTTTATTTAGATTTCGAATCTATATCACGTCTTTTCTATATCATAATTTTCGGAATTGAATTTTTCTAGTTTTTTCATTTTTTATAAATATTTAATATCAGTATTTATTTTAGATAAGTAATTAATAAAATAAGCCATGTTGCAAAGTAATTATTATATTGATGAAAAAAATTTCAATGATTAAATAATCCCCTTCAATTTCCCACAGAATAGTCATTTTCAATCCTCAAATATATATTCTTTCATATGGTTTTCATTTATTTTTTGATTGGTTTAAGTTTTCCTTTTAAACTTTTTAATTAACTTCTTTTCTTTTAAAATTCTTTTGTTCTTAAAATCACTTTTTAAATTTTTAAAAAAAAATGTTGATAGAGCAAAATAGCATACTGTTTCTGAATTTTCAAATATTATGAATAGTATATAAAAAGCCATCGTCTTCCATAAACAACTTCAAGACATTAGCACAAGTTTAGTCTGATTTTTTTTCCTAAAACCTTTCTTTTTTTATTATAAAATAGTCTAATATTTATATAAAAGTATCTTAGTCAACAACAAATCAGACTGGCAATTTTACTGATTTCTTCTTTAGAGTTTACTGATGGATGTTTATCTAAGATAAGAATTATCCTTACAAATATTACTCATTCCGCTTGATCGGTGATGTTATATATGTAGAAAATGCCATTTATTTGCTATAGGCAGTGTGAAGCATTTTGTAGAATCATGTCAGTTCTGTAAATAATTTTTAAATATTAAAGGAATTGTTGCAGAATAATGATTATTATAAATATTTATTTTATATAATGCTTATAGGTCTTATTATTTAAGTCGGTCGTATTATTTAAATAACGAATTCCAAAGGTTTTAGCTGAAATTTATCACACATAAACATTCCTTTACAATTTAGGCTGTTTAGCAGTAATATTTAGTCAGTGGCTTATTGGAATTTGGAGGCGCTCAGATAAAAACGTCATCAACCTGCAAGAATCGCAGAACACTGTGAATATAGATTTGGTTTAGACTCGTAATCTATATTAGTGATCTTTAAAGAGTAGATTTACGAAATCATGTTCACAATAAACCCACAGAAGGAAAAGTTCACAAAATGAATAAGTATTAGCGTTAGCGTGTGAACATGTTAGAAATTTCAGTCCTATTTGTTTTAGTGCTTGTCACAAGAAACGGACAGTGTTGAATAACAGTTCGGCATTTCAAAAAATGTAATATTTCTACCTAAAATAGGTTCTGACCACTTCAATATTAAATTTAAAGTCTTACTTTCTGATTTTTTTTGTAATTGAATCTTTCTTTTCACATAATATATTTTAAAAAATATATAAACTCAAACACAATTAAAATACTCTTAAATATAGAAATTTATTTTCCAATATCAAAATTTTACTAAATTTATATAATTTTTGTAAAATTTTTGTTTGCGTTTTGATTTTGCTATATTTTGGTTATTCGACATTTAGACTGATCTGATTGGTTTAGATCAAATTTAAAATAACTTGTCGATAGCTGAATCATTTATAAAAATGTAATTCAAATGAATAACTATTTAAGCCAATTTTAAACTATGTTATTTAATTAAATTCCTAATAAATATTAAAATTTGAAAAATCTCTGCAGACGTATTTTCATTATTTCAGCTTTCCTTTTTAAATTAAACTTCAATTACTATTAAAATCTTGAATTAGAATAAATTACGAATAAATAATTGAAATAGTTTGCTGGAGAGCATGATACCACTGAATGGCACTTCAAGATATCTCCTAGAGATTTTTCGTCCAAACCAGAAATAGAATCTTACAAATAATTAATTAATAAAAATAAACAAAATATTTTGTTTTACTGTATGTTTTCATTCATTTCTATTTTTCCCATTGAATTTATTGTTTGAATTCTACATTTTAGATACATGGAATAATTAACAGGAATTTGATAATTAGTTCGAAATGTAATTATCATATAATTATATTCGAAATAATACATCTCTATTTGTTACATTACGTAACATTGCAACTGATATGACGTATTCGGTTTTGTTTGACGACTTTGTTATATATTCTCTATTAAACAATTATGTCATTTTGCGTACATTACCCCTAACGCAGCCATCTTTACCCGTCATCATTTTGTGTTTTAAGACAATTCATATTTCCATTATATATTAAATAAAAATTTTGATAACAAGTGCATAAATTCACGATACAATTTATTCAGGAATTGTTTATTTATTAATTTCGAAATTGTTTACATAAAATTTAAACAAATAAAAATAAAGTATATTTTAATGTAATTTTTTAACACTTAATATTTGCAATAGTTCACTTAAATTTCATTTAACACTTAAATACAAATAGTTTGTTTTAATTTCCACATTCGATAATTTTAATAATGTCTTCAGCAGATTAATTTTAGTTATGTAATAATTATTTGTTCACGCGTTTCAAATCGGTTATCATTTTTAAAAACAACCTTTTAGGTCACCACGCCTTTTATTTTTTTGAACAAATTTAAATTGTCTCAATTTCAATGACAGATAAGAAGGCTTCCGTCTTTCATAAATTTTCTTGTTTTTAAAGTTGCGTAGTTATTACTAGAGCTCAACTTTCAAAAAAAATATTAGCTCGTTTTAAAATGTATTACTGGAATTTTAGTTTAAATAAATTTGTTTCAATTTGCGTCATGTTTTTCTGGTTCCAATTAACTCTACATGTTACGTAAATGTAGGTGCACTGGATAAAAAAACCTAAAACTTTTTTCTTTTTATACTCTTTAATATAAAAAATTAAAAAATGTTCGATTTAGTTATATAACATATTTGTGTCTAACAAAATTAAACATAAGACAAAAATTGCAAAAAAAATTATATTTAGTTTGTCTATTCTACTTTTCCATGTTTATCTATAGTATCTATAAATATCAATAGATTTATGTTATGAGAAACACACAAACTTATCTGTCTGTTGATAAATCTGTTTCACTAACTAGTGCAGAGTTTTTCAATCCTGTTTTAGCAGCGGAGCACTATTTTATATTCTTCGTAAATACGGAGCCTCGATATTAAAAATAAGTTAAAAATAACAGTTATTGCACACTACATACATTTATTTCTTATACCAAGTAGTCAATCGCACATTGCGCAAGTAGCTAAAGCTTCGTTTCTCCCACGCTAAATAATATAATTCGCTTATTCAACATTTAGTCAAAGCACTAAAAAGAAAAATACTATAAAGCTACTTGTTCCCAAGTGTCTTATAACATTTTAAAAAGATGGTCAAAAGGGAATAACTATATGAAAATATACTCAAGCTATGTGTTTTAGTATGATAGTTCAATGTTTAGGTGGTTTAATAGTGAATAATAAAGGAATCCTTTCATTGTTCGGACAAATATAGGGAAAACATTGGACATCTGCCAATTCATTTGATGCTGAAAGAAAAAAGAAAATTACATTCTATTATATCAACTCACGGAGGCGTAATTCAATTATTTATTTATTTGACTTATTTTGGAACGCGTTTGTGTAGTTTAATTGAAAAAAAAGAGGAAACGAAATTAATATTTAATTGTTTTTGACTTTTTTTTGACTGTCATATGATTTGCTCTCTAAAATTTTTAATTTTGCTTACTATCAGCTTTTAAAATTAAAAAAGTTTTTATTAGCATTAAGTTTTATATGAAACTAAAAAATAATAGTTCATTTTGAAACTTTTTTTTAAAATCACGTTTGTGTTTTTTTTATAATTAATGTGTACTAAAAATGTTCAATAAAAAGTGAAAAATCACAAACAAATAATTTCCTCCAAAAATAAATTTTAATTTTTTAAAATTTGATTTCTTTTCTGAGTGAATTCATTCTGATTTCTGCACGTGTATTTTCCACGATACAAATGTATTAATTATAATTAATAATTATTTTTTGTTTAAAATGAACAATTATTATGATTACATGATTACAAAAAAAATGTAACTAGATATCTTTTGTAATTCAATAATTTTATCTTTTAATTAAATCAAAAAAAATCTAATTATTCAAATTTGTTAATAATAAGCATAAATTTTTTAAATAAATGTTTCGATATGAAAATTTAAAGTTGTTTTTTAATTATTAATATATTAAAAATATAATTTTTAAAATTTAGTTAATTTTTCTTAATCATACTAAATTTTAAAAAAAGTCAATAAATTATCAAAAAATAAAATCTGAAAAGTTTTTAGTGTTTTAATTTTATTAATACTGAGGTCATGACCCCTTTACTCTTCATAAGCAATACTTTGTGCATAAATATGAACAACATATTTTATTATTCATTTTAAAAAATTAAAAACTATTCAAAAAAATTATTTAAAATTTTCAAAAGTGTTTAAAATAATTTAAATTTATATCCGAGCCGAAATAAGTTAATTTGAAGTAATTTTAAAAGCATTTAACACAATTTTAATTTTCTTTTAACTTTTTAAAAGTAAGTTATTGGAGTGGATTTTAAAAATATAATTATTAAAAAACGATTTATTTTGAAATATTAATGGATTTTTCTTATTTCATGTTTGTAAAGGGGGTAATATTTTTTGCTAGTTGTGTTGTGTTGTGTATTTTTTTTATTGAATTTTTATTTTATTTTAATTTTCTATAAACAATGCACGCTATTAGATTAGTTGAAATTACTAATTCCATATATGATTATTGATCAGTAGTAATTTATTCGATATTTTTACTAAATAATTTATATTGATTTGAATTTATTTTTTGTTAAATGCTTGAAAAAACTCGAAAAGTTTTTTTCTAATTGTTGTTGAGAAATTTATTTGCCTAATTGTATCAATTTTAGTGCTCACGGATCTTGCGGATTTAATAAAAGTAGCAATTCCATAGTTAAAATTGGAATATTTGTTGGAAATTTATGGCAATAATTTTTATCGATTTTACAATGTGCCGTATCGATTATGAAAATCATTGATGTGAATAATTTGATTTTGATACATTTGATTTCAGATTGGTGAGTATTCAAAAACAAAAAAAAATTAAATAATAACGTTAAATTTTAATGGGAAAATACTTTTAGTGGAGTTTATGGATTATTTTTTATTCCAAATGTGTTTTTGTGAGCTATCAATAACGGTGCGATAATTGATTTTTTCTAACCAATGGGAGAAAGTCAATTTAAAGATTTCGGCACTTCTTTTCAATAAACTTTAATTTTCATATTATCATTTTCTTTCATTTTTATTTAAGTTTCTCATTGTCATAATTTTTTATAAAAATACTTTGTCATTCCTTTAGCATCTAGTGTTAGACTAAGTAATAATGTTGATTATTATTTATTATTATTTTAGGAATTCCAGTATGACAAAAGTTTGAAAGCACTTATTTCATAAATATTCAATTTTTCTACTGTAGAGTTTCCATAAAGAGCCTTAACAAATTTACCAGTTTGATTTGCATTGGCATTTCTCGGCTATCAGATTCTACATAAGTTTCATAGACGATGAACAGTATTTTGTTTTGAAAACAACCGAAAAATCTGTCATTTCTAATTGGTCCAGTATCATTGATACCTTTATACTTGCAGCCAATGAGAATTGTCGAATTTTAAATTTTATCCTGAAATTTTTTCTTTTGTTTGAAGATGCATGAAAAAAGATTATTTCAAAAATAGTCAATGAAATTTTTTAATTTTAACATGGATTTCATAATAGTATTTGTTCTTTTAATAGTTATATACTCTTTTCTTTTTCTCCATTTTAACACAATTATAGATCAACAAATTCAAATAATACACAAATAACACATTAAAAATGAATATAAAAATAATTAAAAAATAATCGATCGATAATGAAAATTTTGTTTTGTTTATTTATAGTTGGAGTAATAATAATAATAATAATAATAATAATAATAATAATAATAATAATAATAATAATAATAATAATAATAATAATAATAATAATAATAATAATAATAATAATAATAATAATATTTAGTTACAATTATATAATAAAACTCGTGCAAAATATATTTGCAAAAATAAATTTTTAAACTTTATTTTACTTGATATCGTCGAATTTTATTTAATCTTGTCTGTGATTTTTTATAAATTGATTTTTCGAGTTCTTTCTAGCAAGATGCAATTTTAATTTTTGTAATAAATCATTAAATTTTTTGATTATTTTATTTTTTATTTTATTCAAATGTAAAGATGGATGTCCAAAAAATTGTAATAATAATGGACAATGCAAGTTGAACCATGCCATGGAATATTACTGTTCATGCTTACCAATCTGGAAGGGCATTTCGTGCAATATTAGCAAGGAGAGCAAATGTGATGATGGAGTTGACAATGACAACGGTTAATATTTATTTATTTATTATTTATTTATTTGTCAATTATGAACGCTTACCGAATATTTCATTGTACTTATTATTATTGTTGGGTTTGTTTATTACAAGTCGGCTTGCTCTCTGACTCCTCATGTTCTCAATTTTCAAAGGAAATTAACAGAACCCAACACAATAAATTTTTATTTGTATTTACGACAATAAACACAGTCGTCAGTGCACTTTTGTGATAGGATTAAGTCCACAAACGGCAGATCACCCTTTCTTGTATGCACGTTAAATTATAATTTAAAATACGGATACGCTTGATAAACTTCGAATTTGTCTTTTCTTTTTTATACATGTTTTTAGTCAACAAACTAATCATATTAAGTCTTAACCAAATAATTATTTTGTTTTTAGCTGCACTTACCCGGAAAACTGATATTGGTATATTGATTTTATGAAAGAATTGATCTAATTATCTCCTCGGGTTTTCACCGTGGTTCAGGCTCTATATGGCATGGGCTTTCTTATGCCTAATAAATTATTCATTAAATTTTTATTAATTTTATATTAACATATTCGTACACGTCTCTTCATTTGCTATCAGTACATGCTTGTTTCCTCCTAAATAAGTCAATTTTTAATTAATTTTTTTGTATTTATTAATTGTAAATATTCCAATTTTTTATTGATCCGTTTGTCATTCTCAATTTTCTCCTGTTTCACCACTCTAAACAACTCCAATATTATTATTAAAGAAAAATTTAAAAGTATTTATGAAGCCTATAAAATTTATGAAAACTTTACATGTTTTCAAGAATAAACCTTCAAACTTTACATATAAGTAAAAATGTAACGGATATAAAATCACTGAAATTGGAATGGCTCCCATCATCACTGCAGAAAAGTTCGTAAGCATCATTAAAAAAGAAACGTTTTTATGCAATAATAAACATAAAATGCATTGTTACAGAAATTTTTGTGCCAATTATAATTAAGTGCCAAAAATGATGTTGCGAGTACCCAAATTTAGTAAGACACCAAACATTAAATTTTAAAGTTTTTTTATACAGCAGATTTTGAACATACAATATTGGCGTAGAGAGAGATATAGAGCCGCTGAGTAGTTTTAGAAAAATCTAATTTCTTGTATGTGTATTTGTGAGCTGATGTGTGTTACTGTGCTCCTGTGCTATAATTGTCGGTAGCTGACATCTTATTCCTTGTTTTTACATTTTTCTCATAAATCGTAGTGCGGCGTTTAATGAATATGTATTGAGAGCATTTAGTTGATTTATTGAGTCACAAATCTGTAGTATTGTTGTCATTTTTTATGTAGCTTCATAAATGTTTCAAATATCGTTGTCTATATATTTATACTTTCATAGACGGTTTAACCGATTGCCAAGATCCCGATTGTTGTCCCACGCAATACTGTGATCCAACGAATCAAAAACAGAAATATGCGGAAGAAAGTTGCCCGAAAATGGACGACCTCGGATTATTGCTATTAACAACGAAGTTATCCCGACCCGGAAGTGCTTTTCATGAACAAATAGAATTTTTAACCAGAAGAAAATACACAACGAAATCGTTAAATCAAAAGTAAATCAGTCTTTTGTGCTTATGTAGTTATTTTATTAATGTTTTTATTAGGAAAATTTCCGTTGTTCGCGGCAAAGTTATTCAATCAGACGGTTCTCCGTTTCCTGGTTGCAGGATCCAGGACCGGATTCGAGAAGTCAACGGGCATACTTTTACCGACAAAGATGGAATGTAAGTTCTTAGAAGACTCAGGAATATTTGCCGAGATTTGAATGAAGATGGTTTAAGTAACACAAATTTAATCAGTAGAAAAAGAAGAAAAAAGAAAAAAAATTGTTTTTAATTAGGAATGAATATACTTTTCCCCAGTATTTGTCAGAGATGTTGGTTATTGGATTAATTTCCGTACGGGAGGGGGGGTAAGTTTATCTAGCCGAGAATGGTTTTGATCTCTTTAGATACTCAAATATAGACACTTCAACTCAACCGCTGATTTAACTCTTCTGTGCTAAACTTGCTTGTACATTTTCATCTGTTACGGATGTAGTAAAACGATAAATAAAAAGAAAACTAAACATAACTTTTAACACAAATAAGACAGATAATAAATTACGTCTCAACAATAAAAAACAGGTGAATATCTATAAATCACGAGAGAAGAAATGTGACCTGAATATAAGGATTTCATGGGAAACGGAATATGTACTTGAACCTTACAGTACACTAATATTGTTTTAGCTGATTGCTGATAATCAACATACTGAGCCTTGCATTTTACACAGACCTTAATGTATTCTGCTGTTTTTATAATTAACTCTCGATCGTATAGTCGAGGCGCAAATTAAACATCACTTTGATTGAGTTGAGCAAGTCCTAAATATTATTATTTTCAGCTAAAATTTTTACTACAGCTTCTTTATAACTAGCATAATGCTATAGAGGGTTGGAGAACATTGTTCTCAAACTTTCATTTTTTAGGAACACCCTAATTCTTGTGTCCAACTAACTTTACAAAAGTCTGAGAGAGAAAACTGGAAAACTAGAAGGTAACCAAAGGTGCATTATGGTCGTTTAATTTGTATTTCACACTTTGAATTTATGCTGTCCGGCGCTGATTCTGGGGAAGGAGGGGGTTGTCACACTTTCTGACTCTTCCTCATGATACTGCTCATAATTATCAGTAGTATAAATAGTTTGAAATATCTAATATCTGAAACGGTCATATGCTAGCACCTAATGTAATTTATTAAAATAATAAAATTAATAATTAATTAAAATTTTGAATATTTAAAATTGAATGCTTTCTCATTAGATTCGATTTAGTAGTTGAAGGCGGCAGTTTGGTGCAGCTGGAAATCATCCGTTATCCCGGAAATAGGTTTACCGGATATTACAATGTCTACGTGCCGATAAATGAGTTTGTGAATATCGGCGATTTCGAGCTAAAGGATTTATTAATTTCTAAAGCTAACAGCGGCAAAACGGAGCCTGGCTGTTTTAATGGCGATCAATCTGTACATGATAGCTCCGTTATCGGAGGTCCCCGAATACTTGCGGATTGGTCATCTGACATCATCCCAATCTATAACACGGATTCCTTTTCCGTTGCCTTTGATAACGGAGTTCTAGTCAACAGCATGGATTTGAAAGTGAGTATCATTTGTTTATATTCATATCTGATTAATGCACTTTGAAGGAAACTGGACTGAAACTAATGCACCGATCAAGTCGAGTTAAAGGATTCAAGTCATCGTTGTTAGTTCTTTTGATTGGAAAAGACGTTCCGAGGAATTTAAAGGAAATAAATTTAAAAATTTACGTTGCCGGACAAAACATATCACAAAGATTGGAACCAGATCCGTATTTAACATATACATTTTACTGGGACAGACTCAATGCCTACACGAGGTTATTGTTCGGTCTGGCTTCAGTTAAAGGTTAATTTTCATACAAATACTTGTGCTCTATTTTATACAGTCATTTCCTGTTTTATGTTTGTTTATTATAAACCCAAATTTGTACCCAACCCATACTCAAGCCGGAGTTTTATTTATAATTTCAATTTACACATGAGTTTTATATACTAAATCCGAAGCTTTTAAATATTGGGTTGAGTTGATTTTATTTTCGGTCACAAAATATTTTGAAATTTATAAATATTTAATTTATTTAATTAAACAAAAAATTAATTGAGTTAACCAATCAGAGTGAGTGGCGCATTTATAGCAGAAATTTAAAATAACCTCAACCGCCATATTTGTTACTGTAAAATATAATTTTAACAAAAGCTATTGTTTAAATGTTTATTTTTAAAAAAATGTTTTCGTTTTATTATTTAGCGATTTATAAAATAGTAATAATAATAATAATAATAAAAATAATAATAATAATAATAATAGTAATAATAATAATAATAATAATAATAATAATAATATAAAACGGTGATTCCTTGGTAGCAGCACAAATTAAGATATTACATAAGTGAATATGAAAATAAGACATTGACCCCATTGCTTACAATGTTGATCATTTTTCTGTTTAAATTGATATTTAGATCAGGGGCTACGCAGAGGGGATTAGGGGGATAAATCCCCCACCGAAATTTTTAAAGGAACAAAAATTAAAAACTAGTTTTTGTGTGAAAATTGTATTAAATAAAATTAAAGAATACTGTAAACTGTAATTTTATTTCACACTATGAAGGTAAAGTTTTGTAATTTACCGGTAATTTTAATTTGGTTAATTTAATTGAATTTGGTTAAATAATTCGGAAATAAAAAATTTAAATTCGTGTTTATATGATTCTTGGGTTTGAGAGCCAATGTATCTCGTACGGAAAGCGCCAGTTACGTAGCGTATGCTATTTGTGCTCTGTAGTTTTTTGAAACTTTTAATATTATAAAATCATTGAAACATTCATCCCTCACACTAACTGGGTAATTCAATTTTTATATACCTAATTACCTGTAAAAGAAAAATACGGTAAATTTACCAATATTCTTATAGTTACCAGTTTGTTAAGAGGGGTTTTCAAATAAATTGCAATATGTATTGAAAACTATCCCCTCCATTTATTTAACCCTATTTTATATCCAGGTGTTGTGATTTTTGAACCAAAATAAAAATGAACAACTCAAATGATGGTTTACCTGTGGCCTATGGCGGAAAAAAGTCTAGTGGTTATTATTAAAGTGAATAAGATTTAAATGCCATTTTTAACCTAATGTGCACTAATAATGATATGTCAAAGCATTACTCATTTATTTAAAAACAAATGCTGTAGTCATACAGGATTATAAAATGTTTATAGTTTATAATTTACATGTGCAATAAATATGTATGCAAAATCAATAAAACCGTTTAATGAAAATTTAATTTGAAAATCCCCTCCGGAAATTTTTTTCTGCCTACGTACTTCATTTAGATTAATTTTATTTTATTTTTCTCACTTCTTACGAAAATATAATTTTAGTTTCAATGAGTTGGTTTTTCTAATTATTAAATTAATAAACGTGCATAAATTATTATTATTATTATTATTATTATTATTATTATTATTATTATTATTATTATTATTATTATTATTATAAAAATGGGTCAGGAAGCAAATATTTGTTAATTATACGAATGAAAGAGATTGAAAATAAAAATGAACACTTTGTTGGTTTTATAGTTCAAATATAATTTTATTTATATTAAAAATACACTTTTATTAGTATGTTAATTTATTAAAAATAGTATTAAATTATTATATTATTTATAAAGTGAAATTTAAAGTTGTTTTAATTTACTTAATTAATTTACATAAATGTCAGTGACATATTGCGTAACAAAATAATAATGATTCTTAAGCTGAAGAAAAGAATGAATATTTAGTCCGAAAAGAAACGAAAGGAGAGGAAATATAATATAATAAATATAATGTAACTGATATTAATAATTACTCTTTGTGTAGAGGTCGGTATTTGGCGAAACAATATAAATTGTTTCAAAAATGCGCAGGATTTTAATAAATGATGACTAAAACAAAAGATGAACAATTATCAAAACGGGTTGTAGTTTTTATAAACAACTCTATTTTTCATTAAATATTTACGAGGAAATTATCTATATTAAAATCCTCCTTAAAATTTGTATATTTTATTCAAAAATTTTTTTTTATTTAAAACTTTATGTAGGACTGATTTGTTGAAATAAAAATTTTATTCGATTTGAGAGATTTAAAATTCTTTGTTAATGGATTTTTAAAATTTTTAGAATTATTTAAATGTTTAAATTTCGAGTAAATGGTGAACGGGTAAAGCACAAAGTAAAATCCAATTTCAACTACCAGAAGAACCGAAAACCTTCATATTGGTGGGAGAAAGGCTTTTTTGTATTAAATTTTTTTGAAAAAGCTTTCCCTTGTATTTGATTTGTTTCTATAATTAAAAATGTGTTAATTAAATTTTTGGGTTTTCCCACAAAATCTTTTCACAAATACACCCAAAATTTCCTCACGCGTTCAGCTTAGCTATTCAACTAAACCGGTAATTTCCATTTCAAATTAGTTATTTTATATTTGACTGAATCCCCCATTGAGACTTTTCTATTTTTCTTTTCAATTTCGCAACTTGATCACATTTTATTTTTTAAATTTCGATTTTTAATTGTCAAAATGACTTTGGATTTTCTCTCAAGCGATGATAGATGAGATTAATAAATTTTTAATTAATTAATTAATTAATTAATTAATTAGATTGGATTTTTACATCAACACCTCATAAGAGAATCCATTTGATTGTAATTTATTTTATTTGTATTTAGTTTTGTAAATTGCCAGTTGTTTTCAGCTCTCACCTTAAAATATGTTAATTTTTCGGTCTGTAATTCAATGAATTACTTTTTGATTAATTCATGACACGAATTTCAATTATTGAATGTACTTATTATTTTTTCATCAATAATTTTCTTTAGAATTAAAAAAATTAAATTTTAATATTTTAAAAATTAAAATTTAATATTTTTAAAAATTTTATTTTTTTAATATTTTTTAAAATTTTTAGAATTTTTTATTATGGTTTTGTTTTTTATTTATATTGTCTCTAATTTAGTAAGAGTGGGATATATATATGAAAATTGTAGCCAGATATTTTGGGAGACAAAAATGACAGTGATTAATGGACATGATCTTGTTGCCAAAGATATTGGGAATTGGAATCTTAATAACCGACATATTTTTGATTACAATCACGGAATAGTTTATCGGTGAGCTTTTGTTTTAACTAATAATAATTATTAATAATAAATTATGTTCAGAGGAGATGGGTCTCACTTATTTCTAACTCAGATCAATTGGCAAATAAATCCTATTTCAGGTCAGCTTGGGAAACCCCGCATGGCAAATGGTTGCGTTAGATGTGACGGCGAACCGAAGGAGAAAAATTTTTACAGTTTAAATGCAATTTTGTCTGACGACAAAGGTCGAATTGTTATATCTGATGGAAAGTATATTAGAATTCTCACTAAGGCCGGTAATTATGAAGGCAAATGGAAAATGCTCTCTCCATATTTGCTTATGTTTATTACAAAACGGGAGAACAATCTCCAAGGTCTCTCTATATTTTTAGCAAAACACGAAAACAATCCAAATGTGAATAATGATTTGTTAGCAGGAGAGCCGAAAATTTATTTATCTGAATCTTTATCAGGTTCCATATGGGTCATTAACCCTGAACTAGAAAAGCATAAACTGCTGGTTGGGGAATCTTGTAAGGAAAGAACTTGTATCAGACAGAAACTTGTTCATCCCAAAGGAATGACAATTACATATAAGTTTTCATTGTTCTTCGCTGATGGGAGAGCGATAAAAATGATTTCGTTGACAAATTTGACTATCCATACAGTTATTGGTGACGCGTCAGCTTTGGCTGAACATTCACGACTTCCTGGGTGCTATTCCGGTCTATCGGCATCGGAAACAAGATTAAAATGGCCGACAAGTGTTGTATATAATCAAATAGATGATTCCATTTATTTTGTGGATAATATGAATATGGTAAGATATTATTAATATTATTATTATTTACAAGTAGCGTTTTGATCTAATTTAAATATGCAAGAATGATTCACCGAACCTTTTAGTCTTCTCTTTGATTTTGTCTATCTAAATACATTTGTTATGTAACAAGCTATTTTATTAAATAAATAAACATTCAAGTAACATTTTTTGGTTGCCTAGAAAATACACTAACTAGCAATTTACTTAGAATTTTGTGCTCATTTATCATTTTTATATATATTGAATAATTAAATATTTATGCCATTAATAAGTATATATATACCTGAATTAGGCTGTGTGCACATTTTTCTACTTATAGCAAATAGTATTTGGAAATTGTATAAGCGAATCAGTGAGTTTTCCTAGTTTGTCTAATAAGCAATTGAAAAATTATTTCAATTTCAATTTAATTGTAATATTTTATTTGACCGTGACATAATCTATTTATGACTTGAAATCCACTTATAAATACAACGTTCAAAAGACTTTGAACAAGCAGTTGTATATTATATGTTTTAATATTGCTTCTAATTCCTGTTGTTTAAATATATCATGGATTCAATGTCACATACATGGCAATAACAACTCACCATCTCCATTCTCAAGTTATTGATCACTATCAACTGAAGGAATCGATTAATACAAGTGAACACCATTTTGTGAAATTATCTTAGTTTGTTTTGACTTGATACGTGATGAAAATTTATATAAAATATATTTATATATGAATGTATAAACATATTATTGAAAATGTATTAAGATTTTGTTAAATTTTGGTTTTTATAATACAGATTTTTAAATTTTCAGTTTAGGAAAACAGAAAATTATAATTTTTCAAGAAAAATTTTTTTTTAAAAATGACTGAATTAGTTTTTTGAAAAAAAGCAATTTAAATAAAAATCGTTTAAATTTCAATTTTACCTGATGACAGTTAATCTGGCAACATTTATTGTTGTTTAATATATGTTGGATTGGCGTTTTATAAAATATTATTATTATTAAAATTGTGATTCTTTGGTAGCAGCATAATTTAAAATATCAGATAAGTGAATAATAAAATAAGCAATTGCTACAATATAATAATTACTTTGCAGCAAGGGCTTATTTTATTATTCACTTATCTGATATATTATTATTATTATTATTATTATTATTATTATTATTATTATTATTATTATTATTATTATTATTATTATTATTATTAACATTATTAGTATTATCATTATTGTTAATATTATTATTGTTTCTATTTTTGCTGTTGTATTATTTACGTGATAAATCGCCTATTTACGATAATGCGTTGCTTCTACATTTTCTTTTGTAAATTTTCCATCTGTTCAAGTCTCACGCTTTTTCTTTCTTCTCAATATTTTCTGCATTTATAATAATTATTCATTTCAGGTGATATTTTTAAATATTTTTGTCATGTATATTAGAAGAAAATAATTTTTTATAATATTTGAGTCATAAACTAAAAATAGTCGAGAATCGAATTATTAAAAATTGTTTTTAAATCATTTTTGTTGATAAAATTTTATTTCAATCATTGTTTAGGCGCTCAAGTTGCGTTCCTGAAAAAAGAACGTTAACAGATTGATACAAACTGGTTTTTTATGAAATTTTCACACCGAAAATAAATGGATAACTGAGATTTTCGTTCGAAATTTTAAAGGAAATTTTCCGAAAATGAAGAGAAAACTCAATAATTATTATAATAAAATTAGGAAAGCGTTGTAGAGAAACTTTGTGGAAAACTGTTAAAATATTTCAAATAAATTTTAAATTTACAAATATGTAGCATTATTATTATTATTATTATTATTATTATTATTATTATTATTATTATTATTATTATTATTATTATTATTAAATTTTAATAATTTAAAAATAGCAATTATGATTTTTAATTTTATTTTAGTTACTTATAAATATATAAGTAACTGATATTTGAAAAATATTTGAAAACGCCTTAGCCTTAAAGAACACTTGAGTCCTAATGTAAGGTTTACCAAATTAGGAGTTCATATAAATAATGTTATATTTATTACTGTAAATTTCATTGCTTTTCTTTTAAGGTATATAGATTGGGTCTTGATAATTTCATGGTGACAACTGTCGCAGGCAACAGTCAGGGATGTCCATCTTTAGAAACTAACTCTGAAACCGTTTTGGCAATAAGGCACAAATTTTCTGACATTCGAGACATAGAGATTAACCCTTTGGGAGAATTATTTATCGCTGAGAAGAGAACGGTTTGGATAGTAAAATCCGATGGATATCTTTATAAAGTTGAAGGAGATGCTCAAACAAAACCAGCATTCAAAAGCATAACATCAATTACCATAACAATGTTTGGTGAACTTATCGTAGCAGACAATGGAAAAAAACAGGTAAAGGAAAAAAGAAACATTTCTTGTAAAATATCTGTTTCGTAGATTTTTTCAGTTCATTATAAGCAAGCAATCAAGAAAAACTATTTATATCAAGTTCTTTCTCCGGATACTAGAGAATTATACTCCTTCAATAGTGCTGGACAGCACAGGCGCACCGATAGCTCTATTACCGGGACAAATCTATATTCTCTATATTACCGTCTTAACTCCATAAACGGATGGTTGTCTAAAATAGTCAGTCCCAGTGGAAATCTTCAATTTAAAGTCCATCGAGACACACAAAGTCGAGCAACACAACTGGAAACTCCGTCAGGTATGACTTTTTTTTCAGAAAAGTCTTTCAACTAAATCTTTCTCTAGGAATCAATTACAATGTCACTTTGGATGAGAGGAAAAGAATTATCAATTTGGCTATGCCATCCAGCTCCTGGAAATTTCAATATAATGATCAAGATTTGCTAATATCCATTCAGCAGTCATCGGAGATCGCTCCATACAGATTTACGTATTATCCCGACAGTGGAAGACTGAAATCTGTAATTCGTCCGTCGGGAGTCACTACAATGTTTGTCGAGCATCCGGTTTACCATGAATATGTCCTTTCAAAATTCAAGCTGAAAAATTTCATTAAAGGTTTCAACAAAAACCGGCTTGCCTCGACTGCCTTAACCCCGTATAACTCTTTAATTTACTCTCCTCTCGCCAGCAATTACTTTAATAGCAAGCTTAACAAAAATTGGGACCTGCAGATTTTCCAGCTCCATTTAATAGGGCCGGCTAATCAAGTTAAATTGTCTAACGGCAAGTTTTTTTTACGCTATCAACCCTAACGGCTTAACATGTTTGAATGTTTTATGCTGTTTTTGCCTTTCTGAATTCGAGGTGAAAATAAATTTTAAATCTTTTATTTTTTTAGGATTTCAACCTCAGTCAATGTCGCTCATTGATTCACACTCGAAAATCGAACTCGCTACGCATTTCACCACATATTCTCATTCGAATACACCAAATGGACTCCAGTTTACAAGGAAAATCATTTTTAAAACTGAAAGTGATTTTAAGGATTTTGAGTATGTGATTAATTTAAATATTTTAAAATTTAAATAAACTTAATACATTTTTTTATTAAAAAAATGTATATATCAATAACATTTATAATCCTTCGCCCTCTGAGTACGATTTATTATTATTATTATTATTATTATTATTATTATTATTATTATTATTATTATTATTATTATTATTATTATTATTATTATTATTATTATTATTATTATTATTATTATTATTATTATTATTATTATTATTATTGGTTTTTGAGGAAAATAATGCTTTGATTATATTCATTATTTTAAAATATTTGTTTAAATGAAGCTTATCGTAAATTTGTTATTATTAGTAACATATTTGTCTAAATAGCTTTATTGCTATTTCACCTCCAGTATTAGCGGCACCCGGCGTAACAAATCTTTTAACTTTACTCAACAGACTTTATCCTGAAGTTTTGTACTCTATTACAACATTGTATTATAAGGATATTGAATTTAAACCCTTTTACAAATGAAATTTAATGGAAAATAATTGAGAAAAGCTACGTCTTTAAAACCTTTACCTTTTGAAACTTTTGCCTGAAAATCAAACAAAAATTTTTTTCCCTTCATAAATTCAAATTTTATCAAGATTCTTTCATTACACCATGAAAATGCAGTATACCCTTTTTATTGGTTTTGTAAGCATTGTCGATTTGAAGGTGATATAATTATTTTGCTGACAAATTATAAGTAGATAATCAGAGGGATACACTCTGACAGTCAGAAGTCAGATTTTATATTTTATATAATATTTCTTTTTAAACTACTTACATAAATAAGTAGTAAGTATTAATATAATTAGTATTTAAATTAATTTCATTGCTGTGACATTGAAGAGGCACTCACGTTTTATAAACATAAATTTATGATAATTGCAATAAATTTAGTTCACTAGTTTTCATAGAAAATTTTTCTGAAATTATATTTACGTCTAATTTGCCTTTAATTTCTTTCTTCGGTGGATATTATTTCAAGCTTAACTTTAGATTCTTGGTGAGACGCTAAATTTTTAAATAATTAAACAGTTCAGGAAGGTAATTTTGGCGCCCTTTGTATAGACGCGCTTCTGCGACACATCCTTTGCTTATCGTGTGGAGACGGTGCCAGTTGTTTATTGATACGGTTTGCCGAATTCCTTTTTTATACTTTACTATATTAAAAGAATTTCCACCGCAGATTTTGATTAAATAATATATAAATTGAATTTTGGACACTATCCATACAAAATGCACTGTAGCTTATACGGGTGTAAAAAGCCTATTAAAGGTAATTAGATAATAATAATAATAATAATAATAATAATAATAATAATAATAATAATAATAATAATAATTAAACGATAACGCCAATAAAAAACCTTTCGTACGATATATTTCGATAGCACAGCTATCATCTTCAGGTACTCAAAACCAACTAAAAATATTATGAATTAACATTTTATTTAAACAAATTATTTTTTATTAATTTAATTTTTTAATAAATAAATATTTTTAAAAATATATTTTAAATTAATTTTAAATTTTAAAATTAAAAATTTAAAATTAATTTAAAATATATTTTTAAAAATATTTATTTATTAAAAAATTAAATTAATAAAAAATAATTTGTTTAAATAAAATGTTAATTCATAATATTTTTAGTTGGTTTTGAGTACCTGAAGATGATAGCTGTGCTATCGAAATATATCGTACGAAAGGTTTTTTATTGGCGTTATCGTTTAATTAAATCGTTGCCAAATTTATTTAATTATTTATTAATAATAATAATAATAATAATAATAATAATAATAATAATAATAGATAATAATAATAATAATAATAATAATAATAATAATAATAAATAATAATAATAATAAATAATAATAAATAATAATAAAATTATTATTATTAACGTCTATTTTATGAATTAGATCCGAATGGGTTTATAATGTAATCTCGCCATCTTTGGATGCGACAATTTCAAAGAACTCCAATATCCGAGTTGATGGAAATTATCAGGTAATTAATGACGAGGGTTATAGAAATGGATTCCCTAATGATGAGAGTGCTAGTTCTCTTTCTCCTGATCCGAGAATATTTAAAGTGAGTCGAAATGTTTTGATTTTGGTGCAGAAATCAATTATTTAGAAATTATGTAGAAGTTCGCTACATGTAGTCATTAATTATTAGAATTAGGATCGATGTAATTTTTGTAATAGTTATACTAATAATTATACTAATGAAATAATAAAAATAACAATAGCATTAACAATAATGATATAATAATGATAATAAAAATAATAATAATAATAAAAATAATTATAATAAAAATAATAATAATAAAAATAATAATAATAATAATAATAATAATAATAATAACCTTCATAATTTTATAGATAAATCTTCATTATTAAAATATCTCATTTTAATTATATTAATGATTAAAAAAAATAAACAGTTTATATACTTGATTCATGTTAAGGAACCCCTTATTCAATATGTTCCGTTGATTCCTGTGTTTGACTTCGGCTGTGGGTTTTTCAGGGCCCCGGGAAAATATTATATGGAAGAAATGATACATGAACATAACTTTATTTATTTTTTCAATTTATACAATAATACACATACATAAACATAATATTTTTTATTCTAATTTCGTACAATTTTTTTACTGCTAATTCCTCGATAATCTCATCAAAAGTTATCGGGTTTTGTTACCTCGCGTTCTATTGACAACGAAAAGCCAGGCCCTCTGGAAAAATCACAGAAGTCCCGACCTCTGAGCTGGCCCTCAATGCAGATAATTTGTTTAGAAAAATTAAACTGCTGAACAATCGTTAAGTTAAAAATAAACAGTTGAGAATATGTTAGTTGTTTACACGATTTCCAAATTGAATCTGTTAGTCATAGATAAAATCTGTGTCAAATTCGCGTGAGATATTTTAGGTAAGTTATTAAGTAAGTATATAAATTGTCTGAGGCAGTTGAAGATTAGCGTTGTTTTTGAGAGTATTTATTCCATAATTAAATGCAATTTCATTTGACCATTGAGCTAAAAAATGTCGGAGCGCAAAAGGTTAAATGATACGCCTTTGGGTAGTGAGGTCTTTTTATTAATATGGAATTATAATAAATTTAATTTTTAATATTTGCATTTTTAATATTAAAAAAAGTAATAGATATTTAATAAAAAAATTATTTTTATTTATTTATTTTATTGTAATACTTAGATCAGTATATTTGTTGTCTTTGTAGTTCGAGGATAGACCAAGAGACTGGTATTTAGAAGAAGTTGACTTCAATTTCTTCGGTTTTTCCTTGCTAAACGCACGATGTTTAATTGTATAAATCTAATTGGATTAGATAAATATTTTAATCAAACTCTTTTATTAATTGTTTTAATCAAATGTAAATATTACTTATTATTATTTATCGTTAATTTGTTTATATTTATCTAATCCACGGCATCATTTTGTCCAATCTGGTTTAATCTGTGCGTTTTATGTGTATTTTTGTATTTTTAATCAATCTTCGTGGACAGGTTCATGATTACTAAAATGAAGAAAATAAATAAGTTCATAAAATAAATTATTTGTTTTAATGAGTTATTTATTGTAAAAGTAATTAATTAAATAAAATCTAATTGTTGTTTCAATTTGCACTTTTGATTTTGTTGTTTTTAATAATTATATATTATAATTGCATGAGAGTAAATTTCAAAAGATTTTTAATTAAAATTCATTTTAGTAAAGATTTTTTAATTGTAATGGATTTTTTTTCAGTAGAAAAGAATTTTATGTAAAAAAATAAATAATTGAAATTTTATTGTTAAATATCGATTTTTATATATTATTAGCACTCGCCTGCCACGCGCAAATTTCCCAATTATAAATTTCAAGATTTTATCGTCAATTTTAGATGAATGGAAAAAACAAATTGCAAGTGGCATACGATTCGAATTCTCGAGAGGAAATCTTTTCGGTTTATGAGAATGAAAAGGTTAAAAACGTGATGAAATTTATATACAACGACGACAATCAAATTGTAAAAATTATTCCCTTTAAACAAGTTACGAATCTGGCGGAGCTAACTGTAGAATACACAAGGTTTGTGTTCAGCATTTTTAATTAATGAGAAATATTTTGAATAAAAAATAATTTTTCAAACATTAGAATTGTGACTTTTAAAAGTAGGTCATAACCATGATATTTATTCCTTTCCGAAATTATCTCTTCATTACTTACTGCTGGACAGGTATATGCGATACTTTAGCCAAGCCGGCCCTTTGTTGACACATCCGTTTTGATCACTTCGTATTATTATTATTATTATTATTATTATTATTATTATTATTATTATTATTATTATTATTATTATTATTATTATTATTATTATTATTATTATTATTATTATTATGATTATTATTATTATTATTATTATTATTATTACTATTATATTAAATTATAAAATTTACATCATTATTAAATACTAAATAGCAAACTAGAACATTTATACAGTAAAACTAGTAAGTAAAGTGTAACTAGTTGTGTACAGTAATTAGTGATTGTATACACTGACTCAAATTAATGCTTTAACTGAATTATATATATATAATCCAAAACTTTAAAAAAGTTTAAAATGAAATTTCCTAACAATTTATTTAAACAAAAAATTAAAAAAATATCAACCCGGAAAAAGGTGAGGATTGCAGTTAAAAAGAAAATCTGAGATATTTGGCTTAGTGAGCAACTGTACCATTGCACTACAAACATCAAATAAGTGTAGAAAAAATTTAGTGTTGTTAATAAAGTTGTTTAAATAATTTTATGACTTTATTAAAACAAATTAGATCCGGATTACTTAAACAAATAAAATGGATCAAACCGTTATTAGAAATAAACTATGATAATTTAAACCGAACAAGCTCAATATACAATGCGTATACGAATGACATATTCCATTACATATATGACGGAAACGAGGTGAGCAGTAAAGTAATAATATTTAATTTAATTTATTTATTTATTGCAAATCTCTTTTTATTTTTAGATTGCTTTTATAAATAAAGGCAATGACAAAAAATACAAATTATTATATGAATCGGAAGACAAGTTCGAGTCAATAAAAACTCCGAATAACATTTACGTATCTGTCAAACAGTTGATCTCAATCGGATATCGTCGGATTCTCTACAAACCGTACGGAGTGAGCTCGAATTTTATCTACGATTTCGATTCAATAAATGGCAACCTTTTCCGGTTGATTTATCCCAGCAGGATGCACCAAATCAATTTCTTCTATTCGACAACCAATCAACTGAAAAATGTCATTTACGGAGCTGAAAGAATTGAATTTGTTATAAGCGATTCGAATTTTCTTGTGGAAAAAATCATCAAAACCCACAATGTGTTTGGATTTCGTCTGGTTCAGAAATTTGCGTATTATGGGCCCCTAGTAGCGGAAATCGATTACGAAATGGATTTGCCGACCCCCAGTCAAGACATCATCAGTTTTGACAGTAAAATTGTCTATAGTTACGATTCGGAAATGCAGATAAATAAAATTAATTTAATTCTAATCGACAAACCGTTTTCCAAATCAAATTTGCGCCTGGAAAGCATCGTTGTGTACAATTCAGCCAATCAGATTATCCAATGGGATGAGTTCATTTTTGAAATCAATATTGTCAATAAAATCAAGCTGCCAAACAATAAAGGATTTATCCGGACGACTCTCAATGAAAACGGGCAAATTTTAACTAGATCAATCGATATGGATAATAGCAAAATCACCATTGAAGTTTCGTATGATGAGGATAGAAAAAACCCCTTGCTGGTCGCGTCGTACAAAATCATCAGATCTTCAAGCATGGAGATTCTTAATTTTCGATTTTCCTATTACAAAGATTCGAGTTTAATTCTCAATGCTTACAGCGCCGATTCTATTCAGTATCAATATTACGAAGATGGCCGACTCATGTCTTTGAAAGTCAACTCTGGAGCGCCTGTTGAATATATCTACGACAGCAATACCGGTTTGTTGAAGAATTGCGGCTTGGTTACGTACTTTTACAATGATGATGGGTTTCTGATTCAGAAACGAAACGGAAAGCAACTGGAAAAGTTCAGCTATAACGCTTTCGGTTTGTTGCAAGAGTATTTGAGAATGGAATCGAATTCTAAAATTCTAAAACGGGTGGAATATTTCTACGACAGTCGGCATCGGATAATTCTTCATAGAGATATCATGGATCCAAAGCAAATGTACCAGTACTTCTATACAGATCCCTTAAATCTCGACCGGCTGACCCACATGTATGATCACAATTCGAAAAAGTTGAGCAGTTATTATTATGAGCCGTTTTCCGGGCATTTGTTTTCTATAAGGGTCGATAAGAAATTCTATTACGTTTTATCGGACTTTCTCGGTTCTCCACGGACGATTATTTCCTCTAATTCCGACATTGTTTGGGAGAGAGATTATGATATTTTCGGCGAAGCGAAATCCCTCAAGGATTGGTCGGTGCATGTGCCAATTGGATTTGGAGGATTCATTTTTGACTCGGAATCCAATATGATTTTCATGAAAAATCGGATCTACGATCCGAACAGCAAGAACTTTGCCGGGTTTCAATGGTTTGGACTGTTTACCCAACTGAAAAACGTTAAATTGAATCCTTTTCTTCTCAACAGTTATCAATTCCATTTCCTTCCCCAAACCTACAGCGTTACGGAGCAGTTTGATTTTTCTCAGTTTTTTAAACCGGAATTCTGGCTGGAGAAAATCGGAATAAACACAGAAACCATGGTAACGACAAAACCGTTGGAGATCTATCGAGAAATTACCGGACTTCCTTCGGGATTTCTTTTGAAATCGGTTTTTGAACATTTCAAATTCGAGTCGATTCACAGCCGGTTGGCAAAGCACAATGAAGAAAGCTTTCGAACCCTGTCCAATTTACAAACCAACGACTTACTTGCCCATGATTGTTTGCCTTATAATTTGATCAATTTCAACCAAATCTCCTCACATATTTTCAGTCTCCAACCGGATATTAGCATATCGTTAAGGGAAAGCAATAAACTAGAGATCGTATCGAAACTCGGCAAATTCGATTCTCCGTTCAGTGTCATTGCGAACTCTCTATTTCGGAACACAACTCTTTTGAATATCTACAGCAGTCGTGGAGATGTTATCCTTCTGTATTTAGTAAAAGACATTTGTGGTATGTTGAAGAAAGATCTCCAAGATCTCGGAATGATCGACAAATCCCAGCCGGTTTTGAATCTGTCAACAATCTCCCATCACAACAATGTCACAGAGATCATCTTGCATCAGAAGTACTTCATCATTTCCATCAGATATTGCTCGTCGATTTCCGAACAAATCTCTATAATAACCGAAACGATAAAGAGTGAAACTGAGAAATTGTTTTGGATCAACAAACGCCGGCAATTGACTCACAACGATTTGATGCGCGATCAGATTTCGATAGATCACAAAGATGAACTGACCAAGTATGGATTAGTACGGAACTTTTTCCTTGATGTCTGGTTCAATTTAACTGAATTTCCATTAGTTTTCGATGATCCCTCTGTATATAGAGTCAAATGGAAACCTTCATATTGAATACTCAATTCCATCTAGTTACACAACAAATGAAAGAAAAAAACAAACAAAAAAAATAAAATCCCGGATAAATGTTGGAAAATTTTGTTTCTTTTTTTGATTAATTCAATATGTATGCATTTTTATTTTGATATATATATATATATATATATATAATATTGATGTTTTCTACATTTCTTTTTATCTTCATTGATTAAAACAAAATCTTCAATTTACATGTGATTTATTAAATTTATTATCATGGTCATTATTGTATTCTTGATTGTTATTTATACATATAAATTTATTATTCCTATCAATTTGTATTATATAATTTATACTCGATTGGGAACCATTTTCTATGGATTTGTGCCGATAATTATTTTATTTATTATTCAGTTTGGTTCGATTGTAAATTATATATAAAATTCGTTTTACTTGTTACATGGATTAAAACCTTCGTTGTTAATATTAATGTTTATTACCTTGTACAGTTGATTTCAATAAAAAATATCAAATTTTGCTTTAACTTTTGATATGTATATGTTTCGGGTGGGCCCATCTAGGGCAGAATGAAATGTTTATTTCAGATTAGTTTTTTTTCAAAAATTCAAAAATCAACATTTTGAGAGGAAATGAATTGATAAAAAGCAAGAAGATCAGCATAAAATTGCCCTAAACCATATTTACAAGGATATGTCAAGTAACACAAATTTGGTAAATCTAGGTGATGACGAAATTAAGAAGAGAAATATGAAAACTATTAAAAAGAATTGGAAAACTGTTATCTGAATTAAAAAAATACAATTTATATTTTTAATTTAGTTAAAAGTTGTGTGTAACATTTAATTAATTTTTTATTAAATTACAGATGCGTTATTAAAAATAACAAATATTTATTTTTGTGTGAATATATTATAAATTTTTAACATGATCGCCACATTTTTCACATTTAAAATATACCAACAACTCCTGAATATCATCAACCATTCGTCGACAATGTTTCACATCAAAATTCAGTTGTTGAAATTGTTGCTTTGTTTCATGCTAGTTTCAGCACATACAAATTCAGCACGTTGGAATTCATTTCCTAACTTCAGGGAAGCTTATAATAAATGGATTGATTCACAGATAATATTACCAAGGCAGAACTAAATGTCGAATCAGTATTTTGGAACTATGAACGTCATGATACAACACACAAATCAGTCAAGACATTCATCGCATCAGTCAACATTATTTCTCAATAATCGACAGCCACATCAGCCTCATATTACATCACAATTACTCTTTATCTTCAAAAGTTCCGATTGAATGAGAAATTCTCAACACTATCAAGTCAATCATGAATCGAATCAACTAAAATCTGCCTAAGTTAAAGAATAAACATTGAAATAAAAATAATAAGAAACATATATTTTTAGATGAAAAGAATTAATTAATTAAATTAAAACCAAGTTTGAACCCAACCTCAATCAGGCCCACCAACTTAGACACACACAAAGTAGGCATAGATAACTGTGTTGAGCAGCAGAATTTTAATCCTTGCGGATAAAGTGATTCAGTTTAGTAAAACTTTTAGAAAGGCAAAAATTAGCTAGAAAGTTAGAAAAACATTTTCATTTTGGAGATTATTTTGCCGCTAAGATATTGTTGGGGTATCACGAAAAAGCACAGTAAAATCGATAAAACACAAAAATGATAAAAGTGCAATATTAATTAAAAAATTTATAAAAATTCGAAAGTAATATTGATCGGGGGAAATTGGTATGGTTGAACGCCAAATTGAGAGACGAGTCCAGAAATAATAATAAAAATTTAGTGAGGGGTCCCTAGAAAATAATATAATATAAAAAAGGAAATTAATTAAGCAAAATTAATTACTAATGGGAAGCCCGAGGCAATGGGAAACCCGAGAGATGTGGGAAATCCGAGAGCTGATGAAAACCCGAGAGATGAGGAAAACCCGGCGCACAGACGGAATAATAAATTAGCCTAAACAACATTAAAGGGGCGCCACTAAGTTACGGAGAAGTAGTTAATTCGTAATTAGTAATTTGGTAATGGACCAAACGTTGTTGACAAATGTCGGACTGGAAAGTAATTATTCTTGATAATTTAATAATGCAGAAAATATTGTTGAAAATCGTCGGAAAACAGTCTGAGCAGGAGTATAAAAGAAAGAGGGAAAATCACGATAGGGACAGTGTTCACCAGACAAGAAACGAAAGTTATTATAAACAGATACGAAAGAGCAGAGTGAATCAACGGGAAATAGCAGTAACTAGGTTAGTCGAGGAATCCAAATCCAAGTAAAAAAGTCAAAGTTATCTATCAGAAAGGGTGGTTCTCCCTTGGACAACCTACCCTCAGATAAACAGGCTCATACAATTGTCAGAGGGTGCAAATCAATTAGTGAAAGTGTGATAACAATAATTGAAACAAACGGATTGATCTGTATTGTGATAAAGTGCAAATAAAATTATTCTGTGTTGGGTTTGCTTATTTGATTGGAAAAGGACACGAGGAGTCAGAGGTGACCGACTTACAATAATAATAACCCAACATTTTGGTGAGCCCGACGTGATCAAAAGTCGGCGGAAAATAGTGTTGAAAATAATTGAATTGTTAAAAAGAGACGACGTGATCGAAAGTCGGCGGAAAATAGTGCTGAAAATAATTGAATTGTGTAAAAAGAGGAAAATTGAAAAAAAAAGAGAAGAGTGTCAGAGCAAAAATAAACTGAAAAGAAAATAAATTATTGAATTAAAAGAAAACTTTCGAATTATCGAGAAACTTTGTACGCCAGAATTTATAAAGAAAATTAGTATAGAATAAATTCCAAAATTAAAACAAAAGGTAATATTAATAATTGTAACATTTTAAAATTCAGACGAGAAAAAGTTGTACAAAAAAGATTTTATAATTTGAGAAACCAGAAGCAATCAGAAATAATGGCGAGCAATTCCAATAACAATGATCAAACCCCAGTGTCGACTATGACAACCCCTGTATCTAATATCCAAGCAAATATGTCTACTACTCTTAGTAATGATTATGCAAGTTGTCAGAAACTACCAGTTCAGCAATATGGAGGAGATCCTGTCTAATTTGTTGATTTTATGGCTGATTACTACATGTATGCCACTGCTTACGGATGGAGCCAATCGATTATGGTGCAACGGTTACCATTGTATCTAAAAGGAGCAGCGAGAGAGGCTTGGCAACAAATTGATAAAAGACTCATTGCCAATGATTGGACCAAGTTGAAAGATGCCTTAGCAGCGAAATTAATTGGTGGTGATATTAAACGAATAATGCGCCAAAAGTTTTACAATCGAGTGCAGAGACCAGACGAGTCAGTAAGTGAATTTGCTTATCATTTGACAACCCTTGCAGAGAAAGCTTTTGAGATTAAACCTGAACAAATTGATGTGGCGAAGCAAGTGAAGGAATTGTTGCAAGACCAATTTTTGACAGGAGTCAGAAAAGAAATTAAAAAGGCCCTATGCTATGTAGATTTCAACAATTTTGATGAGCTAATTAAAAAGGCTATGAAGATTGAATTGAATTTGAAAACTACTCAACCAAAAGCAGAATCTTTTACAACTATTAATGAATCTAGAGACAGATCAATATCGCCAATCAAAAGTAATTTATTCCAGAAATCCACCAGTCCATCACCAAAATTTAGAGTAAAGTTTGAGCCAAGGAAATCTACAAATAGTCCAAATGAGGAGAGAGAAAGACCAGTTCAGTGTAGTCATTGTCAGAAATTGGGACATAATATAAATCAATGCTGGTTTAAAAATAATACTCAAAGAAGTCCAAGTCCTGTCCAGTGTGATCATTGCCAAAGAAAGGGACATAGTAATAGTCAATGTTGGTTTAAAGATGAAGAGCAACAAAGTCCAAAGAGGATGTGGCCAAATTGGTTGAAAAGCAATGGTGGGAAAAGTTTTAATAAAATGAGCACTAATAGTCAGCGAATTAATGATAATATACAGTGCTATAATTGTGGAAAGAGAGGGCATGTATCACGGAACTGTTTCGCAAGATCAAGATCTCCATCAACTTCACCGTCACCTCAAAGAGATAGAGTTAATTTACAAGGCCGAATTCAATGTCATTCATGTAGAGGTTATGGGCATATGGCGAGGTCATGTCCCAGGAATAATGTGAGATTTCAAAAGCCAATCTTAAAGAAAATTAGATTCCAAAGTGATAAATCACAAGCAGACAACGTTGCTTTTGTGCAGCCAGATAATTATAATAATAGAATTGAAGACGAAGTGAAACAAATGAGTCGACGTTTGGATCGTTTAATATGCAAGTTTGAATCTGATGAAGAGACAGATAATCACATGATGTATGAGTCGCAATCAGAAGCATCAGATACAGAGCTGAAAAGAATGATGATTAAAGATGATCTGCAAAGCGAAAAGGCAATAATGATTATATCGAAGCTTAATAAATTAATCGAATCGAGAGCAGCGGAAACGTCTAAAATAATGACATCATTACTGGAATTGAGTCAAATGTCACTGAGTGTACAAAAATTGAAAAATGTAATTGAACTATGTGCTGATCATTATGAGGTAAATTTAAAAGATAGAGATGAAATAACAAATATGATGAAGATATTTGGGAAAGCTTTCAGAGAAAATAAATGGTTAGATTTTATTTTTATTGATGTTGTAGATGAAAGTAGAAATAGCGTGATTTGTATTCGTTGTGAAATTGGAGATTATGTTAAAGATTTAAAAGAGAGATTAAAAGAGAATAATGGAAGACAGATAATAAAGGTGAAATTTAAGAATAGGCATTTAGAAGACGATGAATTTTTAATAGATTGTGGTTTTATACCTGGAAATAAAAATAAATTGCAGGTTGCGAGCATGATTAAGGAAGAAGTAGTGGAAAAAGGTGATTCGCAAGAACTAATAGGAAACTTAAGAGATGCTTTAAGTGAGTGGGATGGAGTTAAAATTACGGAGAAATTAAAATTAATTGATAAAACAGAACTAGAGGAAAATGCTAAACTAGAAATAGTAAACATAATACGACCATATTTATATGATAAATCGAGGTATGGAGAAAAATTGAAATGTTTAATGCGAAGATTTGGTAGAGAATTAAGAGAAACTAGAATGGAATTAAAACCATTTATTATGGCAATAGATTATGAAGATTGGGGAAAAACAGAGTATATAGAGGAACATTGGTGTACAAAGGTTCAGAAGTTAAGAAAAAGAGCTGCAAACCAAATAGGAAAAGATGGAATTATTGTATTGATGTTCAAAGATGAAGAGTTAGATGATGATGAATATTTATATGATTGTGGATTTAAGCCACAGGAATTAGATGAAAACGGATACCTAGATGCTGATGGAAGGGTAGGGTATTTAGTAAATTGTGTAGTAGCAATAAAGGAACAGAAAGTAGATTCAGTGGATAATTCGGAGAATTCAAATACAGATATAGAGGAAGATAACGTAGAAACAAAAGTAGATGAAATTGTCAGTGATAAGGAAGAAAATGAATTGAATAATAAAATTCAGGTAGAACATGTTGAGAAACAAGAAAGGTTTGAGGCACCAAGAGGTGAAATAAATAGTGAAATAATTGTTAGGAAACCTAGAACTTTATATGAGATAAAGCGGAGTTTAGTGAGAATGGAACAGGAAGTTGATGAAACAAAAATAATCTTAATGGGCTTGATTAAAGCAGTATATCCGATGTTTGAAATAAAAATGGATGTAGAGTATGAGTTAGGAAATATAGTAACTGAAATGAAAAACAGACTTCCAGGTGTTGTGCAAAGATTTGGAGAAAATGATAACTTTTGTGATAAGAAACTAATTGAAAATTTGATTAAAAATGGACTTGACAAAGAAGTAATGTTAACAAGTTTAACATATATGGTCTTAGAAATTGGAGCTCATGCGATAGCAGAAACGGATAATTTGGAAAATTTGATAGATATAGCGGCACGAATCTCAAATGAATATTTTATGAAGTGGGTTAAAAATAATGGTGGTTGGAAGAAGTTGAATAATGATTTTACAGTAAATGAAAGTCATGAAAAAAAATTATCATGCAAACCGTTAAATGGAAAAGATAGCCCAGGGCTAAAGAAAAAGATGATATTTCCATGGGCAATAGTTATGCTCTTTATTTTTTGTACAATAACTACACAAGCTACAGGTATGACAGCTTACGATTGTTCCCAAACAGAAATGGGGAAAATTTATTCGGTTGTGGACATGGCAGAATGTCCGGATGCATACCCAAAGAAATTGAAAGTAGAAAATGATGTAAAATATTATGTGTATCAAGAATCTGATCTACGGCGAGCCAAAGTTAGAGAATGTATTGCGAAGCGAACTACTTTTGTATTTTTCTGTGGTAAATGGAGCCACACATCATTGATAAAAATGCACGCTATTCCACGACCAGTAGAGGTAATGCCAGAAAACTGCTTAGCTGCGTTTCAAACAGAGGAGTTAAAAATTAATCCGGAAATTAAATTAAAAGCAAAAGTAAATCACAGAATAAGAGAGACAGTTGTTGTAAAGGGAGTAATACAACAAGATGGAACGTGCGAAGGAGAACCATATAAAGTAAATGATAAAATTATTAAACAATCAGTGGTGATTGAAGAATATTTGACAGAATTGAGAGAATTTGAAGGAGTTTTTGATGATGAAACAGGAAAACTTCAAACGCATCCGTTTTGTAATATGAGACAAAGCAATTGCCAAACCGGGGAATCCATTTTAGTATTTGATGTTAAAACTGATGTATGTAATTTAGCGCATTTGAAAACTATGACTTTCAAAGAGTTAAGTGGAGAACAATTTAGAGAAAGCCCCGATAATTTCAATATAAATTATAAATCAAATAGCACAATTAGGTCAACTCCAGTATGGACGAGGAAAACCACACCAGTATTAATGTCGACATTACCAACAGATGGTATGCGTTTTATAAAAAAGGAGGCTACTAATAAATGCGGGCAAATGGTTTATGCAACAAACTACAGAGGTGTTTACGTATCAAAAATGATGGTGCAGGAGGCGAAAACTAAAATACATACAAATGATATTAAACTTACTCACTATTTTAACAATAAAATTGATTATTTGTACCATTTTAGTCAAAACATTATGGAGAGCATATATCGGGAAATGATTCTAAATGATTGTAAATTGAATAAAGAAATACTTAGAAACAGGATGGCAATGGCGGTTACGAATCCAAACTTAGTAGCACCTATGTTAATATCAGAAAATGGTGTATTTGCCAGAATCTTCGGAGAGGCCCTATATAGCTACAAATGCAAAGCAGTTACAGTTAAAATTATGAAATACGAAAAATGTACAAATGAATTGCCGGTGAGCATAAACGGAAAAATGCGATTTATGGAACCCATAACAAGAATATTACTTGAAGAGCATACTAAGCCAAAGATTCTTCAATGTAATAGATTACTTGCTCCGTTGTATCGCTTAGCACAGGATTCATGGATAGCATTACCAGATTACCGAGGAGTGAGAACTCCGGATACATTAGAATTAACAAATCTAGAATATCTAGTAAATTTCACATCCCTAAATAAAATGGCACAAATGGGTTTCTATGCAAGTGAGGATATCGAAGAAGCTCAAAGAAACTTGTTATTTCCGTCAAAAAAGGAACGTGTAATCTCAGAAATGATTGATACAATTTTGCCTAACGGGGAAGGTAAAGTCAATTATGAATATCTTCTAACACCAGATCACTTTAGAAAGGCAACATATAAAACGATGAAAAAGATCTGGGGGAAATTCATGTTTTTAGGACAAGCATGCGCAGGCTTAATTGGATTCTATGTTGTAATCATAACAATAAAGGTAATAATGTCACAAATATTATCGGCTCATAGAATATACGTAATATCCGGATGGTCATGGAAAATAATTATTGTTTGTTTTCCATTTTTAGCGAGATTTTTCATTACTCATCATCAATATAGAGAAATGGCAAGTGTGAGAGCACAACTGAAAACCGATCAAAAACGTGAAGTGTCTCTATGTGCAGCAAATGATCACAATAATGATAATAATGATGACATCAATGATGATAAAAAGGAGCAAAGATATTTTCAAAAAGGAATTATGAAGAGTGAAAAAAAGCCAGAGCTACAATTTTTATTAGAACCTATGCCAAAACTTAGCGGAATTGAAACGCTTTCAAAGTGGTATACACCAACGTTTTTGCCAACGGCACCAAAGTATCCAACTGAAAAACTGAAAGAAATGAAACCGGTAGAACATATTCAGTTTGAATTAGATAACATTGAACCCACGAGCGCAGAAATTGAACGGAGAAACATGCTCGGATTACCGTGTAGTTATGCAATGATGACGTTAGGAAATAAAGGCAAACAGCCTCGAATAAACATTTTGTTCAATGGAAGAAAGGTGGAAGCTTTGTTAGATTCAGGTTCCAGTAATACTATAGTATCAGATGATTTGTTGACAATTGAAGAGAAATCGAAGATGAAATCAACAAGTAAAGTAATAAGGTCAATGTCGCACAATGTTTTAAGTATAATTGGGAAAGTAAAAGCTGAATTAATTATTGGTGATCACGAATTAGTGCATTATGTGTCAGTGATGAGAAATAGTCCTGTCGGATGTTTAATTGGTATGGATGTAATGGAACAACTACAGGGAATTTCTCTTGATCTAAAAACTGGGAGATTAATGAAAGGACAGACAGACGAAAAAGGACACAAGGTGAGAGAGGTGTTTTTAAATCAGACGCTAGAATTGCCAGCAAGAAGTGAGGTAATATATTATGCAGATGTGTTAGATGTGTCAGATGACGAGTGCATATTTGAACCAAATGAGAAGCTAATAGAAAAATACGAAATTCCAATGTGTGATGAAGTGGTAAAGGTCAAAGACCAAACAGTGCCAGTGAGAATAGTAAATCAAAACACAAAACCCATCCAAATGAAACCAAAAACCAAAATGGGAAAACTAACGAAGTTTGAAATAGAGAAAATCCCGAAATTACCGAGAAATATTAAAATTTACAAAGAGCCACAAGTCATTAGTAATGATTTAACAGAATCACAAAAATGGGAATTCACAGAATTATTAAAGAAAAATAAAATGGTGTTTGCAAAACACGAGTACGATTTGGGACTCACCCAAGTAATTGAACATGAGATACCATTACTTGATGAAACTCCGATTAAATTGAAACCGTATAGAATTCCATATATACATCAAGAGGAAAGTGATAGGCAGATAAAAGCAATGAAAAAGTTCAAAATAATACGAGATAGTTCTTCACCATTTTCATCGTCAATAGTAGTTGTTAAAAAGAAAGACGGCGATCTGCGATTTTGTGTTGATTATCGGAAATTAAATCAAGTTACGCGAAAGGATACATATCCTATTCCAGTTCCACAAGAAATGTTTGATCAAATGGGAGAGGTACAATTTTTCACAGTAATCGATCTTAATAAAGGTTACAATCAATTTAAAGTGAAGGAAGAAGATCGAAGAAAAACGGCTTTTTCTGATGGTAAAGGATTGTATGAATTTAATGTGTTACCGTTTGGATTAACTGGAGCACCTGCTACGTTCCAGAGAGGTATGAATTTTGTTTTACGGGATATCCCACATGCATTAGTCTATATTGATGACATAATAATATTTTCAAATACTTTTAAAGAACATCTGAAAGATGTGGAAACTGTATTTAGAAGATTATTAAAGGCTAATCTAAAAATAAAACCCTCTAAATGTGAATGGGGAAAATCGGAAGTGGTTTATGTAGGTCATATTATTTCTCAAAATGGATTGCAACCAAACCCAGAAAATGTGAGAAAAATTAAAGAATACCCAATCCCTGAAAATGTAGACCAAGTTCGACAATTTCTAGGCTTAGCCAGTTATTATAGAAAATTCATTAAAAGCTTTTCTCATGTAGCACAACCCTTAAATGTATTATTAAAAAAGCAGACTCAATTTAAATGGGGAAAAGCGCAACAAGAAGCATTCGAATTACTTAAAGAAAGCTTGATTAAAAAACCTATACTGAGATGCCCAAATTTTAGAATACCATTCATTTTAATGACAGATGCAAGTAATTTTGCATTGGGTGCAGTATTAGGACAACAAGTCGAAGGTGAGAAAGATCACGTAATAGCATATGCCAGCAGAACGTTAAAGCCACATGAAAAGAATTATTCTACAATTGAGAAAGAAACATTAGCATTGGTTTACGGTATAGCAACGTTTAGACAGTATTTAGTTGGCAGAAAATTTGTTGTGTTTACTGATCATAATCCGTTACAATGGTTGATGAAACACAGGGATTCAGCCAGCAAACTGATCCGATGGTCAATAGCCCTACAAGAATATGATTTCGAAATTAAATATCGAACAGGCAAATCAAATGGAAATGCGGATACGCTATCCAGAATTCCTGTAAATAATGAGAGTAAGAATAATGAAATGAATTATAATAATACAATATTTATGGCAATCAAAACCGCTAATAATTTGCAGGAACTGCAAAAAGATCAGGAAAAGGATAATGAATTAAATCAATTGCGGAAACAGGCAGTCACGATCAAAAAGGAAAGTGACTGGAAACATGTAGTTGACGAAAAACATAAATATATCATTCATGATGGTTTGTTAAAATGTGTTAAAAATGAAAACTTATTAATTGTGGTTCCAACCAAACATCGAACAACGTTAATGTTAATATACCATGATGGAGCACTATGTGGACATTTATCCGCTCGGAAGACATTATCAAGATTGAAACAAAAATATTATTGGGACACTATTGAATCAGATGTCAGACAATGGTGTCATACTTGTGAAGTGTGCTTAACCAGGCGAAATACGGGAAAGAAAATAAAAGTACCTTTGAAACCTATGCCAGTGCCCGGAGCGCCGATGGAAATTACTGCAATGGACATTGTTGGTCCGTTACCTGAAACAATTAATGGCAACAAGTATATCATTGTGTTCTGTGATTATCTAACTAAATGGCCTGAAGCATATGCGATGCAAAATCAAAAAGCTGAAACATTTGCAAAGATATTTGTAGAAAATATTATTTTTCGATATGGAGCACCGAAGAAATTACTTACTGATCAAGGAACGAATTTCCAAAGTGAACTGTTTATCTCAATCACGGAATTATTCGGGATACTGAAACTAAGTACATCGCCTTATCATCCACAAACGGATGGTCTAGTTGAAAGATTTAACGGAACATTAATCAATATGATATCATCCTACGTAAATAGAAAACAGAAAGATTGGGATTTGTTTATCAAGCCATGCTTATTTGCGTATAGAAATGCAGTGAATGAGAGTACCGGTGAAACACCTTTCTATCTCATGTATTTACGGCGGAACAACATGCCGGTTGATTTAAAATTTCAAGCACCTATCTCACAGTACATGGATATATCTGATTACAAAGTAATTATGCAAGAAAGACTTCAATCGGTATGGACTCAAGCTGGACTTAAAATAAGACATAGTCAAGAAGCGTATAAAGAGTGCTATGATAAACGAGCACATGCTCACAATATTGAGGTAGGAGATTTAGTGTATGTACATAAACCAGAACCAGTGAAGGGTTTATCACCAAAATTACAGAGACCATTCAAAGGACCATACGTTGTATGTGATACCACTGAAACTAATCTAAAATTACGTCCACAAAATAATAAAAAGGCAGGAACAATTATCGTTCATGCTAATCGATGTAAAAAGGTGCCAGTTGCAGAAGACACTAAGTATCAATTGAGATCTAAAGACAAAAACGTGCTCAAACAAAAGACAGCAAAAAATCGCTCACCATTGGGATATATCAACAAAACTTTGTTCGTTACAACACTCATGATAATCAATGTGTTAGGGTCGAATGCGACTCCATCGTTTCCAAATTACGCCATTAAAAGGATCCCGTTAATGGAAAAAGTTGATATTTATGCCACATGTACCCAGATGGTATGGATCTATCGTTGTGCACCGACCGAAGAAATAGAAATAAGTAATTTACTGAATTATTTTGAACCACCAGTGAAGTTGAATTTTAATAAAAATATTTATGTAGATCGTCAACTAACGATAAATTATGAATACCCATGGTTAATAAAACAAGTGCAACCCCAAATAAATGGTAATAAAATAATGAACCTGATTAAGATTGAAATATGGACAAAAACATTATATAACTACGTTTCCATAGAACCAGTGCTGAATGGAATCAATATATATTGGGAACCCCGAAATTCCCAACAAGTGAAAATAATTTTTCAGAATTATACAATCGATACGTTGAATGTTAGAAGGTCTTTCGTGCTTATGCGAATCTAAAACTGCATCATACCTACGATATCGCAGTTCATTACTACGAAAAAGTATTGCACGATAATGGCACAGAGAGTAATGACCGGTGGGTCAAGATCTATCTTAGTCGGAAATCACTTTTGTTGCAAAACGAAACAAATCGAGTTCATTTACAGCTAGTTGACCAAAAACTAAATATTTCACGGCATTCAGGTATGAATGAAAAAGTTATGATCTATTATCATGGGAAAATTCAAGCCACGTTAACAAGTAACTTTACCTTTAAAATGTTAAATTTTCAGCAAATACGATCTAAATCAAAAGTGGTAATGATAAAAATCAAGTATTACAAACGCATATCAAATTTCAATCCCTGGGAAATCATTTTTGTCGAAACGAGATTCATTCGAGTTGTATATAATTCAACGGGACTCGTAAAGAACACCAATTATTCTCATATCTCTAATGTAAATATTCGATAACAAAAAACGATGTTACCTTCGTTCAATGACTATATGGCTAATGTGCAAATTCGTGAGAACAACACTACATCATCTTCATCTGATAACAATGAAATCATAATTGTAATTCTATCGATCAGTACAATCAGTGTGATATCATTTTCCATCATTTTTCTTCTCGCATTGCTAGTATATCTTCGAAAATTAAAGCAACGACTTGAGCGTCAATCCATGGCCCAAAGACCTTGGATTGTCTATGAGGAGACAATCGTGTAGTGAGATACATTTATTTTGCATGCAATTATGATAATGTAGTAGTACAGTATAAGTATTAACTTTTTATTTTGAATAATGTAAAGATTTGCACCTTTTGATCATTGATGAATCTGATTGGCAGTTGAGAGCAAAGAAGGGAAAGCAAAATTTGCGCAGGTAGAAATTTTGGGGGCAAAGAAAATTTATTAAGGGGTATATAAGGATTAAAAAAGTAAATAAAAATAGTATAAAAATTCAAATTAAAATAGGTAATTAATTTTTTTATTAATATTATTATTTATACCGCTACTAGTTAAGGCAGTATCCGTAGGGTACTCAACCTTGACTCTAGCGACAACTTTTAAAATTGAAATAAATTAACGAACTATGTTTTAGCAATGCAACAAATTTAATGGGCAAGGACAATTTATGATAGCTACCTCAAGCTACATAGGAATAATGTTGGACGAAACCCATACATCATCGAGGAAAATTTGCAGATTCCAAATTACCTGAGAATAGATGATAGAAAAATGAAGATTCAAATATTCAGAGTGAATAGGCAATCGGGAATTAAATTAGCTGATGGAATAAATATAACGAAAAAGGAAGAATTCATGCTCCACATTGTCAAAGGAAATGTTGAAATGATCGATGACAATCAGAAAATATGGTGGGAAATGCATCAAGCATCGTCATGGAAAATGCAGGAAGAAGCAATGACCAAAAGGTTGAGAGCAGCAAATGAAAATTCTCTGGTTGTATTCGAAATCAGAATTAAAAATGAAGCTCAAGAAATACCGCAGCTTATATCAACACTACCTGTGGATGAGAAATTGTTAACAATCACTGAACAAATGCTAAAGAAAAGGATGTCATTTTTAAGAAAACAAATGGGTCAAGAAGAGATAAGAAATAAGATCTTGTTTATCGATGCGGAATATGGGACATCAGAAACCAATCAGATGGTACCACTATCTATTGCGATAATGAATTATTATGGCAAGACAATAAAGGATGTCTACCTAACTCCAAGAGGGAGATTGCGGCATTTTAATTCGCAAATCCATGGGATAACAGAAGTGGCAAGTAGGAATCAAAATGACCAATATGCAATTATGAAGGAAGTTCAAAATTTAGTAGTTGGAAAAATATTAATTGGCCACGATCTTCATGCGGAAATACAATATTTAAAACTTTGGATAGACCAGTTGCATGGCATTCGCGACTTGGCAACAGCACAAGCATTGGAAAAGTTTGGAATTTCCAGAAGAGGAGAATTTTTCAAATTAAAAACTGTTGTCCAGGAGATGTTTGGAGACCAAATGCAGGTGGGCATACACTCAGCCCTCGAAGAAGTAAAGAACATAAGAAGAATATATTTACAAATTGAGAAACTGTGGATTGATGATGTAGAAATACCAAAAAAGCAACCGTCAAGAAAATATTCGTTGGAAGAATATCAAAAGCTTCATAACACCGCTTCAACAGCAATGACTAGAATTGCAGAAGAAATTGACCTCACATCAGCAGAGGATATGGAAACTGATGGTGAAATTCAAACTATTCAATTAAAATGGGCCATAGAAGAGACGATCGAAACAATTGAGGAGAGTTTGGGTTTGATAATCCACGAACAAATTTATCAAATCCAACCAATATTCGAGCCTTGGTCAAGTATCTCGCCGAGGAGCAGAAAGAGAAAAACTCCATTGAATTCATTGGAAGTCGATAGTGAAGAAACTATCGTAATAAACCAGCTTACATACAAGAAAAAGAAAACGGTCATTCACTATAAATGTGGATCAAAAACACTGAAACTTGAAATGAAATAAATTAATGTTATTTATATTATTATTTATAAAATATTAATTTAATAAATCTCGTCTTTTGATTTATGTCGTCCCATATTAAATGCGTGATACAATAAAATCATAAATAGCTTCAAATGAGTTTAAGTATTATAAAAATTTATTGATTTTTTTATTTGAGGAAAAAATGTAAATTTCTTTACAAACTGAATTAATTTCTTTATTAAACAAAAATTGGAAACTCAAATCATTATTAATAATAAAAAAAAAAAAAAAAAAATTCACCAATTCCTCTACAACAATGTCATTTATTTCCGGCATCTTTCTTCTTTGACGATATTAAGGAAACAAAATAACTTTCCATAAATCCAAAAACCCCAAATTCCATTTTGATAAACATTGTTTCGTGATTTGGTAATATTTGACACTGTGACGCAATAATATATCAATAACGAGACCATATTACGCCAATGAAAAAGAATTGAACCATCAAGCCAGTAACACAAAGCATCAATATGATTAAACATGAAATAGCCGGACTAATGTTATGAAAGTATTTTCCAATCGGTAAGCAGTTCTGAATAAAATATTATTAAATTAAATTCGAGTAATTAAAAAAAAAATTGTTTACAAATTCTGATTCTGATTTGTTAATGTCAAATAACCATAGTGAATCCAAAACAGAATCAAACAACTGTCAACAAAAAGAGGGTAGCATGTTTGGTGCATCTTTAGTCAGGATTCCTTGTGACAGTATTGGGCTGAACATTGAGTAAAATATTGTCATTGAGAGAGCCCAGAGAGGCTGTGTAATCTTATTTTCGTTTGATAACTTTTTTTTTGGTGAATAGTTGGTGCACTATGCTTTGATTTATGAATTTCATCCATCTGTGGTTTGAAATCTGATGGTGTTGTTGCGTTATTGTTTGTAGTATCTAAGATTAGTCAATTCAATTGGGAAAGTAGAATGAATAATAACAAAAAAATAAGATTACCATTTTTACGGGTTTCAATAAATGTCAAATTGAAACGTTGCACAACGTCTATTGATGAGCCAATTAGCTGAAACTGGGCGTAACAGAGTCATTTGCTGTCTGAGTTGCGTTGGTGTGTTCCAACCCAGAGCATGCAGGGTGTGGACTAGTGTCATTCGGGCATGCGGGTTGAGGAAAGCATTGGCGTCATTGATTTGGCCGCGAGAGTTGGTTGTGGTCTAATTATTTAGAGCCAATTATCAAATTAGGCTAATAATACGATTATTATTATTATTATTATTAATTATTTATTATATTATTATTATTATTATTATTATTATTATTATTAATATTATAATTATTATTATTACTATTGTTATTATTACTATTATTAATTATATTCAAACAAAATATTATTATAAGTATTATGAATTATTATTATATTAATACAATTACTAATTGATTATTATTGACATTATTATTATTATTATCATATTATTACAATTATTATTATTACTATTGTCATTTATTGTTCGTATTGTTATTATTATTATTATCATTATTATTATTATTATCATAAAAGAATAGAAAAAAAAAATCAAATTTTAAATTTTGATAGATTCGAGGGCGAATCTTCATTAAAGGGGGGAGATATGTTGGGGTATCACGAAAAAGCACAGTAAAATCGATAAAACACAAAAATGATAAAAGTGCAATATTAATTAAAAAATTTATAAAAATTCGAAAGTAATATTGATCGGGGGAAATTGGTATGGTTGAACGCCAAATTGAGAGACGAGTCCAGAAATAATAATAAAAATTTAGTGAGGGGTCCCTAGAAAATAATATAATATAAAAAAGGAAATTAATTAAGCAAAATTAATTACTAATGGGAAGCCCGAGGCAATGGGAAGCCCGAGGCAATGGGAAACCCGAGAGATGTGGGAAATCCGAGAGCTGATGAAAACCCGAGAGATGAGGAAAACCCGGCGCACAGACGGAATAATAAATTAGCCTAAACAACATTAAAGGGGCGCCACTAAGTTACGGAGAAGTAGTTAATTCGTAATTAGTAATTTGGTAATGGACCAAACGTTGTTGACAAATGTCGGACTGGAAAGTAATTATTCTTGATAATTTAATAATGCAGAAAATATTGTTGAAAATCGTCGGAAAACAGTCTGAGCAGGAGTATAAAAGAAAGAGGGAAAATCACGAAAGGGACAGTGTTCACCAGACAAGAAACGAAAGTTATTATAAACAGATACGAAAGAGCAGAGTGAATCAACGGGAAATAGCAGTAACTAGGTTAGTCGAGGAATCCAAATCCAAGTAAAAAAGTCAAAGTTATCTATCAGAAAGGGTGGTTCTCCCTTGGACAACCTACCCTCAGATAAACAGGCTCATACAATTGTCAGAGGGTGCAAATCAATTAGTGAAAGTGTGATAACAATAATTGAAACAAACGGATTGATCTGTATTGTGATAAAGTGCAAATAAAATTATTCTGTGTTGGGTTTGCTTATTTGATTGGAAAAGGACACGAGGAGTCAGAGGTGACCGACTTACAATAATAATAACCCAACAATATTCAGTCTAGGAAATGTCTTCAGTCAACATTTGTCAAGCAACACCTTAATGTAATTAAAAACTCTCTTTTGTCTTCTTTAAAAAGGTGCAGGTTGCCAAATCACATTTTAACAGTTCGAAGGTGCTCACATTTTACACTAGTTAAATCCTTTTTTGGTGCATTACAAATCTCATTCATTTATGAAGGTTTATGTGCAAATATGACATTAGTTACTATATTCTTTGTCTTGTCATACCAACTGCAATATTTAGTTTCGCCTCACTTTCTTTCTTTAAAGTAGAAAGTATATGATTATTAACTGATAGAAACCGCCAATTTCCCTCGGCTTAGACCAATATACTTACTTACTATTAAATTTCTTCTTTGACCTTTACGTTTTTAGAAAAAATGTTCGTTCACAGAGCACAAGAAGTATTAATATGAAATTGAAAATATCCATTCAATTGACAATGGAGTTTGGATATGAATTATACAAAATAAAAGCATTGTCGACTGTAATGAAATTAGCAATTCTCTCAATATTTCACATGCTACAATACGCGATTCTATCAAAGATTTGCAAATAGAAATAGCAGCCTTACGACAAAAATCCACAAACAAAAACAACAACAACAACAGGCAACATCACGTTTGATTTCGTAAAATGCTCAGCAATGGCGTCAGGTCTTATCATGCACAAAATTGCAGATCTTTTAACGTATATCAACAGTCGTTTTCAAAAAACGTTTTGAAGCAGCTGGACAAATAGCCAAACCAGCTGGTTGGTTGGGTTTATTTAAAGTCAATTCACCTGATGTGACTCTAAGGTCTCATCTCAAAATCAGAGTAGATCATATTCTATTAATTTCTTTATAGACTTCTTGTTTGTCCTTATTAGCAGTTAAATTATTTAAAGGTTTTTCAGTAATTCAGAGTGAGCTATCGGTGGCAAATGTCTCTTCAGTACTCATATATAGTCAAATACAAATTCGCTTTAAACTTCCAATGATTTTGTTTGGAATTTTTCTGTAGCACAAGTTAGTTCAGATTTTCTTGTTCACTGTATGCTTCTCGTCGGTTGTGGATCCACATCACTAATTACGGTGGACCTAACATCAGTCAAAGTTTTAGAAACTAAATTATAGACAATTACAATTTTTTGTTCAGATGACCTCGATTTTTTTAAAGTTTCGATTAATTTTTTTATATTTTAATATTTTAATTTAAAACCTTTAAAATTTAATCCTTTTTGAATTTCATATTTTGGAGCACCATTTTGGAATTTTCATGTAGCATTAAAAGACTTAAAAATTTGAATAATAATAATAATAATAATAATAATAATAATAATAATAATAATAATAATAATAATAAATAATAATAAAAATAATAACAATAATAATAATAATGATAATAATAATAATAATAATAATAAATAATAATAATAATAATAAAAAATAATAATAATAATGATAATAATAATAATAATAATAATAATAAATAATAACAATAATAATAATAATGATAATAATAATATTAATAATAATAATAATAATAATAATAAATAATAATAATAAAAATAACAAAAATAATAATAATAATGGTAATAATAATAATATTAATAATAATAATAATAATGATAATAAATAATACTATTAATAAATAATAATAATAATAATAATAATAAACAAATAATAAACAAATAATAAAAAGTCGAACAATTATGGAAAATGGATATAATAATTATGCTAATGGGCATGTGTATTGTAAAGTCAAACTAATATGATTCCATTGGCAATTGCACACCAAATTCTAGTCAGACATTCTCTCTGCCTGATAATTGGCACGAATTTGATCGATAATCCCAGAAAATAAAATTTAGCTATTGGAAATTAATTTCCTACCATTCATTTGAATTCAATCAATTTGCCTCTGCTCAATTCATCCATCACAATATGCAGTCTAATTTCGACATAGAACTCGAGGAAACATTGAAAAACAATCGTTTTACCGACGACCAGAGATTCCAAAACAATGATCAATCGAATAGCAGAAAATTCAGTGCAAACAATGAAAAAAAGAAACGTCGGTTCCAACCTCTTCATCCTGATAGTAAATTAACCAAATTGATCACGTTTCTCCAGGATAAAAGAATCAAAGAAGAAAAGGATCTCTATCAATTGGAAGACTTGCAAATGCCAAGATTAAGAAAAGTTCTCAACATCGTCTTCGTTGTTCTAGGAATCCTGTTTCTGCTAGGCGTGATAATAGTCATTATTTATACATCAATTGTGCCTTAACCGGATTTGGTTTGCTCATTTATTACTCTTTTACTTTTAATTATATATATAATGACTTTTTTTGAACTTATGTAATAAACCTCTATAAATTGATTGTATTATGTCACATAATAATAATAATAATAATAATAACTATTTAATAAAACCAAATTAAATTATTGTATGAAATTTAACTATTAAATTAGAAGATAAAAAAATAATAAAAAAATTTGTTTGAATAATAAGTTTCCAAGCTAATGAATAATCTCAATATTCAATTTGACGTACAAACGGATTCCTAGATTGATTGTTCAACTATTTTCATCAGTCAATTAAATGGGGGGCTGATCGGGCTAAAGCTAAGGGCCCCTTATATATATATATATTAATTTATATATATATATATATATATATATATATATATATATATATATATATATATATATATATATATATATATATATATATATATATATATATAATCTCCTATGTATCACGAGAAAATGTCGAAGAGTGTGAAATACTAGAAATAGATGTAAATGTACATAAAAAGAATAAAAAATGAAATTAGAAGTTTCAAGGGACAACAAAGACCGAGTGTGCTCTGTCTAATGAGCATTGAAAGTGAAATCGTAAGCTCACTTAGCTTTACTGACCTTATTGATAACTTCCCCATGAGTAAAGCCAATGTATGTTCTAGGTTAAAATTTATAATAAATATTTTAATGAAGTGTGGATTCATGTAATCATTACCATTAAGTTACAGTCTTACATTTGTTGCTAGCAATCATTTTATTTAAATGGACACTGTACTGGGCCGGGCCCCAGTTTGACTTGCAGCCAGGGGCCCCGTGCAACCTTAATCTGCCACTGATAATTATTATCATAATACAAATTATTAAAATGATAATAAACTATGCGTATTGGAATACTTCTTAAATATATCAGAATTTATTCAACGTAATTTAATCATTAGAAATAAAATCAGATCGATAAGATTTCAATATTTCACACAGAATTCGATCGGGAGATTTCGATTTTCAGAAAACATTTAAATTTTAATGTCATGTTGTTAAATAAGATTATGTTACAGGAGTAGCATATGAACTCTGAGTACTTTAATAAACTGAGGACACCAATAACAAAATCCATATGATCCTTTAATTTGTATAAATTTCAGTAATAGGCCAATAACAACAATCTTCTTTTATTTTATTCTCTCTTCGCATTTTTTGCACTGTTTCATAAATTGTGGAACAATCCATTCATAAATTGCTCTAATTCATTACACACTCATAACATATACATAACCTAAAATGAATTTAGAACATAATAGAAAATCTCCTAAAACAATTAAATGATATCCATTTCCCAAATAATCCAGCTAGGGATTACTTGGCAAAAGATATAATGCAACAATAACTAAATATTTCGACAACTTTAAGTAAAGAATTGAGATTTTGTATAGACTTTTTTGAAACAATGCCAGTTTAAATATTGACAGACCTGACCATTAGGGTTGTCCATGTGGTACACATGTACAGCATTTCCATATGCCCATGCCAATTTTAGAACGAGGTAATTGACAAACAACAGAAAATAATCACTGAAAGAAAACAATTTCAAATAAAGACATAAAAATATTACCGTTCAAGGATTTCTAATGCCCTACACCGATATTATTATTTATTATGCCTATGATGGCCATTTTTACACAGGGTTTTCTCAATCTCCGAAAATATTTTGATTTGTTGTTTTGTCAAAATTATACATAAAAATAAAATATTTTATCAATCAAATTTAATAATATCCAGAAATAAAATTGAAATATAATTTATTAAGATCATGTCAAACAAAAATCGGAAAATATTTTCAAGATTATTAATGAAAAATCTGATTGTGAAGTAATTGTGTAGCTGTAGGCCGCTTATTTTGGTCTTTATTCATCATTGCCTTTATCATTTCCCTCAAATCAAATGAAATATCGGCATCTTCAGGAACTTCGAATCCAATTGTGGCAATTTTATACATGATTGTTTCCGGAATGTCTATATGATTATATGGGGGCTCGCCTAGGAAGCAAATTATAAAATCATATATATATATATATATATATATATATATATATATATATATAGATCTCTCATCTATACATATCACATTCAAACACATATTACGTTGCGGTACTTTGGCATACTAGTTATATTCTTTAATAAAATAACGCATTTACTCAATTATTTGATTCCTTTAACTATATTATACGTTGCGCGGAGTTTTAAATACACCTGTTTGAACTGAATAGCAATTTCTATAATAAAATTAAAAAATCAATAACGTTATATAATACATAAACTGCATAATAATTTCAGTAAGATGCTCATTCAAACGTCTATTAGAGAAGTCATTAATGGCCTGGAACAGGTGTAACTTATTAAATGATTATTAAATTGATCTTACTTTATGGATTCTATTAATACAAGAAGTGAATGGCAAATAAGCAACTAGCCGAAATTTATACACAAACGTGCAATACTTTAAAGTTTACAAATCGTTAATGAACATTTTCATTTTGACATGAATTCGATGTCAGTAGTGGACAACTATAGCTGCACCGCAAACCCCTAATTTTTAAAATTTTGTTTAATTCGATGTTTTGTTTTAATCAATATTAGTTTATCAACATTATTTATCAACATAAATAGTCAAACCTGTAATCATATTAAAAGTCGTCGCACCAACAGACCAAATATCCGCCGAAAACGTGTAATGAATATCATTAACGATCTCTGGAGCTATAAAGTTCGGCGTTCCAGCGAATGTTGTCAAACTCTTTGCTCCTTTCGTCCGACTCCAATCAAAATCAGCAAGCTTCACATTGTCATTATCATCCAGCAATATGTTTCCCGCTAGTTTAGGACTTACAACTTTTATATCTCTAATAATTTTACTTACGCTTGATATCCCGGTGAATTATATTCATTTGATGCAAATGTTCGACGCCTTCGAGAATTTGTTTGCTGAAACGAATGACGCTTTCTCTTGATAGTTTGCTTTCTTTACTGATTTTATTTAGCAGAGTGCCCTTTTAATAATTGAAATAAATTTTTAAAATTCGGGAATCCTTATTTAAATAAAATATACAACTTTATATAATAAAATTGATGCATAAAAATATTTTTTATTAAACTTAAAAGGAGTTTCAAAATAATCTTGAATTAAAAAATAAAAGCAAATTTAATTAATTAAAATAATCATTTAAATGATACACATTTGAATTGTCCATTTATTTGTTGCACATTTTTACAGTGCTTATGAAAAAAATAAGCCTGCAACTTACACAGTGCAAGTCAAATTTATTAATAGACAGCAAACCAAGAAATGCGAGTCGGATCATATCAAAATATAGCGACCTTGCCTACATATCTGGACTATTAAAATGTTGGCAGTGCAAAATGAGTTATTAGCAAAAATGAGCTAAATGTTCAGTAATAATATTTTTCAATGGCGAATTTTTAATTTTGTTTAAAAAAATGCGATATGACAAAATTACAAATCCCTCAGTTGTTTGAATATTAAAAGGCACTTTGAATGAATTAGAATTTTGTAATTAAAAGAAATTTAAAAATAATTGAATCTAACAAAATTGAATAGGGAAACTTTCTATTATTTTTGTCGATTTTAAATGAATTTTAAACTTAATATTTGAAGTTTTTATTTCCAAAACTTTTACGAAACGATTCAGCTGATGAGGGCATCAAAAACATAATATTCAATATTATAAAGATTCATTTTGTTTTTCACATCTGACAAAGAGCTTTATAAGTTTCTTGAATAAATTAATGAAATAATATCAAAGCCTAAATAACTGATGTTTAAATTTTCAGTAAATGAATGAGACACTAAAACAAAGGATTTATGATTTGATGCTCAGAAAATAATAAAAACTTCACCATAACCAGTGATAGTATTTTATTACAGTGAAATCTTGTATTTAGTTAACGCCTTAAGGCGGGTTTCATGCAAACGGTAAACATTCATGTATGGGAAACTTTGGCAGGTACAGACAAGGAATAGGGTAGCAGAGAGAAGTGAGACGAGGGATATTACAGAGAAATGGCATCAACAAGAAAATGCACAAAATAAAACAGGGACACGAAATGGTGTAATTTATTGGCAATTGTTTGCATGAAACTGAGAACGCATCAATTATTACTTATCCCTGGTGAAAGTTTACATATAATAACATACAGATGAACAAACAAAATGCTTTATCCACAAGTATTTTGACAGTGTTTAGTTTATTGGGTAAAATAAAATTTTATTGGATTTCGCACATGATTATGGTAATGAACGTATAAGTATGATCTATTTATTGAAGTTATTTATTACCTGACAATGATGGTTGAGCCATCGAAATATATTGCAAATAGATATTTAAAAAATGGTGTCCCTTTATTATTATTATATAAATGACATTTATTATAGGATCCTTACTCCTGCTGCAAATTCCATGAAAATGCATAACTTTTTTTCTTTAGTAAATGAGCCATAAACTTTAATAATTCTAGAATGATTTATTTGGTTTTTCATTTCGTTTATTAAAAGTTTGAACTCTTTTGTGTTGCCGCAATCTGATTTTGGAATAAGTTTAACTGCATACTTTTTGTCACCTTTTCTCGATATGCACTTATACACCTTGCCAAATGCTCCTTGGCCAAGGAACTCGCTTTTATCGATATGTTTTAAGCGAAGAGCTGAAAAAATATGAAGTTAAAAACATACTTGTAAAAATTGAAACAAAAAAGAGCATTGATAAGTGTGGTCGTGTATTAATTATCACTAGAGATTTCTGAGGGGAGTCGAAATTGTATGCATGGGAACAAGTGAGTTTCAAATTGGTCATAGGAATATTGTAAAACCGTTTCCTGCAAAATGTACTGTCCTACTGGTACAATGCATGTCACATCACGGATATTAGTGCACTGCTGAAACAGAGAATACTAAGTACAGTTGAAAAACCAGTACTTAATATTTTGATTACATTCAGCATATCTATTATTATTTTTTCTATCATTTTTTGTATTATTTCTTGTAATGTTATTTGTATTATTTGTATTAATTTTTCCAAAATTTTCTATTTTATTTGATTTTATGGCGAAAATATTTTTTCATAGTTTTATGGCATAGATTGCCGTGGAGTACTGATGTCACAAAGTATTTTGGGTATTTTGGGTTTTCCTGATAAAATAATTTGCAATTAAATATATATATAATTAAATAAATTTGGCAACGATTTAATTAAAAGATAACACCAATAAAAACTCTTCGTACGATATATTTCGACAGCATAACTGTCATCTTCAGAAACAAAAACCAACTACAAATTTTTAGAATTAACTTATAATTTAAACAAATTATATTTTTATATTAATTTAATTTTGTAATAAATAAACATTTAAAAAGTATTCCAATACTTTTAAATAATTTTAAAATGTTATTTATATAAATATTATAATTTTTTATCTATATTATAATTTTAAAAAATAATGTAATTTATAAATTAAATTATTTTAATAATATTATAAAGGTTTTTTTTAAAAAAATCAATACAGAAACATGATTTAACATACTTAAACTATTTAAAAACATTCAAAACATTCGTAGTCACAGCACTTTGCACATTAATCTTTGGATCCAATGACCTTATCAGCAATGCTTCACATATCACGCGTTCCCAATAATTATTAAAACTTATGACGGGAAGTCTCTCCAATGTATACGGCATTACACCCATTACATGTAAATTGATAAACGAGATCAGAACACAATTTAATCGGAGTTTTTGATTTATTAATAAACATATTGCGTACCTTACACGAATTATAAACGATCTTATGCTCTAAATTTCCCATCTGTTTACTTAACTTCCTTTTATAATTTGTAAAACCTTCAGAGTACCTGAAGATGACAGTTATGCTATCGAAATATATCGTACGAAGAGTTTTTTTTGGCGTTGTCTTTTAATATATATATATATATATAAGGGTGCCGTTAGCATAGGGCAAAAAAATGAAATTCATAATTTGAATTCTGGCACCGATCCAATCTGTGCCAAATATTGAAATAATGAATTGTGTAAAACATCATTACAATTGAAGAATATTTAGAGGTGGCCCTCAGGCATTGAAGTTTTTTATGTACAACAATTTCAAGTTCGATAGTCGATACTGCAAATTGTTAAAGGTTTCTTACATTTTTAAATTACATTTATTCTACACACAACAGCCTGAACAGGTTAGTTTACTGTACAACAAATAAACAATAATGTCACTGATTCAGAAATAGCTCCAACTGAAAAATGTTAAGAATTATGTCTCTCTGCCAACTGTTCTTCGCTGAATTATTATTTCACAACATTCACAATTTCACAGTGTCAGATTGTGACAACTAGCACAAGTCGCCAGGTTTCGTTTGGTACAGTCAGGGAACTGGCGCCTATGTTCATTCACAATTTGGAGAAGGAACTGGAGTTGATCTTCATTCTTGGTCAATTTCTTATTAAAATCCTGAATGAGAGCAACTCCACGCTCAGCCCTGTCATTGACGACTGCCAAGCTCTTGACAATGCCCAGCGCTCGCGTGTATCTTTGTTTAGTTTGTGCTCGATCAGAGAACATGCTCCTGAACGATGATCAGTATTAGATGCTGTCGTGTCAAAACAAACTGCAGCGACCTGCTCTTCAACACCCCACTCTTCCAAACATTGAACGACTGCAGATGCTTGTGCTTCATCTGTCCCAGCTGACAGCTTTGGGACGCCAAGTAACTGTTCGACTCCAACACCTGAGATAAGGACTGGAAGACGGTCTACATGTTCATGTGTCGATAAGTCTTCCATCAGCTTGCCGTCTCAGTGAACCGTTAAAGGTACAGTTGTTGAAAACTCTGATCGCAGACAGCTCGATCTGGCAGCCCGATGACTTGCTCTAGCGCGATGTATTGAGCTTCTATTGATGTTTAAAGTGTTCAAATCATGGCCAAGACCGGAAGCTACTTCACTGAGAACGAAGGTAGCATTCTGTGATGAAATCTTAGTTCTGTCCAAAGCTGAAGTTAAACCAGGAGACAACACATTGATTTTTGCTCTTTTGGGTCCAACACAGACTTCATCCGATCGACTGCAAGTTTTACTTTTATCGAAGTACTCATCATCATCATACTCATCAACTGCATCATCATCTGAAGATAAAGCAGTTTTAAGAGTAGCCTGGCTCGAATATGCTTCAATTTCCTCTTGTGATCGCTTCTTGCGCTTCAGTTCTGCCTCCTTCCGATCCTGACGACGGCGTGTCTTCAGTTCTTCCACCTTGTCAACAGCTCCAATTGAACATGGCCGTCCTTCCTGCCTTTGAAAGAGGAGGAACGCTCTATCTTCAGGAATAGTAATCAAAGTCAGTGCATCTGAATGTGCGATGACAAAGAGATTGTCTAGGCGTGAAGTGAATTCATCCTCCTTCATCTTGTGTCCATCGGTAATCCGATTCTTGTGCTTTTGGACTTTTCCATTCAGCAAAAAATGCTTCCAACTTGTCGATGCAATGTTTGGCTGCTAGAACTGGAATACCAGCCTTATGCCAAAATCCAAACACCTTTTCGATGGTTTGTCGACTAGAGTCACGAACGGTCAGATTCTCAACTTTGTGAAGATGCATGAAATAACCAAAAGTTTGGCGATGAGATGGCAACTTTGCTCCCAGAATGTCAGACTCCGCTGAACCGAGCAAGTAGACATTTGATTTTCCCCTGGTCTCCATTTTTAATCTATAAAAATAAACATTATATCAAAAACTGACAAGTGACAACACATAATTATGGACTAGGCGTTTACTAATCACTTCAAATAATGACTATTGAGTATTGAGTAATGAGTTACGAATGATAGAATAATAAATTAACAGAAGTAATTAAACCCATTCAAATAATAGACAAATTGGATTAATAGAAAAAATTACATTTACCTTGAATGCAAGCAATCCACTTGAATCCACTACAATCCAGTGAGACCAATCTAGCACACTAGTGCTGCAATTAAAGACTTGGCAGACACAGATAAGTATTGACTAAGCAATTCAATGATAGCAGTCAAATTATTTATTATTTAAGGGTTGTAAGCTTTTTTGCAAATTTGCAGTGTCTACTGTACCAAAGAATATTTATTTTGTCATTGGGATGATGCAATGATGATGTAGTATGTAAGTTAATATATTGTACAGTTACAATACATCATATTTATACAAAACACGAAACAGGTTTAAAACTTAACGATTTATTTAAATTTCACGGATTTAGTCAAACTTCAAAGTTTGAGGGCCACCTCTAAATATTGCCCAATCTGTATGATTTTTTGCACATAATTTTATTTCTGTAAGTGGAACATATTAGTGGGGTGCCAGAAGATGATTTCAAACTTTTTGTTTTAAGGGTCACCCTAATATATATATATATATATATATATATATATATATATTATAAGATTAAAAAACTTACTATTCATGCATTATTATTATCATCATCTTATTAATATTATTATTATTAATAAAATTGAACAAAATGAAACTATAGTTGACCATATGAAATATAAATTTGTAAGGTGTAAATGTAAAAAATGTAAAAATTGTAAGGTGAATTAATAATTATATATTTAGTTTGCCTATAAGGACATCATCATTGTCGTTAAGAGTCGTCAGACGTGACACTCTACATCGTTACTATTCATAGTTATCCATTACTAAAAATAAACAGTAAGATAATTCACTTTTCTATGTTATAATTCTCACAATTGAAAGGAATTTCCAATTATTAAAACAACCGACGACATTGAACAATATAGGGTTCTGTTTTGAAAAATTTTTAAACACAAAATTGAAAAAAACATTTTTTGTAGAAAATAAATAATTTATTTTAATTGAGAAATATTCTGTTTAATCGATTACCAAATTCTCAAAATTTAATTTTTAAAATCATCATCATTATTATCATAATTTTTATTATCATTATTATTATTGATTAAAACAATCACACAAAATTGGCTCTGAACTAAATAAAGGAAAATCCCAATCCAACATATATATTCTACTACAATATATTTTGACAGAATCATTGTCATCGTCAGGTAGATATGAACTTAAAACTATTTAGAATAAATAAAGCAATATTAAAAATTTGCATAACAATTACTAATAATTTATCTGAGTGTATAAATAAAAAGAAATTTACATAAATTATTATATATTATAAAATCAAAAAATTAGAAAAAACTAACAGTATGGGCAAAATTTGTGATCACAATATGCATCGCATTGGATATCCATTGCTTGGGCCATTTCCTCTACCTGAAATTTATTAATGATAAATTGCAAATTATTGTAGGGGCATAATGGACTTTTGAAAATACAATAATCATATAAAAAGCCTAACCCTAACCCTACCATTTAAACAAATTTTCGAAATGAAATTCTGATAACACTAATCCGTACATAGGCGATATTTGTGTAATAAATATCATTTTTAAATAGAATAAGTGCTAAGTCGTAAACGTGGAAAGATGGTTTGATCTTGATTCGATTATCAAATAATCCTATTAGAAATTAAAGAGAATTATTTGATAATTAAAAATTTTTGTTATGATAATAATTACTTTGGATCAAGGGCTTATTTTGTAATTTACTTATCTGAAATTTTAATTTATTTATCACAGTTTTATACTTTTAAATATTAAATTACATTTAAATTAACCTAAATAAATTCTATGCGAATAATCTGTGACAATCCAACACACACACACAACAAAAATGTGATAGAACGGAGGTGAGTAATGTGGCTCTCAGTGTTATCGGATTATACCTCTAGTGATGACACCAGAGGACGGAATAAATTCTAAAATGTTGGTAAAGTGGGGCCAGATAAACATTTTGGAGGTAAAATGAGGCCACATGTCGAAACGTGGATGATAAACTAATTTTATTTATTAGTATTCTGATAAATATAATTTAAAAATTTTAACAATGTGATTTAAGAAACAAAAACGTACAATATCGAAATGAGCTATTTCTTTCTCCAACATTTTGATTAATTTTTGATTTTTTTTGTCCTGAGCCGAACTTATTGGCGTGTGATTATCCTTAAAACTTTATCACAGAGATTTCATATACAAAATCCAATTACAGAAGTCTTAGCTTTAACATCACAACCTTTTCGGAAAAGCTTTTCAACAATTGCAATATGTCCATTATGACATGCATGATGAATTGGGCGCCAATTTCCCTGAAATTATTAACCAACACAATTGTTTGAGTCAGTCTTTCGAGAATTCCTTACAATATCACAAGCTTCGAGGTTGCAGTTTCTTTCGATCAGTAAATCTAGAATATCAGTATATCCTTTCATACAGACATAATGAGTAGCGGTACGTTGATCCTTTCCAACATCATACGTTCAAAGCGAATAAAAACAATAACATTTTACTTTATCCCGAGCCTCAATATCGCAGTTGTTATCTAATAAAACCTTTATTACTTCAAGATGCCCAAAACGACAGGCATTATGAATTGGACGCCAATTATCCTAAATTATCATTAATATAAAATGAATACAAGGTAGTCAATTACAAAAGTCAGTGCTTCCAAGTCACTTTTTGCATTTATTAATTTTTTAACAACCTCAGAACAACCGTATCCGGCCGCATAATGCAAAGGGGTCCAGTTGTCCTATTGAAGTCATTAATGTTGCACATAAATAAAGTTATACTATATTTTTTGGATCAATTTCACAATTTTTCTTCAATAATTCATCAACTATGCTTAACCAATTCTCCCTACAAGCGTGGTGCAGAGGTCGCCAGTCTTTCTAAAAAATGATTACGTTTTAATAATTAAGTCATAACTTTATCAAAGTACTTCATCAAGTGCTTCAATATCGCAATTCTTGTTGATCAACAATTTCACAATTTCAAAATGGCCCTTTTGACAAGCAATATGAATAGCATTCTGTTTTTTCTGAATAGAAATATTTTTAAAAATTAGTAGTTAGAATTTTAATGATGACGGATTATCTCTCATTGTAGAAATTGACTAAACAGTCCTTAGTAAACGGAAATATAATCGTGGATGTATGACAAATCAGATGTGGTTTTTTGGTGGAATTCTAAGAAGCAGCACGTAATTTTTTCTCTATTATGTTTCTGGTCGGCATTCTTTCTCAGTTGTATTACGCAAATTTATGTACTTTAATTTGTTATTATGGAAATATGATTATTTTTTAAATCAGGGTTCGGCAACCTATGGCGCGCGTGTCAGATTTGGCACGCGGTGGAGTTGTCAATGGTACTCTATACACCACTATAACGTGGTCTGGATATTGGTGATTCCTATACTGCTAACGGCGGTTCCACATATATTTTCTAATATTATTAGATAAAAAATATATATTTGTATTGGTATTGAAATAGTATTTTTTTGCTTTATTAAACACCAATTTTCCATACAACGTTAAATAATATCACAAGCATGTCTTGGGTTGACACGTGGCATTAAAAAGCTGTAACTTTCTTCGGATTCTCGTCGTGGAATTGAACGGGTCTTTTTAAAATGCGTTTCGTTCTGTTGTTATACCAGTTGAAACATGTACTTTTTAGTGTTTGTTTTTACCATTGATACATAAAAAAATAAGGTGGCACTATGAATTAATTGGCAGTGTGGCTTGGCACATCACAGCTAAAAGGTTTCCGACTCCTGGTTTAGAACAATCATTTAGTTACGTCAATTTCATTTATACCAAATTTTAACTTAGAAATTTTATTCATTTGTTGTTACAGTGCTTTTTATATTTATTATATCCATAGTTATTGCAATTACATTTCTAATAATTCACTAATATTATTCAAACAAAATCTTCTGAGGAAAATCTTTCAATTATATAATGTTTACATAAGGAATTTAACAAACTACATTCAGCAACAACATACATTCACACGATCTTTAAACAATATGTTATTTATTAAATTGTTAAAAATATCAATTATTTCAATGTATGACTTCACTAATGTTGGTCAAACCCTTCGGTCGACAATGTACAATTCTAATAGAAATACTGAAAATCTACTTTAATCCTTTCGTGCCATAATTATTTATTTTGGGATTTTTAGCATTTTTCTTTTAAATTCATGTATTAATGCAAAAAAAAGTTTTTTTTAATTTATTTTTATGCAATGATTGATAGTAGATGACAGTAGTAGTAAATATCGGGAAAAGGCATTCCCATCGGTCTCATTAGGGTAAACCTAGAGGGGGAAATCGGTATTCTCACTGAGCACAAAATGTTAACTCCTCAAATTTAATGCGGTTTTCATGAAAAATTTACGCTAAAAACTGACGGAAGTATTAAAATTGTTGAGCTCATAATAGAACGTCATGAACAATTAAAACGTATGTCAGACGGTAACCCATGAAACATTTGCTCATATCATTTAAGTTATGAGAAAATAAATAAATGTTTAAAAATATTTTTAATTATGAAAATTAATTATTTAAATTAAAAATAATTTTAATAAAATTAACTTACCAATTTTCTTTCTAGAAACTCATCTTTGAAATACTTATTAAAGTCTACAACGGATCCTTTTTCTACAACTAGAAAAAATAATTCCAACTCCCTGTCGGTTATTCCGAGATCATTCATTGCATCCATCTGACATATAAATATATATATATATATAAATATATGAGTGAACAGTATAATTATGTCAAATGAACATTCTGTAGTCCAATGGTTGTCATAGCAGTTCCACCTGATAATTGGCTTATTTTTAAATGTCAATGAAATCCGGACCAATGAGAAGCTGCTATTTTAATTTTTGTGTTTTAACATAAGATAATTATAATTTATTAGTTGTTTGTTGAAAATTAATTTTTAATTGAAAATTAAATAAGTGACATAATATTTTCTACGCAATTTGACTATAAATCAGATTTATTTATGGTATTCATGAATTTTCGGCACAGCCTTTTTCAAGTGACTTGATAAGTATTATTTGCTTTAATTATGAATGTAAACAAGAGTTTCAATCAGATATTGCATCAAGTTTTGTATTTTTATTCTTGATATTAAAAGGGATCTTTTCTTTTCTCAACTTTTTCTGAATAATCGAGATCCTTTTGTATTATTTTATATTTGAAAACTTTCAAAATGAAATTCAAATCGTTTCAAAGTATTACTTATAGAAAAGGCAAAAGCTAAGTAAATAAAAGATCGTTAAATATTTAGAAGGAATCGAGTCAAATTCAATCAAGTCGACAATTCCAAATGGTGCTAAATTGGACTTTGTTAAAACAACAAAACATCTAATATATGCAAAAGGAGTAAGAAATAAAAAAATATGTTATCATATCTGATTTCAGAAAATATTATTTTATTATGTTTTTATTACTATTATTAATAAGTGAAGATTTAGTTTCATTAAAAATACAAATTTTTATGAATTGTAATGTTTGAATTGATATTAGACATTTTGACTGGCTTGATAGAATAAATTATTACACAAATACCGACAGTTCAAGTATTAGATCAATAAAAACACTCGAAAAACTCTGTGTAAAAATTTATCACATAAATAAAAATATTGATTTATATTTTTAGAAATGAAGATAAAAATAAATAACATACAAAAACATACTACCAACGTCTCAAAAAAAATCGGGATTTATCAATTAGTCAGTGGTATTAGCAGTTTGATTTCGTAAATTCAACACGTCCATTAAAAACTAAATTATAATCAATTTCAAACTTTATTTCAAAACCAACTGCAAACAAAACAATATTAAAACAACGATATAAAGTTGTTTTTAATCATAAATGTTTTTTAGTATTTCTTTTGAGAATATTTTAGTAAGCATGAATTAACAATTGAATAGGGAATATTAATACACAAACATTCAAGAAATATTTAATATATTTAAATTACAAACATTCCTAAATATTAATTTTACAATCAAGCAATTTCATCATTCCAAACTTTAACTTTTAAACTTATTTAAATTTATCATTATAATTTTATTAACATTCATTACATATTTTTAACACGAGAATTAACTCTTCGATTTAATTAGTAGTATAACGCGTATAATGAATAAACCAAACACGAAAGTTAAACAACACTATTAATCAAAGAAGAGTAAGTTTTAAAAGGTTATTAATTTTGTCGGAAATTCCAATAGAAAGTAATTAAATAATAAACAATTTAAAAATGGTAATTTTGTATTTTAGCATCGGTAATCGAAAAAAATTTAAAACGATATAAAAACCAGTTAAATGTTTATTTAGTGACAAAATAAATAAAATTCATGTTCAAGTAATCAACCAAACTTATCATGAACTGTGCAAATGAGTTTACATCGCCAAAGTAACAAAGATAAGCAAAATATTAGACAAAATTAATTTTTTAGACCAAAAAAAATATTTTTAATTACCAACGCTAAAATATATCTACTACTTTTTCTAGAAAGTCTGTAAACTTTATGCTTACGTTTCGTTTTGGTATCATTTTAATAATCATTTTGGTATTCATCACTGCAAATTACTTTACCTATAATTGCAATAAAATAAATTAATTTTATGTATTATTTCAATAATATTGGATATTTAATGGGTTAAAATATCTATGAAACACCTCAATTCATTGTTTTAAACAGACATATTTATTTATAAACATAAGTTTGTATTAACTAAAAAAAAATAGCGCAGATGCTGAGTATGAATTAAAAATATGATATAAAAACATTAAACTTATTAAAAGTACTTTTTTTGGTTTTCACATTTGATTGCTTTTCATTTTATAATGACATTAGTGATTTTTTATATGTTGACTATGAATCAGTAATGATATCGATGTTTTATTGGAATTCACAAATTTTCGGCACAGCCTTTTTCAACTTATTAAAGAACAAGTTTTTATTTTCCAAATTGGTCTTATAGTGTTGTCTGTAATTTTTGACACCTGTATAAGCATTGTTATTCGATATTTTTTATTCGTCATTAACTTCGTCTTTTATTGTGTTGCCTTTATCACAATTGATGAGCCTGAATAGAATGTCACTGAGAATTTTTCTATATTTATCTTGTATATCCCCAATCTGAATATTATATTGATAGGCTTTTAAAAAATGGTTCCTAAAGAAAAGGAATACATTTATTTTAATTAAATCAATGTACCTTGAATGTATATGTAACCGGAAACATCAAATAGTTCATTGAATATTGAAGGAATAGAACTAGTTATTTGCATGTCATTACGATAACAACTCCGCTGTTCTCTTCCATTGTTATTTTTTACTCGAAATAAATTTTTCATTTATAAGTAAATACATAATTTGATTGGTTGAACTCTAGTTTTAATTTAATTTTTATCGATTTTAAATAAATTTTAATTGGTATATTGTTTTAGGTAATCTATATCTAAATCTCTACACTACATTAGCACTAAAATCCAAAGGTCTTAGAAGTTTCTTTTAGAACTCAGTAAAAACACTTTTTGTATTTTGTTTTTTAATATATATGGTAAACTACACTTGTCTGACTTATAAAGAAGCATTGAATATCGAAGCATATTATTCTTTTTTGTTTCAAAATAATTAATAAATTATTTTTATTTCCTTTATTTATACAAAACAAAAGTTGTCTTTTTCGAGAAATTTTTTGAAACAAGTGGTCAACTCGTAAAATAAATTGTCTATAATTACATTACTTCAGCAGCCGCTTAATGGTTCCATGAGTTTCAGTACTACATACTCACTGATACTTGTTGAAGAGTTTCTTATTTTATCCTTTTCAAAACTCATAGATTTGTTGCTGACATCGGACGCCATCCAATTTGTAAGGCATATTAGCCGCGGTAGCTTTTGTATTTATAGCATCTATTAATAACACTGAAAATAATTTATTTCACAAAAATTCAATAAACTGATCTTTTTCAATATTATTACAGTAATATTAAAAAATAGCTTTGTTTAAATATTAATATTTTTGTGATAATAATAAAAACTTATCACGTGTGCAAGCTATATTCATTTCCAAATATGAAATCTCAAATAATAATTTTGTTAGCTTCTAAAACTCATTCAGAAAACTATAATTCTAATGAAGATTATGGAATCCAAATCATTCTAGAATATACAGATTGATTGCTCTGATGCTGATAACTAATTTGATTTGATTTCTGGTGGTCACTGATCACAAACCTATGACTCATTCGATGACTCATAATCTTTGTTCTCTAAAAGTATGGCCCATTCTATGCTCATCCGATAAGTCATTTTCTTTGTTTAAATGGAATTTTTGAAAACAATAAAATGGTGAGGATATTTTTAGTTTCCCCCTATGTTAGACAGATCACATCTTACTATTAATTTTTAATCTAGGTTGTTTATAAATATTTTCATAATTTGTTTATATTTGTGGACGAAATTTAAAATATTATTTTCTAATTTAAAAAATCATTTATTTTTAAATTTTAAGTGCATCCATGACAAATAAAAGGTGTTCGATATTTTAGCAATAAAATAAATATTTCACATTTTTCTAGAAGCATTTTTTAAGATGTAATTAATTATAAAAATATTTTGTTGTTTTCATTCAACTTATAAATATATATATAATTAAAAAATTAAGTTTATTTATAAAATTATTAGTTAATAAATAAGTCTATTTAGGGTCATACAAAGCAATTTTTATAAATGAATTATTTGACAATTAAAACAAAGTGTGTTTATTCCAAATTTGTAGGATAAATCAAATTGAAAAGTTCAGATTCCAATAATTTGGCGGCACAGGACCTCAGTAGGGGGTCAGGATTCAACAGTTTATTTTCAATAAAATATTCCAACTCTTTTGATATAAAATTCTGAGGAAATTCAATTTTTTTACTGCTTGCGATTTTGCACATAGCCAAATGCGGTTGTTCATCAGGATATGGCGTTGTACCTATATCACAGGATTATTTATTACATTTTGTGTTTTAAATTAATTAATTTAATTTTAAATTTATAATTAAAGTACGTTCCAAAAATATTTATTTATAATTAATGTCGTTTTCAAATACGGTTGAACGATTTACATTCCAGTTAATAATGTGTTCAAACAACTAAATAATTAATTTTCGTTATCAATTCTTGTTTTAATATATTAAATTATTTATAATTATAAATATTTGTCAGTTCAAATAAAATTGGATAATTTTCATTGTCAGATAATAAAAAAAAGAAAAACAAAACATACATTGAAATATAAAAACATCTTTAGTATTTTATATTTTATTTTATATTTTAAAAATAACTTATATTAAGGAAGTTATTTTTAGGATGTCTAGTGTATATGTTCGGTTGTAATTATATGTGAAATCCAACTTCAAGCTAGCACTTAATAACTTTGCTGTTTGTAAAATGTTTAGTTTCTTGCTATATAGATAACTCGGATGAGTACATTAATGATTTGGTCCTCAAAGCGTGTTCCGCGAAAAAATCAAATGTATAATTCAATAAAAAATTGTTTGAAATAAAAATCAATTCAATGTAAAATTTACACGTACCTTTCGGCTTTGTATGAATAAATATTTTATTTATATACATATTATTTTCTAAAAGTAGCACTTGGAAGCAGGGAGTTGCCAATCAAACGCTGCGACACGATTTCGTTTCTTTTTTGCTCTATAATTATGGAAATTTTTTGTGAACATTATTCTGTTTTTATTGCTCTTTTGGTTTCAAAAAGGTTAGCAACCCGCGCCCTCTGTTTTAAAGTTTATGCTGTATTTTAGATGTTCCGCATAAAAATATATCAGAGTTTAGTGTTCCCCGACTTTTTTATTTGATACAGATTTCAATTTTTATCTTTCCGAAGCTCGTATAACTCGAGTAACTGAAGGCTATGTTCTATTAGCAATTCGACCTCTCTCCATTTTTGGTTTGATAAAATCGCGGTAGATTCTAAAACCAAAGGAGTCAGAATTTAGAGTAGTTCTACAGAAAGTTCTCACAATTTAGATAAATCTTTATTAAATTAATTCAGTAAATATTTTCTTTAATAAAAGATACTTCAACATTCGTTACAAAAAACAGAGAAAATATTTACCAGATATCATTGAAACAATGGTTATTCCAACTGACCAAATATCTGCTAAACATGTATAACTTTCACCATTAAAAATTTCAGGTGCCATATAAATGGCAGTCCCAAAAATTGTTTTAGCACTTGTTGAGTGACCATCTGATCTCACCAATAATCGGCTCAAATCAAAGTCTACCAGTTTTACATTATCTTCCGGTTCCAATAAAATATTGCCAGCTGTAGAATTACTAAATAAACTTTTGAGAAAATAAAATTTTCTTACGTTTTATATCCCGATGAATTATATTCTTTTCGTGCAAATAGGAGAGTCCTTCTAGTATCTGTTTGGTGTAATGAGCGCATTTAAAAGGGCGAAGGCCTTTATTGGCGTCTATTTTTTTTTGAAGAGTACCCTAGTAAAATTTTTAATATTTAATAATTTAAAAGTGATTATTTAAAAAATGCCTATAATTTCATTTATTAATTATTTATTACCGTGTAAAAGAAAATATAAAACGTAAAAATTACAATCAAATATCAGAGACTAAATCCTAGCCTGATTTATATTTCAGTCACCAATAAATTACTAAAAAATTTGTTGCAAGATAAATTATTTAACGGTTGGGTCCTTTCTCAAAGTCAGAGCGGGTGCATTGTTAATAGTTATTTAATTCGTTTCAAGTCAGTGAAACTTAAAAAATCAGACAGATAAAACATCTACCGGGAATCGCTGACTTCAAGACGTTTCACATTCCTGGACTTTGATTTAGGTGTAATGCATACCTTTATATATAATATATACCATTGCAAATTCCATCGAATATGAAGACAAAAGGATTTTTATTATATTTAATTTAGTGAGTAATGCTTGCTATTTATCCAAATATTTAACCAATCAGATCAAAGCAACTTACGGCCGATACGAATTCCATAAAAATACACAAACGATCCGGCTTATCAAGCGCTCCGTAAAATTTCACAATTCTTGCATGATTTAAATATCTCAAATGATCGTTGACAGTAACCAAAATTCTTTCGTAATTTTTAAATTTTGTCGGAATAAAACTTGATTTAATAAATTTGACAGCGAATTTTTGCTCAGTTTGAGAAGACTGACATCGATAGACTTTACCAAATTTTCCTTTTCCAATAAATGTTCCTTTTTCAAATGTCTTTGAATGTAGCGCTGGAATTATGAATTATAATTATGAAATATAATTAATAAATGGAGAAACAATATTAAAACAAATCTTTCAATACAGAATAATAAATCAAACCATCATAAAATCGGCTATGTTCCTGAACCCGTGTGTGAAGATGATGGTATATATCTCCAATGCGTGTGGCATTGCACCCATTACATGAAAATTTATACACTAGATCAGAAACTAAACCTAATGGAGTTTGAGATTTATTAATAAACAAATTTATTGATTTTAACGATTTTGATATAATTTTAAATAAATTTGAATTGACTAATGATTTTGTGACAGACAATTTAAAAATTTATAAAACCTTCCGAATATGGAATTACAAAAACATGAAATTTTATGGATTCACCATCATTATATCTTTAAGTGAATTTCCAAAACCATAAAAATAAATAGAAATATACATTTAAACAAACAATGAAATATAAGTTTTATTTGAATATTTAAACAATACTTATTGTAGTGCCTTTAATAAATATATTAATTTAATAATTTAATTTCAAATGCATTATTAAATTAAATAACAATTAAAATTTTGTTAAATAATTTTTTCCACACTTATTTTTTTACTCAAAAGAATTTAAACAATCTCTAAAAGCAATTTAAGTATCATGTTGAATTTCATATCTCATTATTTCAAAAATACTCCTAGAAGATCAAGGTCAATTGATTTTTATGATATATGTCTTATTAGCTGAAATTGTGAAATTTCTCTACTGTTTCATTGTCGGAACATATTTCATTTCATTCTTATCTGGATTCATTTCATGCGTAGGATCATTCATTCTAAAATCATGTTCGGGAATACAAAGCAATCTCCAAAATGAAATATGTCTTTCAATTATTGTGGAAAATACAAATTCATGTTTATCTTTTGTATTAATTGATTTCCTACAATTATTTCTTCCTAAAACTGATCGAATGGAATTATTTTATAAATAATGTTTTTTTTACTAATAGAGATTACTACAGAATATAATTATTTTACTAAATTTATGTAAAAAAAACTTGAAAAATTGTACAGGTATTTAGAGTATTTGTCAACCAAACCTAATACAAAAACGCAATCGAACCAAACCTGATGTAGCATTATAAACCAGTAAATTTATTACAATTTTATTTTTAGAAATAAATTCATTGAATTTATATGTAAATTTCAATAAATAATAATAAATTTTAGATATTGAGAAATTTTAATTTTAATAAATTATTACGCTTCTAGTCTTTTAATTTTCAAAAGAATTTCAGCAGAAATTAATGACAGCAAAATTTTCAGAAAAACCTAATTTAATTAAATTAATTGTACATTATAAATTAATTATTAGTACGAGGAATACAAATAATGTTATGTCCTCTTTAAAAAAAACATTTTTATAATGCTTGAAGGAGTCAATATCAAAGTTGGGCTTTAGGTGCATATTTAGTATTATTGATTTTAAAATATTACTTATTGATATTCACCATTTAATCAATATTTTGTAATCAAACATTAATACAACAATTAAAAACTTACAAAATGGACAAAATTTGTGAGTACATCGCAAGGAGCATTTCAAGTTCATTGATGAAGCCATTTCTTCAATCTCAAATAAAAGTATAATTTTACAATTTCATTTCTTTTATTATTAATTTTAATGTTTTTTGTTTGAATTGTGCAGTAAACGATTAAAGGATTTTCGTGATCTTTATCCAGTAATGGTTAACTAATCTTAGTTATTTTATTACACGCATGAATGTGCAATATAAAATACTAACATGTCATTGCATAACGTTATTAATTTTTATATATATTGTTGGCGTATTACAAAAAATCATTAATAAAATCAATAAAACACAAAATTTGCAAAAGCGCAAAATTAAAAATTTACATAAATTTGAAAATATTATTGATAGGGGAAATTGATATGGCTGAACGCCAAATTGATAGGCGAGTCCAGAAATAATAAAAATTTAATGAGAAGTCCCTAGGAAATAAAATAGGATAAAAACAAATTAATTAATGGCTATTGGAAAGCCCGAGCCAATGGGAAACCCGAGAGATGAGAAAAACCCGGAGCGTAAACAAAAATTAAACAGAAGCCACATAACAATAGCAGATGGGTATTATAATATTTAATCGGGCACCACTTAACAATAGGTAGTAATTATTTTTATTTAATAATTTATTATGGCAACAAATGTTGTTGACAACTGTCTAGAAAGTGTGTGAGCTGGCGTATAAAACAAAAACAAAAAAATGGCTAGAGGTCAAAGCCAAAAGAATAGTCACGTCAGGTCAGTAAAGGAATCTAAACCTAATTAAAGTCAAAAATTATCTATCAGAAAAGGTTATTATCCATTGGATAACCTTCCTTAAGATAACCAAATTTATTATGTGATCGAAAGGTGCAAATAAATTACCAAATTGTAATTGCAACAAACATTCCAATAAATCAGATTGAGTTGTAGTTGTGATAAAGTGCAAACAAAATTATTCTGTGTTCGGTTTACTTATTTGATTCAAAAAGGACACGAGGATTTAGAGGAAACCGACTTTCAAAAATAATAACCCAACAGTATATATATATTTATTTAAACAATAAATTATTTAACCGGTGTTGGAAATGCTTACAATATTTTGAAAGTAATTATTGGAGCAATATTCATTTTTTAACATCCATTTTAAATGAGAATTAAATATTTTTCTATATAATTATCCTCGAAATTGTTAACATATAATCCAACCGTTTCAAATCAACTGAAGGACACCAAAAGTATTTACAAATAATTTTACTAGGATAGTGCCACAGTGCACTCATGAAATAAGTCTTATTCTAAATTTTCTATCGGATATCAATTTGGACAAATTGCTTTTTAGTGGATTTTGGCCACCAAGGATACTTATCTTCGTTACCAAGGTACCTACCTTCTCCACAATGACTGCTACTTTTAACATTGCTATAAATTTATTGACTTTGTAATTTGTGCAATCGTAAAATATTACTTTTTTGCATGCCTTACAAACTTTATTGAGTGAAATATATTACCGCGAAACAATTAATTTGAAATCCCGCTACATTCATAAAAACAAGTGAATCAAAAAAAAGTTTTTTTCGTTTTAATTTTATAGAATAGCGAAACAAATTATTAATGTTATCATTAATGTCGATATTAATTTTAAAAAATATTGACTAGATCAGTGGTTTTCAACCTTTATTTTCATTGTACCGCCAGGTAACAAATTTTAATGTCGGTGTACCACCAGCAAAAGTCAAATCAAAATCAACATCATTTATAATTATAATAGCCACTATTGATTATTACTGACCTGAATCTTAGACTTAGAATTAATTATTGTTAGTCACTGTTAATGGTCATTGCTCGTTTAAAACAACAAGGCACATGATGGACGATTATAATCTTTGAAATTAATTTAATAAAAATGTTAAATCTTAATTTATACAATTTATAAATAATTTCTATTTTTTTCGCATACCACTTGGCGACATCTTCTGTACCACCGGTTGAAAACCGCTGGACTAGATGTAACTTGTATCCGACACAAGTGAATAGAGGTTAAAGGTTAAATCATTATAAAGGGGCACATTGCAACACAACTATTCATCTTTTATTTTGAGTTCATAACATTTATCAAGAGTGGCCAACCTTTATAACTATTTTCCTAATTTCTAGAGTGACCTACTGGCTCGTAAAAAAAATTTATATTACCTTTCATTAATACTGCATTAATAGTACAAATAAAAAGAATTTTTATTTAATTAATTATATTGTGAATCAAATATTATTAATACGTTCTCACCAATTTTCTCAAAGAGATTTCTTCCCTGAAAATTTTATTTAATTCTTCTTTTTTCAATCCACTGACAACTGACTGGAGAGATCTGTTAAACTTTATTATATTGAGTAATTAAATTAAATTAAATTAATTTAATTTAATTACTTTATCTATTATATCAAGTTCACAGTTATTTTTTAGCAGCAACTTCACGATTTCAATATGACCTTTTATACATGCCCAGTGGATGGGCCTCATGTCATCCTAAATGTGACTGTCATTTGTTAAAATGTATAAAAAGTCTTACTTTATCACAAATATTAATATCACATTTTCTCCGAATCATTACCTCTGCTTTCTTTATATTTCCTTCTTGACTTGCTGAAAGAAGTCGATGGCCATTCGTCTAAATTGATATTATTGTTTTTACTATTGAGCCAATGAATGATCGGTTTGTTGAAAAATAATTATTTTAAATCATTTTACTTAAAACAATAAAAATGATTAAATTATTTTATTAGTTAATTAATTAGTTATTTAATTAAATAATTAGTTAATTTTGTTTATTGGTACATTTTCAACTGAATTCATTTTCATTATCCATATCCAACTTATATTTATCATTCAACAATTAAATTAAATCATTTTCTAAAGGCGAAAATCTAAAATACGCAAATTGGATCAGCACAATTCGAAGTCTTGACCTCTTTTTGTTTTCTTTAACCATTTCATTTATTTTCATTACGCTATAGATCAATTTTTTACAGAATACAAATTTTTGGTTCCTTGCCCATAGTGATGATCCATTCTAAGCGTTTGTTTCAATTTCTGATTGGTTGAAAAATGTCCAATAAATAACTGAATTTGTATCATTTTTCGTTATCCATAAATGATTTAGATTCAAAGAATTATATAATAATATGAATGGTTCCCAAAAAGGCTGTCAAATTATATTAGTAACTCATATTATTAAATAGTATAATTAAAAGATAAAAAAAGTATTTTTTTTATAAATTTGTTTAAATTATAATTAGCACCTTAAAATTAATACATGTAATGAAAAAATTTATTCATCAGCTAGTTCAAGCATATGAAGTTTTTCTGAAGCATTAAGCAATCCCTCTATGTTATTTGGCTACTGAGCTGCTGCAAATTTTGGTCATACTATTTGGAAATGTCAGTTAGTATTCCAATCCGACAACATTTGCCAATTCCTCTTGTTGTTTCCTACTTCCGTTATGTTATATTATTTAACATTTAATGGATTTTAAAATTTTACTAAAAAGGGAACAATTTAAAGTGGGACATATTTATTAAATGGTACTTTTTATTATAAAAAGATACTTCCAAATCTATTCAATAGTTTTTTTTTACCATATTCGGATTTTCAAGTTTTTCTTTAATGAGATTGATCACCTCCTCGTTTCCATTTTCAAGGGCAAGATCCAACGGCGATTGTTTTGACTGAGGAGGCTTAAAGTTATCCTTTTACTTAACAAAAATACCTCATTTTGTACGTTGATTTGACAGTTTCTCTCGATTAGTAAAGCAGCAATTTCAACATAATTATCCCCCGCCTTGGAGGCATCATTATGCTTGCAAGCAAAGTGTATCGGTCTCATTTGATCCTGAAATTATGAATCAAAAATCAAAAATCAAACTCATTTACCAATGTGGGTGCTTCCATGTCACATTTGGCATTTATTAACATTTCTACTAGAGTGAAATGGCCGTAACGGGAGGCAAAATGAATTGGGCGCCAATTTTCCTAAATCAAATTTTTCATTTATTTTACACAATAAAATTTACTTCATTACAGGACTCAATGTCGCAGCCTTTATCAATTAAAAGTTGCGCAATTTGAAAGTTACCGTTTAAACAAGCAAAATGAATAGGCCGCATTTTATCCTGGAATATAATAATTACAAATAGTGGTGATTTTCAATATATAATTTTAAAGAAATTTTCACAGGTTATCGAAATATATTTTCAAACTTTGAAAATAATTGCCTTAATTATCAGAAGCACCCCCCTCTTCTGCTCTATAATAAGATATTATAACTCAAAAAATAAAATATGATCAGAAAAAATAAACACGGGAAACCTAAATAACATTATTGTGCACTAAAACGAATTTCCCGGAAATGAATATCATGACCCCTATGACCACTATTGAAGTTGTCTACAAAGCGAGACTGTTTCTGTTTGTAGTTCTTTATAACAGTTAACGAATTTTTTTAACATTATTTTTTTGACTGTTTAACGAAACACTTTGGGTTGTAAATCGTAAAAGTACCATAATTAAAGAAGATCGTTTAGCGAAAAGCCGTAAAAAGAGTGGCGGTATAGCGAGGCATAAGTGTATATTTAAAAGATTCAAGGAAAATGAATAGAAAATGAACAGCATTTACTGGTCAAATATGGTGGGAAAGAGAAGCAATTACTTAAATCCCCCCTGTTCACGCATGAATTAAATAAAATAAAGTTATTATTAATTAAACAAATATATATTTTGAGTTTATATTGTGAGTCTCGTAATGTTTGGTTATAGAGTGCACAGTGGAGCCCCCCCCCCTTTCAATATGAATTTAATCTAAGAAAAATCTCATGAATAGCCTGACTTTCGCAAATTTTTTATTGGAATACATTTTGGTTACTGTTGGACGGTGCCTATCAACTAGTTGTTAAATATTTAGATTATAAAAATTATTGCAAAAAAGAATTAGAATTGATTGGTGTTTAAATAATCAAAGTTTTTCAATGTTTTTTTGTTTAATGTATTGAAGAAATTTCAAATAATAACACCAAAAAAATTATGATTTATCCCCTTGTAAATAAAAGTAACAGTTCCAAAACAGCAATTATCAGTAATATATTTTATCTTTTTCATCATTGGTCGATTTTCATTAATTATTAAATTTATTTTCATTTCAAACTATAAATCAATATTTTTATTTATTTAGCATTCATCTTATCACAAAACTGTTGAAAATGCGTGCTAAATAAACAAAAATATTTATTGCCTGAAATGAATATGATTTTATTTATTGAAAAGGGTAGAATTCAAATCAAAACAAAACGAAACCAATCTGTTAATAAACATTTTAATCATAATATCAAAGGATGTAAAATTTTTCTAAAAATATTCTTATTGAATTTTCAAACATTTAAATAATCAAATATTTTGTATTAACTTTAACTCACAGTTTAAATTTAGCAAGCTTGAAGAACAATTTTGTTGAATAAATTTTTGTATAAAATTTGAATTGTTTTAATGATGAAAAACGATGAAAATTAATGCGATATTATCACGGCTAACATTTATCATTAAAAATGGATTCGCTGATAAAAATGTATAGCCATAAATTGAACATAATATAATGGTTACATAAATTTTCATGAGAAACTCACAGAAGTTCCGGATTCAACGTTGACTCCTTTTTCAAGTAATGTGCTGGCAATATTCTCATATTCATAATTGCACGCAAAATGAATCGGAGACCAATTTTGCTATGATATAATAAACAAGGTCATATTCAGGGGAACTAGAAATACCGAGGTTTGAGCATTCAAATCTAAGGGTTTAGCCATTAGTATATTAAGGATTTCCGCGTGACCATATCGGCACGCAAAATGGACTGGACGCCAGTTTTCCTGGAAAACTTTTTTATATAAAAATGACTAACAAAAGTTACAACTTTGGTGCATGCCTCAATATCACAGTTCTTTTTTACAAGTATTGTTGCTATTTCGCACTGATTGTTACGGCAAGCATAATGTATAGGACGCCAATCATTCTATTATTATTAATAATAATTAATATTAATTATACTGACTCAATGACCTTATCCTTCGCTTCTATATTACAACTTTTGCCAATTAATGACGTTACAATATTCAAAAGACCATAACGACTTGCATGATGAATTGGACGCAAGAGATCCTGAATAAATGTATAACTTATATATATATATATATATATTGTTATTACTCCATCACATTCTTCAATGTTGCACTTCTTTTTGATCAACAACTCTGCAACATCACTGTGCGATTCTCTGCACGCGTAATGAATTGCTCTCCAATTGTCCTGTAAACTAATCTTAGGGTGGATTCCAATAATGAATGTTCTTACCGAAGATCGGGCATCAATGTCGCAATGCTTGTCAAGCAATAACTTAAGAATTTCTAATTGCCCATGGCGGCTAGCATAATGAACTGGACGGCGACCAAACTAAAAGATTAGAAATTACAATTTAGACAATATGCAATGTTGAATGTTGAATGTACGTGTACATGTACAGTTTTTAATGTTTATAATTCTTCATATTTGTATTGGGATATAACTATAATTATCAGCAAAATCAATTATTATTTAATATTCTTACGCAAAAAGATCTGAAGGTGTCATTCAAGAAAAGTAAGATTTAAATATGAATGAAAAAAAATGTAGTCTTTCTTTATGCATATTTCCTATTTCAATCCTTTACTAACTCTTATTTGAGACTTTACATTTTGTGATTTCATATCAATACATAGTGTTGCACATTTATTGATTAACACCAAAGGAACTGTAAAATCAAAGATAATAAAGAATTTTTTGTTTATTTAAAATCCCAACAGTAATTAAAATTTTGTCGGTGTTGAACTAGACCTATCTTTCCTTTAAAGATTCACTTTTTCGCCTTCTTCTAATTCATAAACAATTTTACATTTATTCTTATTTTCTTCTCTCCAACGTGTTTTTTATTATTTTTTGTAGGCTCTAAATTCCTGGTCATTAGATTCATGTATAATGAGGATGCTGTAAAATTGCGAATACGACCAATTTTGAACAGTTTCTATTTATTGTGACCTAAAAAACAATAATGTCTTGCCTGCTCTTTTTCCAAAAACTCTTCCTTGAAGTATTTATTGAAATCATCTACATTCCCGGTTCTAATTGCTTGATGGAAAAGTTCCAAATCGTCTTGTTGAACATCCTGGCTCATCTGCAGATAATGAAAAGTTTTATCAAATGTTTAAAAAAAAATAATATAACAATTACTTCAAATTTGTCATAAAAAATCAAATTTATATTTCAAATAAATCTGTAAGCATATAAAAAATATTCCAATATATTTTATTAAAGCACCAAAATTATGGCGTAAAAATTGGTGATCTATTTAACCAATCAACAAATCAACCAATCAAATAATCAAACAATTCATTTTAATACTAGAAAACAATTAAAATAAAAAATTATTGATTATTTAAAAATAACTTTTGTTTTTAAAGTTCACTTAAACTTTTTTGATTTAAAAATACAAGAAAAATTTTATATCGTTTTTAGTGTGGTTTTGATTTCATTGTTGAAAAACGACTAATTTTATTCATAAATTATTATTTATTTGATTAATCTTGATTTCAATATGCTCAATAAAATCAATATTTTATATATTTTTACACGCATTTTCAGACAATCCTTTTTCAAGTGTTTGCAGATAAACATGATATCTATAATTTAAACTGTCCACCGTTTTTTATTTGCAATCAGACTGGAGAAATTTTAATTATCCTCTTTTAGCTCCTCTTTTCGAGATATAAAAGTCCTTTCGTTTAAACGGAGACCGGGTTATAATTTTGCCCCACGTCACCGAAAATGCTTAGCTGATACTGTAGTAAGGTTACGTACTCAATCACGTAGTTGTTCATTTTTTACCGTTTCATTTATCGCTTCTCTTCTTTGACAATTTTTTTAATAGCGTCAATTCAAACAGACAATCTTTTAGTCTATTAGTTTGTTTGAAGCACCCAAAACTCTGAAACATTACACTTCGGCATTATGGAATTTACACAGCTTACTTAAGCTGGAATCTCAATTTTCCGAGTTATGAGTTAAGTAAGTCGCCGAAGAAAACGCAGAATCTGTATTAAACCTTTTAAGTATATATTTAAAAATTAAATAATAATTGTAAATATTAATTATGTAAAATATTATTAAAACAGTATTTTCAAATTAACATAATGTTTGTAAATATAAAATAATAAATTTAGTATATTAATGTCAATTGAATGTATGAATAATGAAATCTGTCCTTCTGAAAATATCAATAGTTTACACTGAGGAAAAACTTCTCAAAAATATTGTGTATTTGAATAATATTGACAAATAACAGTTTATTTGAATTTCGTGAAATAAATTATTTTCTCAGAGTTATTAATGTAAGTTGTTAATACAAAAGCTTCCGTAGCTAATAAACCTCTTTATTTTCTTTAAACATTTCTTTAATTTTCTCTACAACAATATATCATATTTTATTTTTTCCAAGTTTAACACAAATTTCTATTTACTCACTGAAAAAGAAGTACCCAATCGTCAAATACAAAGTAAACGATTCATATCTAAAGTAATGTTTCTCGCTGCTTTGGCTAAACCCCGATGGGACTATTACCGAATAACTAAATTTGATGGAAAAATTGGGCTTTGGCCGATTGTTGAATATGAACCTGCGAAACGAAATTCTAAAAATCAACCAAAAGGGACATTTGTGACAAAACCAAACGAAATAAATCGAGAAATTTATACAAAGCCTATTAAAGAAAAAGTTGTTCCTGCAATTAAAACGAAATGGCCGCAATATCAGAAATCTATGGAAATTAAATTTATCCTGAAATTATTAAAACTGTATATATGGATGGATGGAATATTAACTTAATTATCAACTAGCACATGTTGTGGAAAGAAACATTGCGAAGAAAGAATCAACTTCCGCAAACATTAACATGCAATTTGGAAGCAATTAAAACTGCTCGCAATGTATTATGAGACATGTAAAATAATATAAGGTGTTTGTAATAAAATATTTATTTCATAAATAAAAAAGTTGTCTAAAGCGAAATTGAAACTAATATATTGTATATAAAACTCACGGAAAATCATTTTTGAACGTAGGTAGTAATTTTTAAATTTTTAAATCTTATGTAAAATGGCATTTAAATATTCAATAAATTTATTTAAATTTTCAGTTTAATTTTAAAATTATTTAGCAAAAAAATATAAAATCTTTTGTAAAATGATTTTAAATATTTTTAACCAATAAATAGAAAAAGAAAATAATTTTAATAATCGAAAAAATATTATCGATTTAATAGGTCTCAGTAGATATTATAATTATATTGAAATGGAAAAATATCAAGAATGTTTGATATGCTATTCACCAATGAGCAGTGATATGATTATAATGTTTGTAAATTGCAAACATTCGTTTTGCCATGATTGCATAGCGAAATGGCTGATTATTAATGATACTTGTCCGTTAGATCGAATCCAGGTGAAAGAGATCAAATTTACTAATGAAACGATCGACAATATTATAGAAATTGATGATTTTAAAGATGTAAAAAAATTTTTTAATTGGATTAAGTCAAATTTTCAAGATTTTTTAAATGGTTTTCAAAAGAATTTTTACTTCCCACATTTCCCCAATGTGAATAAAGAAGCATCCGACAAAGAATTATATGAAATTCACTTGAACTTGGAATATTGTTTACTGTTGGAACGTAGATCCAGTAATTCCTTGGTGGTTCTCATCGACAATATGTCGTATGTAATAAGAAATTATCATAAATCAGATAAGACATTTCATCTTATATTGATATACGAATTCTATATAAGAACAATGCATGTGAGATTGATGAAAATAATGAATTGCAATATTTTAGAATCAGCCGCATATCACATAAAAAAATATTTAAATGAAAAGGGAGACCGAATGGAACTTATAGGTCAGTTGCAAAAGTTATTAGAAAAACAAAATAAATTGGACGAAGAGTATTGTTATTCTGCAAACCTGTTTATATCGCTATTAAAGCCGTTTTTAGTTTTCTTTTATAAATTTATATCCGATACAATGACAAGAAGTTTGTCGGGTCCCCCAATCGACTACAGTGAAATGGACTTTTCAGTATACGATAAGTATCAAAGAAATATTCAAAGAATAAATGAGAGAAAAGAAGTTGAACTTATGATGCTGGAAAAGACTGATAAAGACTCTTGTCAGTTTTATTCATTTCAAATACTTGAATTTAACATTCGAATTCTAAAGAGTTTGAAAAAATTAGCTTTGGCTGTTTGTGATGAAGTCGAAAAAGGAATTCCAGTTTCAGGTTCTTTGCAATTTCATATTTTTCACAAATATCACTTATCATGTCAAGGTGGAAGATTTTCCATATTATCTAAAACGGTTTCCGAGGCATTTAATAAAGGGTATGATGCTACTGCCACCAAGCATGCAACTGACAGAATATTGTGTCTAGGGCGTTCTTTTGACCGTATTTTACGTTATACAAGATTACATTCCGGGTCAGAGTTGTCTTCAAAAATCGCAGAGGAGAAAGGGAAGTGCATGTATTATATATCATATATACAGGAGGATTTAAGGAATAATGAAATGTGTGAAAATATTTTGAATATTAAACATTTGTTGGAACAATTAGAAGCCATTGTGATTAAGTTTTAACAATACTATATTTGGGATATTGCAGCTGGATGCTCATTGAATGGGAAAAGAGTTTGTTTGAAAATTAAACTTTCTTTTTCGTTTGTTTTGCTTTTATTTATTTTTTTTGAAGCTGTAAGTACAATCAAAATTGCTATCTAACCTTTCTTTGGGTTACTGGTACATTTTGTGTGTGTGGGGGGGGGGTTTCAATACTTTCCTTTATTGACATATTTCGCATTTTTAACAATTTGTTGGCCGATTTCAAATGAAGTAAAGAATGAAATATGTGAATCTATGTTTTATATTAAATAAATTTTGCAAGAGTAATTTGTTTTATTTAACTGATCTGAAAAATCCGTGTTTTAATGTATTCGTCATTATGACGGGTGTAGAATTTAGAGTAAATATCTTTTGTTTTAAACTCATTCATAACCGTTTCATAAGATATCATTATTCTTCGTTTTGATATTACTTTATATCACTATTCCGAGTTTGAATCACAATAAAACTGCTTCTTGAACTTTACTTGCGAAGTTCTCAATATAAGTATTTCCTTGAGCTCTTAGTCTTTTAGCGACTTTCTTATCATATTTCTCTACTTTCACAATATTTTCCATTCACGAATCTTCTGGTCATTACTTAGAAACTTCTAGATCTTCTAAGCATTTGTTCATTTGGATTTTGAAAAAGTGCTTTTGAAACCAGTCTGAGGGTTGGGTACATAATTCACCCTTATGTTTCATCTACACTAGTAAGGCCAACCCGAAAATTCAAACGCTTTTCCTTTCGATAAATATCCCTTTTTCCAAACCTTACAAATTAATTTTAGAACTCTCAAGCGGGAAGGATGCTATTACAAAATATAAAAAAATATTAAAATAATAATTGCACCAGCGCCCTTTTATTTTGTAAGTCGATACAAAAAAAATAAACTTTGAAAAATGTTTAATAAAAATAAATATAATTGAGTTTGTCATACAAATGTCATTTATTCTAGAGAAAATTCTAACATTAATCGTGCTAAGAAGTATTTTTTTGAGTTACCAAGTTGTTTAAGTAAGTACATGTATTTGTTTAAATTTTTTAAAAATTTTTTAACATGATCAAAGAGAAATAATTTTGAGTATACATTGGAATCATTTAAACAAAATTCAGCCCACTAAATGAGAACATGAAAGCAATACTAATTTTTGTTTTATTATTTGATGAATCCTTTTCATCTGAATGCAGAGAAAATAAAGACTGTAATGTTGGGAACAGATGTCAAGTGGGTATTTGTGTCCCACCAGATGTAAATAATTATTCAAATAAAATTTAATTTATTAATTTAATTTGGTTAAGAGTCCAGATTGTCAAGGAAGAATGGAATGTCTCCAAAGTTAAAGTCCGTTTCATTTTATATATACTTTTAATGAATTATTAAATAAATATTTATTATATTTTTATTTTCAAAATTTATATAATAATAATAATATATCAGATAAGTGAATAACAAAATAAGCCCTTGCTACGAAGTAATAATTGTATTGTTGAAAAAAGTTTCGATTATTAAATAATCCTCTTATGAAACTGAAGAGGATTATTTAGTAATCGAAACTTTTGTCAACAATAGAATTATTACTTCGTAGCAAGGGCTTATTTTGTTATTCACTTATCTGATATATTAATTCACACTGCTACCAAGGAATCACCGTTTTAATAATAATAATAATAATAATAATAATAATAATAATAATAATAATAATAATAATAATAATAATAATAATAATAATAATAATAATAATAATAATAATAATAATAATAATAATAATAATAATAATAATAATAATAATAATAATTTCTTACTATTTTTTATTGAATTCGTTGTCCATTATTCCTTATAGACTTTCAGCATAGTCCTAGATCCAATGCTTTTGATTTTTTTTGTATTTACCTCTTTCATCTTTATTGGTGATTTTTGTAGCTATAAAACAATTATCATTATTTTATTAAATTCTTTCCAATAAATATTTTTTCAAAAAGTTATAAAATTGTCTTATATAGACTCTTACTTTAGAATCCCATTTATTCTTATCATTCTCTCTTTTCACATTCGCTTTAGACTTTCTGGAATTGTTTTTGTTAAAACTACATTTAGTTTTTATGTAAACAGAAACATTTTTGAGAACTGGAGCTTTAGGATTTTTTTTGATTTAGTAGCAAATTATTCATCCAAATAATGACATTGAGAATGGTATGAAAAATTCCCAAAAATGTTTGGGGAGATTTTTATTGGAATTGAATATCTAATCACAAAAAGAAGGTTCCAGTTAAAGAATTCTAAAAAACGTTCTGAATGAGCATCGCGAAGTTTCCATTGAAGTTTAATCAGATTTGTTTATTGTGTTGCTTGGGTGATTGCCTGTCCCTAATTTCAAAATTTTAAGTTGAAATTTTAAACGATTGTGATAATAATAAATATTTCTAAAATAAATTTCAGTGTTTCAAAAAGTGTGGTACGTATACCCCTAGTGGTACTCGAAGGGTTTACAAGGGGTACGCAAAGAGTTTTAAAACTTCATTTTTTTGTGTACCAAACTGAAAATTTTAAAAAATATATTTGTATAGTATTTTAATTGTATAATTTAGAAAATTCTTTAGGGGTACAAAAGTGTTAAAAAATTTAGAAAAGGGTATGCATGGGTCGAAAGTTTCCATAGTTTTAAATTTTCTTGAAAAAATTAGTAATAAAATAAAAATGAAACTGTAGAATTAAATAATATGATCTAATATCATTATTTAATGCAAATACAAGTCTTAAAAATTACTTTAAAAACGCAACTTGCTTAAAAGCCATGTTAAAATACCAGAGGAATTTGACATACAACTCTAAGAGGTTTATTAACTATTAATTCTATATTAATTCTAAGAATGACGTGCGGCTGGAGAGCTGAGGAATAAAGAAGTGATTTCATTAGTCATTTCCGGGGAAGCGAATTTCTAATTTTAGTAACAGCAACAATGGAGTAAATGAATCCGTTCTGATTGGATGATTATAATAAAGACATCGAATAAGATTCGTTTATGGTACGATTAAAGTACGTCTTTAGTTATAATTAATTAGTTTTGTAATGAACTTGGTATTTAATCATTAGGAATTTCAAAGCTAAATATTTGCGCTGATAATTGAAAATTCTCGTTTTAATTTCAATTATTATTTGGATTAATATATTACAATTGGTTAGTTTTTTCTTACTTAAATTGTTTGATAAAATTAGTAAATTGAATCTAAGAACTCCAATTAAGATAATAATTTTACTTTTTGTATTTCGGAATATATTTTCAAAACCAGATGACTATAATTTTTTATTTTGAGTTCAAATTCGCTTTATTTACACCATATGATATTCTTTTTGAAAACAACAGTATTTTTAAAGCTTACCAAATAACCTATACTTAAGTTTTATAATATAATAAAAATGGATAATTACAATTCTGGATTAACTTTAATTTATTATTAAAATCTTTTAAGTCTACATAGTTAGTTTAAATATCTTTCTCTTAAATATGATGCACGTGAAGGTTTGTTAGATTATATTGTGTTATAAAAATCTCTTTGTCAAGTTTAATTGTCTAATACTTAACTAATGTAATTTAAAGTTATAAAAGCATCCATTTTTGTTATAGTATTTATGATAATCCACGATATTTAATACAATTTAAAATAAATGAATATTTAAACAACTACATTTTTAATGATGTTAATTTTTAAATAGATAGAATTTTTGAATTTTAAAAATATCTTATGATTTTCGTATTTAAAGTTTGCATGGAGTTTTAATTTATTAGATCGATATAAAATTTTAAATATCAAAAACAATAGATACCTTACTATTGTTTTCAAGGATATGAATTGAAAAAGAATTCTAAATTGTTTGTAGTTATAGCAACCTCGTAGATGTATAGAGAAAGGAAATTATTATTTTTTTAAATTTGATTTTCTATTTAGATTATCTGCCAACAGTCGTTGGAAATATAATGCAAATCGGCAATATAATCAGGAAATATAAAGGTATGATAGTCAATGCAGACATTTATACTCAAAATAATATATTCAAAATTTTCAATGTTTTTAAACATTAGGATAAAATTAAATCACAAATGAGCTTTAATTGAAACATTTTCATAAGGGAAAATTATATTTCCATAGTAATAATACAGCAAAAGTTAACTAAAATTTTTAGAATTTTACATTTCATTATTTAAAATTCTCAGATTATTTGTAATAAAATACTTTCTGGAATTTTTATAAGAATTGGTTTATTCAGATTTACCCTAAAAAACAAAAAAAGGAATAAAATAATAGACTTATGCTACACTAAACCCATAAAAAAACACTACTCATTTTTGAAAATTGTTAAAAACGGTAGGAAAATCTTAATGTTACTACTGTTGGGATTATTAAAGATTTTTCGAACCCAAAGCAATATTCATAGGATATTTCCAAATCATTTTCTCTGATGCTAAGGTTTACGTTTCATGGAATTCTACAGCTTGAATAAGATTTAAAAGAAAATATTTTGTTACATATATATAATAGTTTATAACTGAAAACGTTCGTAATAATGACACTTTAATTTTTTTTTTTCGAACCAGTGCCATATTTTTCTTTCATAACTTACTTTGCATTACTCAGAGAAGATAAATTTAAAATTAGCCTGTCATTAGAATTTGCATTGAAAATCACATCACAGTTTATTTTAAAGAATTTAAAAAATTAACTCATTTTTCTAATGAGTCTATAAAAATTATATTGCCACCGGTGGGAAAATTATAATATCTTAAAAGAATAAATTAAGAATGAAATTCAACTAGAATTGCTAGATATTTCAGTAGTCTAATTCTCAAATTTCATGGTTAACTTTTTTCGAAATTTTCCGCTTCAGAAACTCATAAAAATCCATAAATCTCTCTATAATCAATATTATGGGAATATTTTCACATAGTAAATTCATTTTCATAAATTAAAATAAATTTTATGAGAGCTATTAATAAATAAATATTAATCCTAGGCTAAAAACTGTTTATAAAAATCACATTTTTCTTTCTAATTCAAATTTAAATTATTTCAATCAATAAGGCATCATAGAGAATATGCCAAATTCCAGTTGTGATTGGGTGAGAGAGTGCAGAAATTATTTGACTGCCTGTCCGAGAAAATTTCGTTAATTTCTGAGAATTTGTGTGTGTGTGTGTTTGTGTTTCATTAAGCTTTACTTACTCTCATACATTTAGTGGGAAATGTGACTGACTAGTATTTATTTTACGAAAATTATCATTAGTAGTTTTAAACATTTTTCCAAACTCAATGGAGAATTCCAATGAAAAATTGAATCTCACTCATGAGGATTATTTGGAATTTTCTAAAACGTTTTGCATCGTCAATGAAGTTGGATTTGTTTATGCCAATCTAGAAGAGACAGCTTCAGATCATCGGCTGTCAAAGACAATGGCTAAAAGACGGAGTAAGTAAAACGATTCGTACATTAAAAGCGGAAATAATGACTGAATGGAATATTCAACTTAAATTAAATAAGCGTGAAAATAATTCCAAAGAAACAGATAAGGTTTTGGTAGGAAATACGTGTCAAACTGTCAATTTTATGAATATAACTGATGTGTGATTTGCCTGTAATATATCACTAAAGGTATGATATAAATTGTAAAAAAATCATTAGGAAATTTCACTTAAAAGAATTTTATTAGATAGAATTATTTCGGATAAACTTTTATCTTGGAATTTCTGTTATTGTGACTGAGAAACAAAAATTAAATATAAAGAATAGTGAAGAAAAAGGAATAAACAACTTTTTTCAGGTGATGATAATGCTACGTTTTCACTATCTCAACTTCGGCTACAAATATAAATAACTGCAGATTTAAAATTTTATTTTAAAAAAATCACAAAAAATTTACAGAAAGTTTTCCACAAGGAAAACATGTAAATGTGTAAATGTTTTGTTGAAGTTGCTGGAGCTTAGCTATGCCTTGTGAACTCTAATTCGAGTATTTGTTTAAGAGAAATCTAGATAATTAAAACGCAAAGACTTTTTAAGAGGTGATCTGACTAAAAATTCTGTAAGTATTAATACAAAGAATGCTAATGAATATAATTCTTATGATAATGAAAAAATGAATAATAACATTAACAAATTTTTTTAAATATAAAACTGTCTTATTTTTCTATGAAGTTTATGTCTCTTACAACGAGATTTCCTATTACGCGGCTTTTTTGAAAATGCATTTATCGCGTTAACTGTATTCAAAATCACTTTTTGACTTGCTCCAAAGCATCTATTAATTCTAAATATATCTAACGATAGCAGTAATAATAATCATAGTTAATAATAATAGACAAAAACAATTTTTTTTTGACTATGAATCAGTAATGATATCGAGGTTTTATTGATATTCATAAAAATTTTTGTTAATATCAATGTAAAACATCGATATCATTACTGATTCATAGTTTAAAAATAAAAAATTTTTATTGAAAAATGAAAACAAAATCAGAGGTGATAAAAAAAGAAGTAATAATAATAATAATAATAATAATAATAACAGTAATAATAAATATAAATTTAACAAATAACTATGTAAGCCAATTTCTACAATGTTTATTCATAAAATGAAATATAAAAATTTCTACCTAAAATAGGTCCTGATCACTCACAAAATACAATTCACCAAGTCTTTCAATTTCTGCTTCTTCTCTGATTGGCCTTTCTTTCCCACGAATGTTTCCAATAAATGAAAAGATTTAAAAAAATTTTAAAATTTAACTTGCCAACATTCAAAAGGAATAAATTTGAATCAAACACTTATATACAGATTTAAACACAATTAAAAATATTTTAAAATCAAACTTTTAATATTTAAATCTAAATGGAATCCGTCATTAATTATAATATTAATAATCATAATAATAGTTGATAATCTAATTTAAAAGCATCAATTAAACAGAATTTTTCTATTCCGAATTTTTCATGAAGAAGTTCTATGAATAATTTTTTTATTGAAATCCACAAACGTATTATTCCAGATAGACAATTGAAACTGCCTAGAACATCTCTTAATGACAAAATGAACAGTTGCACTTGCAATTATTCCCCGATTATGTAATGGCATAAATTCTGTGATAATTGAGTAACAGACTGTTATGAGGATTTTTCCTGCTTGATTATTGAGACAATTATTATACTTATTGCGTTTGCTAGAACGCACAATTATCCAAAAAAATAACTTTATGTAATTATTTTCTTTGTTTTCCAATGAAATAATGAATTTAAGAAACAATAATTTCACCTCTACTAATGAGTTTTGTAATCAAAATGCACCGGCTTTCATATTTGATATTGTTTTGAATTTATTAACACAATAAAATCTATCAAATATTTAGGGTTTTCAATGAGTTTTCCTTGAAATGCCACAAACTATGACAAAAAACCTTTTTCGATTGGTGATCTCATCTCAAAGCTGTATAACATTAATATAATCATTAAAACAACAAATTTCATAAAATTTCAATGATTAAATCATGCCAAATTCAAAACTTTGTCAATACCTTGGAGACATTATGAACCTTCATAGAATGAGGTGGTACAATGCCTAAAGGTTTGAATGATTTGAGAAATGAAATCAGATGTTTTATTGGTTGGCTGATTTAGGATTTTTAATGGACTTCAATGAACAGAATCAGATGCATATATAACGTATATAACCTTTCTTTTTGAATACGCGTCTATTCGCGAGCAACATTATCATGTATGAAACGCACAAATATTTTCATACAAAGATCTGTAAATTACCTTTCATGTCTCTACAAAATCCATTAGCCTGGGTCTAGCTAAGCTTACGCTGGATTGAACGTGTTAAAAAAAACAAAATTGACAATTGGAATTTTTGAATTGCATATTTCAGATTAAAAGATACTCTTAGAGTTTAATAATCATCAAATTGTGTATTGTGAAATTTATTAACCCGTGCAAGACCAGATACAATTTCACCCATGAAAAACCTACTTATAATTACTGATGGTGCTGGGGTCACCATTGGCGGACACAATTGTTTGTTTTGAATGTCACCATAAAGTTTCGGCACTCTTTATCGAATGTTAGTCAACATATTTGTTATTCTAATCTGGTCTAGCACACTATAAAGACACTGTTGAAGACATATCGTTAGATTTAGGAAACAATCATAATCTTCGAGCTGAATAAGTAAACATTTATTTACAATTATAAGGATCGGCGAGGAATTTACATAAATGTATCTTTAGTTTTTGAGTCCACAGACAGAGGTTTTCCTTGACCCCTTATCAGCTGGAATTTTTAAATAAAATGAAATTCAATACGAAATAATTTTTAATTAAATAGGTTTATTACTTTATCATAATTTAAAAAAATACAATGGCGTATATAATAAATTTCAGTTGCACATTTTTGTTTGAGATCTCGTTTTACTACTTACTATTAGTATAAACAACAAATTCCTGATAGTTCAAGTACATTACTTTTATAATTTTTTATCTTTTTCAATTTATTAAATATTCTTTCGACTTCAGATCGCTTTATTTCATATCTTTTTTTATAAAAATGCATACATTCCCCCCTCTAGAGATTTAATTGTTGTTTTGGTATAATCAATTCTGTAGATTCTAAGTATTTGTTTTAAAATTTAAAATTGAATAATATTATTTTCAAAGGGAATATATTGAATAAAAAATAAAGGTTTTTTTTGTTTTCAAAAAAATAAGAAATTCAAAATTTTCAAAGGTCCTTCCCCCTCAAAAAAGTGTGAAGACCACGGTGGACTTCATTTAAAACCATTTTCACATTCTTCCTTATATACTTTGCTTATCCGAAATCTTTTCCTATAAAGTAATATCGTGAAATCGCATATAATATCACCTCTTTTATGATAATAAATCAGGAAATTGATATAGAAAATCTTTTTATTTTTTGTCTAATTAATTTTCCGGGCCCGGTTATTTTATCCGCTTAGGATCCCCACTTGACTTGATGCGCCACTGTGGTCCAATAAATTCCTGGAATAATAAATATTTAGTAATTAACCCGGTGAATCCTCATCAATAAAAACGTCGGTAAAAGAACCAATCACAGAAGAATTCCCTAAACCAATGAAATCATACGTACTAGCTTTATAACACAATTCGAAAAAATATTAAATTAAATTTGCAATTAAAAATTATTTTTCCTTATCAATAAGTAAACTATTTACACCACGGTCATGCCGATATACAGATCAATTTATTTTAAAACCAATGTGAAAAAATCGAAACCGGCTCATTGAACATGAAAAGTAAAAGCATACTTGATGGTTAATAACTAAAAATTTCATCAATGTTTTTATTATTATTATTATTATTGTTAACATTATATTACTTGCAGCATTGATGAAAATAAATGGTAAAATATTAATGGCACAAAACGCTGTTAGAATAACAAAAAATTGAACCTGATCAAACAGAAATCTAATGCGATTATTTATTTAAGACTGTAAAATTGATATACCTGCACACCTACTCACAGAATGACACGAACACACACGTGCGCACACACACTGCGCACACACAGACATGCACCAGTGCAAGCAAGCACCCTGATCATACGTCAACTGAGCATATAGATTGTTACTGATGAAACATTAGAATCTGCGTCAGATCAAAACTATTAAACGCTAAATGCCCTTGCGTTAATTATTATTATTATTTTATTTACAAACACAATTAATTTTAAATTTTTGATGGTGCTTTTAATATCTGATCGATTTTTTCGAAAAAATTCGATTTTGAATTAATGAAATGGATTTTAAAAACAATAGTGAGAATTTATATATATATATATATTTTGGATATTATTATTATTATTATAACTACCGAATGGACTGTGGAAATAATATATTTCAAATATTATATCATTTTCAATAATATATTTTCAATGAATTCAGATGAACAAGATTTTATTCAAAAGAAAACCTTCACCAAATGGATAAATAAATATTTGAAAAAGGTATTTCGTTTCTTTTTTTTTCTCTAACTTTTCCATTTTGCATTTACAATTTTATAATTCCAAAAGCTGCTAAATGCATTTCCATGGATATATTTGATGCGTTGTTGTCACATTGACAATATATATTATGGTATTTCATTTATTTTCACTATGACAAAAAATAAGAAATCTATTCTCTGTTATTTTAGAGAATAAATTATAATGCTAAGAAAAGAACCAATCAAAAGTGACCAAAAATTTAAAATATTTTACTGAAGAGATTAAGGAGATAATTTTTATTTAATTTTTATTTTTTTGGGATATAAGTAAAAAAAGAAACTATAATAATGATTAGAAAGCGCCAGGGTAGAAATAACTATAAATATAAATAATTAATACAATCTTTAAAGTTTTTTTAATTGGTATGTTAAATAACTTTGTTTAAAAATTTTTAAATTTATAGATTGGTGATTAAAAAAAATTAATTAAATTTGGATTTGAATTATTTACAATTTAAAAAACAGTTTCAAGTTTATTAAAAAAAAATGAGTATTTTCGACCAAAAATTGAAATAAACTTGAAACTCGCAGCAAATTATTATTATATCATTTATTTTTTATTTTACCGTTGATTGATGTCGGTACCAGGAAACCATGGTTTTATATTATTGTTACATAATACTAGTATGATACTTGATCAGTGGATATTTGACTAGATATTATGCAAAAAATGGGTTAAAAAACTGCTTACATACTAAAGTGTACTACTTTCTGAAACTTCTTGCAATAAGATTTTGTTCACGAAGTGTATTCATGCCTACGTAGATATATGGTATAATATTTAGTACAATCTTTAAATTAATAAACGAAAGTCGGTTTTTAGTCCGTGTTATTCCGAAACTGTGTAAAACAAAGTTAGATGTACTTAGCAACTGCACATTGATATTTTTGTGCTGGTTCAACAAAGTAGTATCAATATTGGCACTGATACCGAATGCACTAATCTCTATAAACTATCTTTAACATTGCAATTCTTCATTATATTTTTATTTATTCAATTAATTTTCTGTTGATTTGTGTTTAAAACTAATTTAAAATCCAATATTATTTTCCTTAATATTATTAACAATAAAATATTAAATTTTACTTTTTCTCAAAAATTCAGAGTTTTTATAAAAAAATCAATCGAGTTGAGATGTATTTCCAAAGTGGCCTGCAAGATCGTTTTCGTTGGCTACCCTTGGAATAAAGGTTCGTTACAAGAGGTTTTTTAGAGGATATATGGTTATCTTTAAGGATTTAAGGATTTATTTTTGTCTAAAAACACTTATCAACACTTACCAGTATTAGAAAAAATATCTTTTTGTCTCATTTGATTCTTTTTTTGAAATATAATTTATTTCATTACAACACAAGTTTTTGGTTTTGTATTTATCAGTTTGCCTTATTGTTAGAACTTGATAAAGGCAAATTCGAAAATTCGAATTATTTTTTGATCTTTTGTCAGAGTGAGAATAAATGAAATATCAAAATAATAAATAAATCATTTAAATTGTAAATATCTATTCCATTTTTTATCAGAATTTTAAATCAACCATTTTGGGATTGAAGAAACCAGTGCAGATGAGATTAAAATTCTCAAAAAGTCGAGTGCAAATCAAGAACAAAAATTAATTTAAATTTGAAAAATCAATATTTATCAGTAGGAAAGATATGAGGACAGAAATGGAAATATAAATACTAATAATAATTAAAATAAATAAATATTAATAATACTAATAAATACTAATAATTAAAATGCAACCTAATTAATTAATTAATTATTACTGTATGCTGAAATCCTTACTTATGCATTAATTATTTTTATAGAAACTCCACAAACAAATGATTATGAATTTTTTTAAATATATTATTGTATTAAAAATAATAAACATTGTATTTAAAATATTGCCTTTTTAATGGATCCAATTAACACCAGAAGTTATGTGGCTAACAGATGAAATCAATAATCTTAGTAGGAAATCAAAATACTCGAGCTTGACAGGCATAATATGCTTAGTATAGTTTATAGATGGATGTGATTAATGTCGTATTAGTTCTATACAATTAGCGACAGTGTTAATCAAAGTTACCCTTTTTGATTAAATTGAAATCCCAAAGAAATGTCAACGGTAAATATTATAAGTTATAGATAATATATTATAGTGCCCTACAGTTTATCAGAAAAGAAAGGTGTACATAAATTATTTAATATTTGTACATATTTGATTCGGAAATAGTTTGAAATGATTTTTTCTTCCGGTTACTTACTATTGGTTATCAGCTTGGTAAGGTCTAGCTTTGAACGATATTACACATTTTTATTAATTGCGAGATTTGTTGCTGGATTGACAATAAACTTTTTTGTGTTGAGTAAAAACCAAATATTTTTTTTCTGTAAAAAATTTATATTAGAAACAACTTTTTTTTAAAATGATTATTTTTATTTATTTTTGCAGCATGATTCGAATTTGATTGTGAAAGACCTCTTTGTTGACATTCGCGATGGGTTGATGCTGATTTATTTGTTAGAAGTTCTATCCGGGAGCACCATGGTAACTTAATTACGATTTACTGTCGATTTAAACAAATGATAACGCATATATATATATTCCAGAGAAAAGAGCGTGGTCCAAACATGAAAAAGTTGCATTATCTAAGCAATGTGAAAATCGCTCTCAATTATTTATCGGAGAGAAAGGTAAATATTGATAGCTAGCACATATATTTAAACTGTATATTTGCACATGAATATCAAGAAATCAACTGCAAAATTTTCATTGACATCTATATTTTTGTGTCACAAATAGATGCTGGCTTTTGTTGATTTTGTTCATCAATGAGACTCGTGAAGATTTCAATACTGAATTTCATGTGTCGATTTTTGTTTTGTTTTATCGAGTTTCACATTTATGGATTTATTTGCATTTTTCATTTTCTGTGATTATTTGAACCCCGTTTCCATGATATTCTAGGAGTTTTCGTTTTGAATAATTATTTAAATTGTTATAATTATATTTTTGAATAATATTTTTTTTTGTTAGAAAGGAATATTTTCTTTAAAATTTTTTTAATAGGAGTTTTAATAGGAAGATAACATGTTTACAACTTTTTTTTATCGGTAATCAGTGGCTTTTTTTTAAAAAAAAGAAAGGCGTTTATTGTTCATATCAATTTCTATTCTAACTGAAGCTTAAAGTTTGGAAATTATAGCAAGGAAATTATAGGTTTGCTTGTGGACCAAAGGTTGAGTGAATAACTAAAAAAATATTATTTCACCGCTATAACAATGTTAGAGTTTGAAACTAAAGAATCGTAAGAGGAACTACAGTTTTATTGAATTCTAAAGGATGTTAAAAATTTGAACTTGGTGATCTGGAAAGTAAATGGAAATTTGACTATTTAAGGAACTTTCTTTTATCATATAGCTGGGGATATATAAAAATGAATAAATAAAAACTAAAATTTTTAAATTGTCCTAAAACAATTAAATATTTTAAAAAATTAATTAAATATTTAAAAAATTAAAAATCAATATTTTTCCGGGGTTGGTAACCTTGGAAAATGAAAAATAAAATGTTGGGGATATAAATAAATATATATATATATAGCTGGGGATATATTAAAATGAATAAATAAAAACGAAATTTTTTAAATTATCACAAAACAATTAAATATTTAAAAAAATTAATTAAATATTTAAAGATTTAAAAATTAATATATCTGATGAGAGGTCCCTAGGATGATCTATAACCGAAAAATAAATAAATTAACTAACGAAAATAATGTATGGGATGGACTCGTATATAAGCTAACTGGGAAAACTAAAAACTGCTACTTTTCTTAGCAAGTAAATTGTAAATTGAGCCAACAACGGAAGTTACAAAAGGATACATAGACGAATATTCTATTTTGATTTGGGTTTCTACCCCGGAGTTCTATTCTATAATTGACTGAACGAAGGGTATTCAATTGTCGTTAAATAAGTTATTTTGTTAGAATTCTATTGATTTTGACTGAACACGAGGAGCCAGATCGAAACATAATTCCAATAACAATTTTAATAATATTCCAACGGAATTAACTTACAGATTCAAACAAATGAATAAAATATTCAAATTATTTTTTTGAAAAATGGAAAAATTATTTTTATGATTATCGATATAGAAATGTAGATTAATAGTTAATAAAAAGAAAAATTTGAATAAAATCGTATCTAATTTCAGATAAAATTGGTTAATATAAACCCATCAGATATCGTAGAAGGGAAACCGGTTATTGTACTTGGCTTAATATGGCTGATCATTCTTTTCTTTCAAGTAAGTTTGGAATGAATCTAGAATGCAATTGTATTGGTTTCATGTTCCAGATTCAAGAACACGAGTTAGACAAAAAGTCTCAGCAATCTGGTGCTGTCCGTCAAGCGAATGCTAATAATAGTGCCAGTGACAAAGGTGTGAAACTGAAACTGTTGACCTGGATTCAAAATATTATACCGCGGTAAATTAATAAATTTTGTTTTAATCAGTTAATATTTATAATAAATCTTTGAAATAAATTGCGTATTTTAGTTGAGTTAACCGGCAAAAATTTCCGCTAAATACTTTTACCGTCATCAATCAACGAGTTTACTACTTTGTTTGAATGAGCTAAAATCCAAGTTCAAAGAAATTCTAAAATATTCTCAGTATGAAAAAAGATTTTACTATTTTTGACAATGGGAGTGTCATTATAGTTAGAAAGGAAAAGATAAATCAGGAGCTCTCCAGCCCTGCTGTCACATATCTTCTTATTGAAAAAAATGATTTAGTTAATTTATTAAACATATGGAAACTCTGAATTATTTTAATCAACAAATTTCTTGAATTTGTGGTTTCTCGTATCTGGGTGGTGATGAATCCGTTGCTCTCTGTATTCAATTTGGGTCAGGTTTTGCGTTGTATTCCAACGGACAACACAAATACGCAAAGCGGAATAATAATTTCCCCGTTTCTCCAGTCTGTTGTGTCACGAGTTTGCACATATCAATGATTGGCATGAAAATCATCAGTAATGTAAGCATGAGGATTGCAGCTTAATGCGCTGCTCAATCCTATAAACATCTAAATGAATGAAATAAGGAACATTTTCCATTGAGCTATCTGACAGTTAATAATAATTTAATAAAATTAAATATTAACAAAAGTGTGATTCTGTCCAAAATTTTTATTTGTTCTAAAAACAAATTATTAAAACAATGCATTAACTACAGGTTTGTCGTCACGTCCGTGATTAAAGGATCACGAAATACTTTGGTTGCATTCTGAACTATAACTCTTTCATGACTTCTGTGACCGACGAGACTAATAAGACATGAAATTTTAATGAACTAATAATGATCCATATTTAGAGAATACAATATGACGATTACGGATTTCGGAAAGTCTTGGAGTAGTGGGATAGCATTTCATGCACTGATAGAAGTTTTCAATCCCAATCTAGTCGACATGAAAATAGTTCTCCAAGGTGACCCTCAGAAAAACCTGGATAGTGCTTTTGATATCGCTGAAAGGCATTTGGGAATTGCCAAATTATTGGACTCTGAGGGTGAACTCATAATGTTTTAGGGAAATTTATTTTTATTTTCACTTTTAGATGTAATTGCTGAAAAGCCGGATGAAAAATCCATCATGACTTATGTGTCACAATTCCTTGAATTGACCATTACCAGGCCCGAATCGCCGAGAAAGAAACTCAAATTATCAATGCCAGTAGGAATTCTAAATACTATAATGATTATATTATAATCTTTTTTGTTCAAATTTAGGAACCCGCAAAATCTAATGAAAGAGGTGTCAATGATAAGATTAAACGTTTCATTATCAATGTCAAAGAATCTCGGATCGAAAAATTAAAACAAATCGAGAACTTTAACGATGTATTTAAGGTAAAATATTTATTATTTAAAATACTATTATTATGTCATAATTTATTAAATTTTTTTTTTAACTATAATAAACTTTACAATAACTTGTCGATAGCGAAATCATGCATAACAATATATAATTTAAACTAATAACTATGTAATCCGATTTCCGCAGTGTTTATTGAAATATTTTGACATAAAAATCAGTCGGACTAAATTTTGAATAATAATAAAAAGTGTGATACTGTAATAATAATAAATATAATAATAATAATAATAATAATAATAATAATAATAATAATAATAATAATAATAATAAAAGTAATATTCAACGGCTACTCAGTTGACATATTAAAGTTCTGGCATTCATCCAATCATTGATTTTCAAATATTTTAAATTGAATTAATTTATTTTAATTAGTTTAAAATAAAACAAACATTTTAATATAGTTTGTAGTAATTTATAAAATTTCTTATAAAAAATCTTTCAAACCTTTTGATTGTTACTCGGAGAAATATTTTCTAAAATTTTTAAACATAGAAAATTAAATTGAAAATAAATGAAGCAATTATTTTATTTGGAAAGGAAATTGTTAAGAAATTCAATTTCTATCAATTACAAAAAATAATCTAGAAATTTGTCTTCCATATATATATATATAAAATATTATTTTCAGGCGTCTCAAGACCAAAAGCAATAATTAAAACTTTGCCCATTGGCATTTGCAAGTACCAGAGAAAAGACATATTCTCACATAGACAAAAGCATCGAAATTCCCCTAAAAAATTTTACTTAGGTTTTCATAAGCTCTTTTCGGTTCGGTACAACCAAGGTGACCCTCACTTTAGGCAGTGACATTCGGTAGATAGATACAAATAAATAATCTTTATCAAAATCATTCATATCAATACATTTTTTAACACTTTCCACCGATTATAAAAAACTAGAGTGATTAATTTACACTTAGCACACACAAATCTGAAATCGGAGTAATTAATTAATTAAATTTAATTTCTAAAGCCGGTATAAGAAACACTAAATAGAAATAAATTCACAAATGCAAATTCAAATTGACAGAACTGATTTATGAGATCTGGAATTTGAATATAAAATTAAATTGAAAACATAATGAATAATGATAATAATGGAATTATTATCAATGAAATAAGTGCATTAATTATGATAATTTGAAACCTTTGCACAAATCAAAACGGATTCACATATCGCTAGTAGAGATATTCCATTGGCATCGGTGCGGCGGGGATTTCATTTGTAAAATTACAATTTATTTTTATTAGAAATATAGAATTTTATTACTGCAATAATAATCGGGGATTTTTGACGTTTTTACCTGACCTGCCTCCTACCCTGCTCCGTTACGGAAATTATTCCTTTCACTTCACATTTTCCCTATAAATCTCTCCAAGATAATCTATCTCAGAAAAAAAGAGAAAAATATTTTTTTGCTGGAGATTTGATAACTTTTAGAGACTTCACTGAAATCATGTTCCACAGCCAAAGTGTTAATTTTTTTTTTATGCAATAATAACATCAAACGTGGCCTTAGTTGGAATAAAATATCAAATGGCCTGAAATGAACAGGCATACATAAATTGAAAGAGGAAATAACAGAACTCCCCTTGCCAGAGTAAATAAAAACCTATTAAATGTAGACAATGGATAGCAATATAATGAAGCCGGAAATGTCACTAGTGATATTATTGTGTCCAACATTGGTAAATTAGCTACCAATGGCCGCCTCAGCGTGTTTGCTGCAAATTTTGTTATTAAATTCCGAGAGCAAAACTAATTACTACATGCAATATTTATAGCCACAATTTTTATGCGAGAAATACTGATAAATTAATATAAATTTATGCATAACAATAAGGTAACAAAGCATTTGGCTACATAAAAATAGTTTAATAATAATAATTAAAAACAAAATATAGTTTAAAAATATAAATTTAACTTAAAGTTATTTTCAATTAAATTAAAAATTCGGAAAAATTATTGTTATTACCTTGATTATTATTATTAGCTTCATTATTATTACTATAATTATTATTATTATTATCTATTATTATTTATTATTATTATTATTATTATTATTATTATTATTATTATTATTATTTATTATTATTATTATTTATTATTATTATTATTATTATTATTTATTATTATTATTATTATTATTATTATAATTATTATTATAATTATTATTATAATTATTATTTATTATTATTTATTATTTATTGTTATTATTATTATTATTATTATTGTTATTATTATTATGATTATTATTTATTATTATTTATTATTTATTGTTATTATTATTAGTAGTATTAGTAGTATTAGTAAATTGTGGCTTTCTTGAGTATTGTAAATTAACTGTTAATGACAAGAATAGCCTTTGCTGCAAGATATTTATTAAGTGAAACTTTTGGATTATAAATTAGTCTTTTTCAATCTGTCGTAATTTAACTACGCTTGATGGTTTTCTTTTTGAAATTCTTTTTCTGTCTTTTTAATTGTTTTAAATTAATTAAATAAAATATTATATCTTAAATTTTAAATTACTGAAATTTATATATATATATATAATTTTATCGTTATTCCTTTATATTTAATGATTCCATTTAAACAAGCACCAAAAATATTTATTTGTATTTCTTATCTGATTATGTATTGTTGTTACTTTTACCTTATCAAACTACAGATTTAACTAAACAAAAGTGATAATGATGAATAATTTGTTAAATTTACAATTTTTTGTGTGACTTAATTTAGTCATAATTTCTGTAAATTCTTATTAAATAGATTTGAAATTGAGGCCGAGGAAAACTTTTTTTATAATCAACAAAGCTGATTTGATTTAACAAAAAATGTTTATTTTGCAATTGACATTTACCCATAAAAACAGTTCAATGGACAGCCATTATAATTCGAGCTGGGAGAATATCCCATAATGGACCGCTTTGTGCATATATTATATGCACCCGTAAATCTGTGGAAATCTTTTGTTTTTTGGTTTTCTTTAATAAAGTTTTTAATAAACATTATCTTGACTGGCAAGGAGATAATTAAGGAATATTTCCATTGACGATTTCGAAATATCGTTGAAGATTATAGACTGTAAGAAACATCTAAGAATTCAAAGTGAAAATAGATGTTTTTCTAGCAGTTTTATGCATTAAATTGCATTGACACGACGATAAATTTCTCCACGTGGATTCTTTTATGAACCCCTGGTCATTGAAGCTACATGTTTCATAACAACGTATTTTGAATGTTTATTATTGTTATAATTTTTCTGTGAGATAGAGATGCTATTGAACACGAGAGTCCCCAATTACTGTGCTGGAATAGCCATTGTGTTTGTTTTCTAGTATAAATGAGTATACTCATTTATACGGATGTTTGATTTTGTAATCATAAAAACAATAAATTTCAAAATAAAAATTCTAAATAAAAAAATATATAAAAATTTTCAAAATCCAACAATGTCGACATTTAAACATTTAGTTGGATTTCCATAGGATTCTTCACAACTGTTCCAAACAAGACTTTGTTGTATTCAATAGTCTTTTGTATACAAACAATATTATTTTTTAAATAAAATATCGTTCTTTAATTTCAAACAATGTTAATGTTTTTAAGAAGATGCCCATCATACTTTCCACATTTAATTGTTATTGAGAGAGTGTGAAATAATTTTGGGCGTTCAAAAGGCTCTCCTGGATACTTTAATTGAACTTCATAGAGTTAACTCTTCAAAATTATTACATCTTATCTAAGTGAGTTGTAGACATTTTGTATATAAAACAATAGTAAATGATATGATTATATATGAGTTCCTTTATCATAAATTATTATTACATGCATATTTTTCAGTTTTTATTTTTATTTTAATGTTGTTATATGTTTTATCAGTCCAACTCTATTTTCATTATCTGCATATCTATTATTGGTAATAAGATATTTATCCGTATTGCCAATACTATATATGACATTGGTCTCAATATATATATATATATATATATATATATATATATATATATATATATATATATATATATATATATACATATACATATAAGGGTCAGCTATATTAAATATAAATCCCTACTAGAAATATTTATAACAAATTAACACGTTTAAAACGAATTAGCACTTACAATTGAAAATTTAATTGTAATTTATTAATTTTTCAGTTGATCTCGAATTTGAAAAACGAGTTAGAACTCATTCCTGAATGGGACCAAACCTCCTCAACTGGTGACTTACTTTTAGACCAAGATTTCAAGGCTGCCAAACGTCTGGTTTTGTCATGTCAGTGGTTATTGGATGAATCTGTCAATAACGGATGGAAAAATTTATGTAAATGGCTCATTTCATCTGAAAGGATTTTAGAGTTTCACAAAAATAATCAAATTGATGTCTCAAAAGAAATCTCGCCAGAATTGCTTGATGATTTAACTGTGCAAATAAAAGAATATGAGGTTTATATTATTATTATTATTGGATAGGCACCATATTAATTAAACTAAATTAAATCATGATTAATTAAATTAAAATAAATTTTAGAGGACCTTGTAATTGAAATTCTCTAAAATTAAATAAAAGAAAAAGTTTTGCGATTTTTTAATTTACTTAGATTAATATATGTGTGTTTTAATAAGATGAGTAAATTAGGGTTCTTTAAATATAGAATTTATTTGTTGAATAATTGACTTTGTTAAATTTAAAATTTCGTTCAAGAGCCTTTGGATTTCATTAAAAACTTAATAAAAAGTTATTCAATAACCAGATACTGAAATATGAATAGCGATATTGGATCTGATTATGAACTATTTTCCGATAATGATTCAAATAATAGTTTATGGGAAAATGCTGAGTTGTCTAATGCAAACAAATTCCCCTTATTAAGAAATTAGATAAAGACGATTCTTATGAACAAATTCTCATTCCTGGTTCGAGTTTTCCTAAAATGAAAGTAAATAATTGAAAGCAATTTGAATACATCCAATAAAATTGAAAGTTGGTTTATTAAAGATTTTAATACATTATTCTCTATGGACAATAAAATAATTTCTGATAAAGTTTCATCTTCATTGATTGAAGCAAAGCTCCAATTCAATTTACCGATATGCAACAGCGAGTACTGGATCAAATTGAATGTTGGGCGGACACCTTTTACAGGAAAATTTCAAAATTCTCATCTTTGCAAGCCGTCCTATAATTCTCGAATTAACACTTTGTTCGGGTCAAAATTCCTCTTGAATAATATTCAAGATTGTTCTGGAAGCAATGATTCTAATGCCATTGATAGTAAAAAATCAGTGTTGGAAATTCGAAAAGGCAACTTGTTGAAATATATTAATTACAGTCAGGTATGAAAATGAACAATGTAAAAATGTCGACAGTAAATTACAAATGAAACTGATGTTTCTGCATTTCTTTTATTTAAATGAAAGAAGCATAATTTTGAGTGTCATGGATAAGCATGATTATAGGAAGCCGGATTTGGAAGGATATTTAAATGATCGCTATATTTCGGCTTTAATTCTTTCCATGTTTCTCCAACATTTTGTGACATGGTGAAACTACACAGCTTTGTTGGTGTCAGATATTTTCGTGCTAAGCACAGATTTGATTCCCATTGGTATTGCATTAAGATCAGCTCGTATAATAATGATGAGATACAAACCCTAAGTAAATCAAGTAGACTTCTGCAAAACGAAATCATGATGCTTTCACGTCTAAGTCATGAAAATATTATTAAATACTTTTCATCATGGATCGAATACCAAACTACTTCCCGATCAAACAATTATTATTATTATTATTATTATTATTATTATTATTATTATTATTATTATTATTATTATTATTATTATTATTATTATTATTATTATTATTATTATTATTATTATTATTATAATTATTATAATTATTATTATTATTATTATTATTATTATTATTATTATTATTATTATTATTATTATTATTATTATTTTATTTTTAAAAAAATTTTAGACTCATTTCAAAAACAGTCCGTTTCACAGTCCGACATTGGCAGAACTGAAGCGCTGCATGATTAACACTGATAAAAATAATAAAGTATTTATATCTTATACTATCTCAGTTGAAAGGAGAATTCAAAAAGTCGTTAAAGAGGAATTTAGTATAAGACAAAAGCTTTTGCTATTACACAAAATAGCCAGTTTAAAAATGAAAGAAAAGGAAATAAATTATAAGCTACAGTATTGGAAAAGAGAATTTGATTCATTGGCAAATGCTGAAGATCGGCTATTAGATTTTGAAGTTTTTTCTTTCTTGATAAATTATTATTTCAATTAATTTAATGTTCAGAGTGCAATGGCCAATGGAAATTTTGTTGCTATTGTTACAGAAATGATAAATGATATTGAAAAGCTGTTATCTGCTGACCCTACGTTTAAGGAATGGGCTCAAGAATTTAAATATCATATATCGGACATTGAAAGGGAAATCAAGTACATTGAAACGTCTTTACGGACATATATCGAGGAATGGCATAAGATGGAAGAGGTTTGAATATTTTTTACTTAGTGATAATATTTGACAAAAATGGAAGTTCAACATTTTAATTCGTTTTATATTAAACAAATAATAAAAAATATTTGAATTTGATATATTTTATAATTTAAAACTATGGAAAAATGCTTATTAAAGGGTCTAGGTTAAATTTTGAACACCGTTATTAATGAGTTGGTGTTTGTCTAAGTTTGAGGAACTTGTAAACTGAGGAGGCTAATGAGTCCTAGAGGATTCGAGATTAATGATGAAATGGAAGTTACGATAAGTGGTATGACTGGAGAAAGATGTTGATTAAATTTAAGAAGAGCTTACAAGGAAATATTTGACTGTGGAGGATAATGGAAAAAACAATTTTAAAAACTCTCGAAATTGAAATTTAATGCGCACCTTTAGTCTTAAAAATTTTTTTAAATTAAAATATAATTTTCAAAAATAAAATATTTATAATGAAATTAATTAATTAAATTTGTAATTAAATAATTTTTACTTAATTGTACAACGAAACCGTTGATTGGATGAATTCGACCGATGATTTTTTTTTAATTAAAATATAATTTTCAAAAATAAAATATTTATAATGAAATTAATTAATTAAATTTGTAATTAAATAATTTTTACTTAGTTGTACAACGAAACCGTTGATTGGATGAATTCGATCGATGATTTTTTTTAATTAAAATATAATTTTCAAAAATAAAATATTTATAATGAAATTAATTAATTAAATAATTTTTACTTAGTTGTACAACGAAACTGTTGATTGGATGAATTCGACCGATGATTTTTCAATTTCTCCCCAGGAATATATTTCCCGAAAGCATAAAATAGCGGAAATGGAGAAAAATATCGCTTTCCTATCAGAACAATCCAGCGATTCTGGAAAGGAAACTCTTTCACGAAAACTTGAATATATCAATTTGAATTTCAGTCGATTTCACGAAGTGAAAATCATTTATTTTCACATTATCAATTTTTTTTAAATAACTTTTAGAATAAATCTTTACACGTTGACAATTTAAGGAAGGAATACAAAATAAAAGTGGAAAATATTAAAAAGTGGCTAGAAAAATCAGAAGCTCTCGAATCTTTAGATATAAATTTCTCTACGGATAGTGTAAATGAATATGTGCAAATTCTAGTAGAATCGAACAAGACTTCAGAGAATGTCAAAGAGGATTTTAAAGTCTTAGTCAACATAAATGAATGATAAATCTTATTGGGTTTTATTTAATAGGACTTATCGAAAATCGGACAAGTGATTTCAAGAACTTGCAGCAAAGAGGAAACTGAAAGAATGTTGGGAGAATTGAAAATTCAAAAAATCCGCTTGCTAACATTGATAGAAGACCGGCCAAAACTAATAAAAAAGTTGTCAAGTCTCTGTGAAATACTCAATAAATGCGACAGTTTATTATCCAATGTTGACCAAGCAGTTGGAGAAATTGAGAGAGAACTTGCAGAAATGCTCACGAATTTTCAAAGCAAAGCAAATCAGCAACAGGAAATGTTTCTTGGAGAAATAAATGTCAGTTGTTTTAATTTGATTATTTTCTCGGTGGTTTTATTGTTTCTTTCTAGGTGGCTCTGGAATCTATCAAATCCAAAGAACAATTGCTAACAAATCTCAAAGTTTATATCGCAGAAATCGAGTCTTTGAAAGTGTCCAACTTTCCCTTAAAGCCAATTTATGCACGAGAAAATGAAACCATTGAAAAATTAAACGTAATTTTTCGTTTGAGTAAATTATAAATGATTTTTTGTTTTATTAATATCTTTTATAAGAAAAAGTAATAATTATGGCTAAAGCATTTGTCAGAAACTTACAATTTTATTGTCGACCCCTCCATCCTATCAAATCACTACATAATGTAGAAATCGCTACAAAATACTGTATAAGTAATTACTTACCGTTGTGTTAATTAAATCTAATTATGAAAATTCAATTATAATTTCATTTAAATGATTTTTGTTTTAATGAAATCATTTCCATATCGTATTTTAATTTGCAAATTTACACTCTTCAGACAAACAAAATAAGTTTTAGATTTTTAAATAATTGATTTATAAGTGAGTTTAACATTGAGCGTAAAGTTTTAAATAACAGATATTTTTTAAAATTTTAAAATTTATGAGTTAAATTTAAAGTTAAGTTTTGTTAATAAAATTGATCAAGTTATAATTTTTGGTTTTCCAATTAAGTGTTTTAGAATATAATTTATTATGTGCGCACATTGATTATGTCGTGGTTGGTCTTGTTTTACGATTGATATCTTTGTACAATCTTCTACTTTTATGTGTTATTGCCCCCAGTAATTTTGTCTTTTTGGCTTGATATTCAGAACCTTCGATCATTTGCCCTTCTTGTCTCCAAAAAGATACAGGAATCTTCATGGCTTACACCATTTAAAAGTCGATTGGAAACCTGGATTGAAGAAACCACGTCAAACTTAGCCATTTTAAAAAATCTCGAAACAGATTCAGTTAATTCTCTATTAGAAAACAGTTTGGCGATGAAAGACTCAATGAGAATAGCTCTAGACGAGATTTTATTAAAGATTCAAGAGTCTGATGATGATGAATTAAAGGATGAAGGAAATAACCTACAAAGCGAATTCAATGTAAATTCGTTTTTATTTTCATTTTTTTTATAATGATAATATTTTTAGAAAATTTCTTCACAATTATCCGAGGCTGAAAGTTATCGGAAATTTAGAATCCTGGAAAATAAATGCATCGAGTTTATTAAAAACATAGAAACGCAACTAGACGAGGAAGAAATGCTTGTTAAACATGCAAATTTGGATAAAATTCAGGAAATTATTTACAAGCATAATGTAAATTATATTTTAAAATAATGCAAATCTTCATCATTATTATGATGATGAAGATAATAATGATAATTATAATGATATTAATAATAATAATAATAATAATAATAATAATAATAATAATAATAATAATAATAATAATAATAATAATAATAATAATAATAATAATAATAATAATAATAATAATAATAATAATAATAATAATAATAATAATAATAATAATAATAATAATAATAATAATAATAATAATAATAATAATAATAATAATAATATTAATAATAATAAAAATAATAATAATAATAATAATAATAATAATAATAATAATAATAATATTAATAATAATAATAATATTAATAATAATAATAATAATAATAATAATAATAATAATAATAATAATAATAATAATAATAAAATGATTTATGAATAATAATAACATTTTGTTTTTGAAGGTATATTTTGAAGAATGTGATTTCAAAGTTACCAGCCTGTCATATCTGTCGGAAATGAAAACTTTATTAGAAAACTTCCCTAAAAATCAGGCTATTCTTAGTAAGGCTGAAATGTTAGAACGACAATGTGAGGATTTAAGTAAAAGAATCGATACTGTTGGAAGTGATTTATCAAATTCGGAGAATTCGTTACGAGAGAAGAAAGAAAAGTTGAATTTCTACTGTTATTAACAATTTTGCTATTGAATCTGTTGAATAGGATATCAAAACTCAACGAATTAGTTATTAATTTCACAAATGTTTCTTCAAATCTCGACTTGAGCGATCTAAATGTCACATCGGATCAGTATGACATGGTGCTGAATAAATTTTGCAGTCTCATTCCGGATGTGGATAACATGAAGGAGGTCGCATTGGAACTGAGAAATGATGGAATTTTATCTCAAGAAGATATCTTTGAAGAGACAATTTCAAATTTTGAATCTATTGCACCGTCCGTTGAATCTCTGAAGAGAAGAGGTTAATTTTATATTTAGTTTAATATGGTACATGTAGATTTTTGTGTTGGTAAATACTTTTTTATTGCTGTTTTACCTTTTATATCGCACCGTGGACGAATATGTTGTAATTTACTAAAGTCATAGAGTAGGTTAAGGTCGCAAAACTTTGAGAAAAAAAGAAGAGTCTTCCTCTGATGATATTTAGAAATTTCTTGTTTAAAAGATTTGCTATTATTAAAAGTTTAAGTTACCATTTATATATATTTTTTATTATTTAATTATTATCATGTACTCTGTTTTTAAAATATAGTTCAAATAAATAAATAAGTAAGCCATCCAAGCATCCAATATTTCGACCTAATCTCATTCTCTTCCCCTTCCTCTATCATCTTCTCTTTTACTCTTCTTCTCTTTCTCTCTTCTTCTCTTCCTCTCTTCTCCTCTTCCTCTCTTCTTCTCTTCCTCTCTTCTCTTCCTCTCTTCTTCTCTTTCCCTCTTCTTCTCTTTCCTTCTTCTTCTCTTTCCTTCTTCCTCTCTTTCCCTCTTCAAAAAATCTAATCCTAATTTTACTCATGTTTGTATTTAACAATAATTTCAAAAATATATTTGTCCTATCGTTTAATATTTTCTTACTTTCGAACTTTTTGGTAGTTTATTCACAAATTATTATTTAATTAATCCTTTGTAACTGTCACAATCTGGTCCTCATTTTCCTTTTCTGCACTTATATTTAAGTTTGGGAAATTCATTAGAAGTTCTAAACTATTTAAATTAATAATAAATTCAATCTTTGAACTATTTATTCGTTTCCCGCTCATTCCGAGATAACATAAATCATTTGATTAATTAATTAATTAATATTTGTTAATTATTTATAAATATTTCTTATCATTTAGGATCGAACATATCTGATGCCATAAAACTTAAAGAGGAAGCAGAAAATGAAGCGGAAAAACTCCAAGATCTACAAGCTAAATTAAGACTGTTCAATAGTATAACAATTGGAGAGGAATTAATTCTATTGGGAGAATTGAGGCAGCAAGAAAGAGTCGTTGAACAAATACAAGAACTACGCAAAGAAATCATTGAAAATACCGGAATGAAATTTACTGAATTGGAATTGAAAGACCCAACTGTTGCATTAATGGTGCTGCCAACAATAGAAAATCTTCAATTGTTATGTGAATTAGCCGAGTCCCAATCAGTTGAGTTATTGTCCCATAACAGTCATATAGTTAACACAAAGCTATCAATAAAAAAAGAAATGGATACTTTGGAAGCCAAAATAATGAATCTCCAAGAAGCAATCGTTCCCAGCACCTTTGAAAATGAGCAGATACACCCAACCATTCTAGAAGCGCAAATGTCAATTGATTTTATAAATGAATCCCAATCTCAATTCGAGTCCCAGTTGAGCAAAGATTATACAGATTTTCTATCAAATTTTTGCAAAGAAAAATCAGAAGAACTCGAGCAAATTCAACAAGATGCCGCTCGAAAATCGAACAGAAAAAACGTTGAGAAGATCCTGAGGAATTGCATATCTCACATTGAATTGGATTTAACAAATTTCGATAAATTCATTTACAAAATTCCCCTTGAAAAAGCAAAGACTATTCTCATTGAAGAAAAAAGAATTTGTGAAAATGCAATAAAAAGTAACGTTGACAGGCTTGATCACGATTTAGGGGAAATTGTCATTTCCCATGGGGATTTGAATGGTGAAGTACGAGGGATTGATTTAAGTGAAGATGCGAGCAAAGTTCTTGTAAAGGTTCAAACCTTTTCAGAACAAAGTAATTCCTTACAAAAACGTCTATTGGATATCCAAACAGTCGAAGACGTCCGTGCATGGAAAGATGCTTGGTGTGAACTTGGAAACAATATCCATTCTCTCTGTCAATCTATCGACAATATTCAGAGTTTATTAAATTATAGTAATCCTTCATTAAAGGCTGAATTGTCACTGGAAAAAATTGATGAAATTTTTACAAAGATTGAGTTGCTTGAATCTAATTTCGACAAACAAAATGTCAAGATCCAATCTCAATTGTCACGGATAAATGAATTTGAAAGCAGCATTGAAGGAAGCATTGTGAGCGATATGAATCAGTTATTAGAATACAAGGAAGCTCTTTCTAAATACTCGGAAGTGATAAATGAGATTAAACAGGAAGAGATTATCCCTTTTGAATTGAAAGAATTTGTCACCAATCTCAACGAGAATCCTGGAATTGAATTAGTAGTGAATCAAATTAGCAAAATCCGCCACAATATAGAATCCAAAGTCGGAATGATATTGGATCAGGAAAATGAAAAGAATAGTCAGATTGTCAATGAAGTCAGCTTGCAATTATATGATGAATTCACTGAAACTGATAACCAACTAGACGCTAGAGAAACGATATCCGTTTTGGAGTCTTCTCGGATAAGATTAGAAACTCTAAAAACCAACACTGAGGCATTAAAATCCCTATCGGAAAAGTTTGGGCATTACTTATCATATGAGAAAACCAATAAACAAATTAATAAAACACTTAAAGACTGTATGGAGATATTGGATTTATGTGGTGCTAAAATCGATGTGATGGAACACTGTAGATCATTTGTTGATCAACTAAATGAGCTAGAGGAACGCGTAAATCGAATTTCAGAGCCTTTAAATGACAAAGAGGAAATAATTTTGGATAAAATTACCGAAATTAATGCATTAAAACAAAATATTATGTTATTAGGTGAATCATTGGTCAATTTAAGAGAAAGATTTTCAACCAATCAAATCGTCATTTGTTCGGCAATTGAAGAAAGATATGAAAACTTAAAAAGTCAATCGCAATCTATCGAAACAATTCTTGACAAGAAAATAAAATTATTAAATGAAGATAAAAAGCGACTTGATTTGCTACTAAACCAAAGAATCGAAGTCAGCAATAATGTCGAAGAATTAATAAAAAGTCTAGATCAAATTCAATGGAATAGCAGTGACCAAATGAGCATTGAGCATAATTACACAGTGATCCAACAATTATCGGATCAATTTAATGATCAAATAACCATAATTAACTATTGCAAGCAGAATTTACCCGGTGAAAACTTTACAGAAATTGAGAATGAAATCGAAATATTTCAACTGAAATTGGCAAACAATAACAAGAAATATGAAGAGCAAATAGATTTGATTTCGAATGTCGTTGAAAAATCGAAATGTGCTTCACTTTGCTTCACTTTGCACTCTGATCCAAACTCAGAAGTAGACGTTTCGAATTTGATCAAGAATACAATGGAGAACACTCATGACAAATTGAAATCCATAGAACTTTTGAAAAGGAAAGTCGACGAACAATTTGAAAGTGACGATGGCGAATTGTTGCAATTATTAGACCGGAAACAATCACAATTAGCCAATGATCTGGAACTGATCCGGTCTGTGTCAGAAAATCACAATAGCCTAATTGATTTGTCCGGTGAAGTGAATTCAATTTCAAATAAAATCGATAAGTCGATTGGCACTCTAAAATCAATTCTCAAATCTCCGGAAAAATCAATAATTGACGTCGAAGGGATTTTAGAGCACACTAATTGTAATTTAGAAAAAATAATGAAAATCCAAACCCGACAACCAATTTTGGAGACGCCGGTTTCTAAAGAAATATTATCTAAGATCCAAGAGAAATTATCCAAAGATATTAATGAAGTCATCCATGTTACGCAATCATCACTAGATCCAATACATAGTTTAATGAGTCAATATCAGAGATTGAAAACTGACGGAGATAAATGCTCTGATGAAGTCCACTACCTTGAACAGATGGTTACTGACAATATGGGCATGCCAATGATCCAGGAGCAACTGGAACATATAGATCACATTACGACTACGCTGTGTAGCATATACGATCAAGTAGAAACCAACAAACAGGTATTTGGAATCCGTGAAATCTGTGAACTATCCGATCACTGTATCAGTAATAAAGACAAACTTAATCAGATAAAGTACAAAATTCTAAAACAACAAGAACAAATAATGAAGGATCAAGAACAACTGGAAACCTTAACAAATCAATTCAATAACATCAAAGCTGACACTTTAAAGAAGTTGTCGGATTTTGGTTCCGAACTTCATTTGAAAGAAACTGTTTTGAGTTTGGATTCATTAGAAAATACTTTATGTTTTGGAAAAGAAAAAATAGATCTCCTGAAAGGTATTGCAATGAATATCAAAAACTTCAACAGTGAAATATCAATGGATTGTGCCAAGCAAGTGGAGGAAATGGAAATTCTATTGGTTGATTTGGATAAAAGTTTTATGGAGATTGGTGAAGTTATAAAAGTCGGAAATAATAGAGTAAATGAAATAAAGGAAAAGTATGAAAATTTATTAGCAAGACTCGATTTAGAATCGGAAAATGTTGACTTTGATTTTGATGAAATTACCGGAGCCATTGAAAACTGTCATGTTTTAAAAACTGAGCTAATTGAAACAATAAATGGAAACTATTTCAAGTTTGAGGAAGTTAATGACTTATTGAACCGCACAGTGCCAATCAATAACGATATAGATAGCTTGATTTCTCGTTTGGAATTAAAATTAAATGTGGAACAAGAGAATCAAAACCAATTTATTAATACAAAGGATATTTTGATTGCCAAATCTGAAGACATTCGGTCAATCATTGAAAGAATTAATCAACTCGTCACAGAGCTGTCGAAGGATTTGCAGAGTTCCAACTTAGAAATCAAAAATGTAGTAAATGTTCTTGATATTATACAAAAGGACGTTGAGAGGTTATTATACATCCAGTCGAATGAGCTGAACCTTTCTTCTCCAGTATTAAACAATGAAATTGTAAATTTGCAAACCTCTATTTCACATGAAATTGCGGAGTGCACCCAGTCGACACAATCCTTCTATAATTCCATAGACAATGCCCTGGGTAAATATCGAAGATTGAAACAACAATGCGACCAGTATTCCGATGAAATCGACTTTTTGCAACATGAATTTCTAGCGGAAATGGATTTGGAAGTGCTTTCCAAGAGACTTGATGAAGTAAACAATTTGGTGCAAAATGAAAATCATCTCAAAGATGAAATAGAAGTGTGTAAAAAAGTTTTAAATATCCTCGAAACTGTTGGATTGCATGACGAATGTGAAGGCCAGATCAAGGCATTGAATGGGTTGCATCAGAATATTGAAGCGCAAATAAAAATCATTAACACTGACAAACAGCGGCTTGTGGAATTAATAACATATTTCACCGAAATTAGGAACTGTGCCGAAGAAAGTTTAACTGATTTTATGGTAAAAGTAAATAATAAAAAAGAACTGTTAAGCCTTGAAAAAATGAGCACCATTACAATGAAGGCAATAGATAGTCTGGATATTTTAAACGAAACTAAAGAAAAGATTAAAGAATATGATTTACCGGAGAGCATCAATAAGGAAATTGATATAAAAAATCTCTCAGAATCTTTATCCGAATTTAAAGTAAATTTTAATAATATCACAAAAATTGTTGAGGATGGCAATAAAAGTCTCCAGGAACTCAACGAAGAATACCAAGAGTTATTAATCCAATCTGATGTCGAAAAAGCGGAAAAGAACAAAAATGATTTTTTGGAGATTTTAAAATCCAAAAAAGACCGAATCGAAAACCTAGACAAACGATTGGGATTTATTATCAACAAAATTTATCCGAATTTCGAAGAGGTGAATGAAGTCATTCGCAAAACAAAACTATTGGACAGCAACATCAGCCAGCTCAGCCAATCAATTAATTCACAGCTGGAAATCGAAACGGAAAAACAAATGATTTTCAATAATTTGAAAAATAAGCTTATCAACATTTCCGAAGAAGTGAAATTGATTTATCAAAAAATTTTGAAAACTCTAAATTTGATCCATAAATCATCTCATTCATCAATGGAGGAAATTGAATTATTGATCGACAACATTGAACAAGACGTTGCACAATTAATCTCCATTCAATTACATAAATTAAATATCACTTCTCCCGTCTTTTTCGACAATCAAATATCTCAAATCCAACAGACGATTTCGAGTGAAATCACCAAATATGTTGATGACACAAAAACATCGATTAATCACATTCGGGAATCAATTCGTCAATTTCTCTCCTGTCGAGAAGACTTAACTAAGCTTTCCGACGAATCCCACTTTCTGCAACTCGAATCTCTATCAGACTCGAATATGGCATCTTTCGATAACAGACTGAAAGAAATAGAAAATCTACTCGAAAATCTTGAGGATATCTGTGACAGAGTTGACAACTTAAAACCTAATTTCAATTGTTCTGAAATCGAAGATTTATACAATAAAATCACAGATCTGAAATTAAAACTCCAGGAGTTGAGTACAAAAACTAAAGATCTACAAGAAACGAATAGAATCAATGAAGAAAAATTAAAGAATTTACTATTAATTTTCCAAGAAAATGCAGAAAAAATATCAGCACAATTACAAATGATTCTCGACAAATCGATTGATGAAAGTGCTTGTTTGAATTTAAAAGATACAGAAAATTGTTTGTGTGAATTCAATAATGCAGCTGATACATTGAACGGAATCATCGATAATATTGGCCAATTAAATAATTCCTCAGCGGACAAATGTCGATTGCGATTGGACAGTTTGAAACTGTTAAACGCCGACCTAACCAATCTATATAACAATGTGGACAATATAGTAAAAGAAAAATCCACCGAATTAAATAAAATCGATAGTGAATATGAAGCCTTAATTAAAATTGATGATTTTGGAATGTTAAAGAATCTCGAACTGAAGCGAGATCAATTGAAAGAATTAAAAGACCAGATGTCAATGTTTAATCGAATAGATCAGTTGAATTTCAAGGAGATTCGTCATTTGGAATTGAAAACGACGAACATTATCGACAAAATCGACTCGTCCATTGAATATTTAAATGGGAAAATTGAAACCGAACAAAGCAAAGAGGAATTATTGAGTCAAATCGACTCGGAACTCGATGAAAATTTAAAAATGATCACTATATTATTCTCGAGATTGCGTTCAACAGAATCAACGATAACAATAGAAGAAATCGATGAAATGCTCCACAATATATCAGAAAACATGAAAATCGTTATTGAAGAAATCAATGACGAGATTCTAAACCAATGCCCAGTGCCTGATGAAATTTCTAAGAAAATTAATGAAATAAACGATAAACGTGTTCAACTCAGTGGAATATCTCTGGAAATTAAAGAAAACTTGAAGAATAATATACAAACTCTTAATTTTTACAAGCCATTGATTGATTGTCACAATTCGACACTGATCAAGTTTAGCGAGAGTTCAGAATTATCAGAAGATAATTCGTCTACGATAGAGGATATTAGTAGGCAATTAATACAATCCAAGGATTCATTATTAGCTTTATCTGAAAGTCCCAGTGAATATATTTGCAAGGATAAAGCAGATTTTGATGAGTCGAAATCAATCGAAATTGAAAATATTAATAATTTATTAAATAAAGTGCAAATGTTATCGGACAAATTCCAATTTGAAAAATCGAAAAAAGAATTTCTTGATGAATTAGGAAAAGTGAAATGTGAAAATGATTCTCTAAAAGAACTCATTGAATCCGGCGATCCAAATCTGTCAAATGAGGAAATTCTCAATAGGATTGATAGAAACATTTTCGCTATAAGTGATCTTGAAATAAACTATCAAGACAATCCAATTGTTGCGGAATACTTGCAACGGATGATTGATTACAAGCACATCGCGGAAGGCATTAAAAATCAATTCAATCATTATCTCTCTGTATTGGGGAACCATGGAACTTTCATAGACAATATAGATCAAGTCCTTCGACAGGTCAAAGAACAATTGAATACCGATGATTTGCAGTCCGCCGATGATCCAACTGCGAGAATGGAAAAACTAACCGATCTAAAAAATCAGCTGAAATATCCCGAGTTGCCAATTGAAAACAAATCGAAAGAAAGTGAAATTTTACTAGTAAAACTGCAAAATATCAATGAAAATATTCAACAATTGTCAAAAGAAATATCGAAAAAAGAACAACATGAAAAGATCAAAGGAAAATTGAACGAAATTCATCGAATATTGAAAGTTTTTATTGAGAATAATATCGAAAATCCATTGAAAGATATTAATAATTATTTCTCCCAATCCAATTCTTTGATGGAATCGGTTTTGAGAGACGTCAGTGAAATAGATCCAGAAACCGATCGCGCTCAAGAATTAATTTCGGAAATAAATTCCCAAAAGTGCCTGATCAGTCAAGTAGAGGAGAGCATTGGTGATTTATATGGTCAAATGAAAACTGGGGCAGCAATCTATGGTGAACATTGTCAAAAAATCAAAGATTGGACAGCGAGGAAACCGATTGAAAATTTCAACGATATAATAAATTTTAAATCACTCTTTAAAGAACACTTGAAAAATTTGATTTGTTGGAAAAAAAACTTGGAACCAAAAATCCGCTGCCAGGATTTGAGTGATTTAGTGAAAAAATTGGACGACTCAATTAATGAAACGATTACAATATTAGAAAATCTTGAATGCGAAGAAAAGAAAATGCGGATAGAAAGCGAAATGTTGACAGTTCTGGAAGCAATTAATACCGATATCACTCAGTTGGAGCAAGGGGGAAAGGGTGAAAATAAGGCGAGTTTTTCTAAAAGGGAAATCGATGAAAATTTGAGTGCGATAAAAAACAATTTATCAATAATTCAAACCCAAATTGACGAGAACGAGGCGAATATGATTGACGAGAAATTGAAATCGAGTTTTTTGTGCACATCAAATCGAGTTGTGCAATTGGATAAAACGTTTGAAGAAAAGTTGCAAATATTGTCTCAATTAGACATTGAAAAGGAATCTATTATTCAAAATCTGCCGACTTATGAAGGTGTAATTGATGATACCAATGAAATAAGAGACTTACTAACTCATTTGGATAATGTAACGGATATTATCTCGAAACTGACTGACATCGGCATTAGGTACCAGGAGGAAGGATTGCAGTGCATTGAACGGACCGATAGTATGTCCAATGTCCACGCAGAACTAGCCAACATCAATCACGCAAAGCTTTTATTGGAAGCTAAAATAAAATCCAAATTGGAAAGAGAAGCTGCTTTCAGTGACATCAAAGTGTTCTTAGGAGAAATCGAAAAGAGGTTGGATAATTTTAAAATATCTTTACAAATGGATAATCAAGATGTTCCATTGGCAAACATTGAACAGACATTGGGGGATATTGAAAAGGATTTTTTGAATTTACAAACCCCAGAACTACTAGATGAGACGGAATTTGAGGAGGTGATTAGAGACATTGGACAGAACATAAATACAAATAAAGAATATTTATTAACTCTATCCCAGGAGATAACTGATAAAGAAAACGTACAGAAAGATCTAGAGAATCAATTCAATAATTGCACAAATCTAAAACAATTTATACCGATCGACTTGGTCACTCAATACAAAAATCATCAATCGAATTTCAATCAATACGAAAGATGGAGACTTTTGAATTGTGAGTTGTGTAAAGAAGTGAAAGATTTGGAAACAGAAATCCATTGCCGAGAAGTTCACAATTTAAAGGAAGATATTGACAGACTAGGTAATAATATCAAAACGATAATGACTTCTGAAGAAGGCAAGATCAAAGAAACGATTGAAAAATTGCAAGAGAATCTCGAGCGAGCAAAAATTGAACAGGAGACCTGGCTGAAAGAGATGATAAAAACTCTACAAAACTCAACACAAAGTTCCAATCTTGTGCCGACGATAATCCAATCAAAAAAGGAGGCATTAGAAAGTTTAATAGGAAGCTTAGAAACCGGGCATGGATTGATTGATAAAATCTTTGAGTTGGAAGAGCAAATGAAAGAGATCAATAGTGAGTTCAGTGACAATCAGTGCACTCATCGTGACAGAAAGGCTAGTGTGATCCAATATATGGAACTGATCCAGGAATCACAACGACGATTTGCTGATATTGCCGATAAATACTCACAAGCTTTGGAGATTGCAAACTCTTTGGAAAGTTTTCTTAAAAACATACAAATCCAATTAACAAATATTCCAAAAGAAAATATAAATGCTGAGAAAATTAATCAAATTATATCTGATTTACAGGTTTGCACATTTATTTTTTCATAATTGATTCTTTATGTATGGGCAATCCTAGGGCTCCTTTTATATTTCACATTAATGTGACAATTAAATGTAATAGGAATTAGGGACGTCACCATACTGATCGAGTTCTGGTTTGAGAATCATCAAAGTTGCTAACTGTGCTCAGCATAGGGTAGAGGCGTAACTAGGGTATGACAGGCATGGCACGTGCCATGGGCGCCAACTGAAGGGGGTGCGAAAAAGAGACTAACGTATATATACGCAAATGAAAAAAAAAATATATTTTTATAGATATTAATATGTGTATTAAAAAACTGCGTAGGAAAAAGCACGCATTCGTTTTTCGTTTGTTTCTCCATGTCCTCGATGCCTCTAGCTCTCTTTCTCTCTACAAATGTGATTTTGTATTTGAAAAAAAGAAATGCAGAATAGTAGTGTGTGTTGTGTTGTGTTCTGTTCTAAAGCCGTTCGGAATACGGGGAATCCCCGTCGCGTAGCACGTACATCGGTATTCTAACGTAGGTAGGAGAGGGGCGCAAGATCGGTGTTTGGCATAGGCGCCATTTACCCTAGGTACGCCACTGGAACAGGGTCCCAACCGAATGGAGGCGTCTCTGAATATAATAAATTATTTTGGCTTAAACTGATTGTATTTAAAAAATTCTAAATTTTCAATTTTTTTTACTATTTTTTTTGTTTTTATTTCATTAAAAATGTTACAGTGAATTTTTTTACAGCATGTAATATGATGAATTTATTATATTATTATTATTATTATTATTATTATTATTATTATTATTATTATTATTATTATTATTATTATTATTATTATTATTATTATTATTATTATTATTATTATAATTATTATTATTATTATTATTATTATTATTATTATTATTATTATTATTATTATTATTATTATTATTATTATTATTATTATTATTATTATTATTATTATAATTATTATTATTATTATTATTATTATTATTATTATAATTATTATTATTATTATTATTATTATTATTATTATTATTATTATTATTATTATTATTAATTTTTGTCATTGAATTATATTTTCTTATTTTTGTAAATTAAAAATTTGAAAGCGTTTTTTAAATGCACCTTATAATTATTACCACAAAGACTCCAAATCTCATAAGACGCCCCTGACAATTATATTACATAAAACAATAAAGTTTTGAGTAATTTGTAATGTGAAATTATTCACTATCCGAGGTATGCAGTGACAATTAATCAAGTGTAACACTTGATTAATTGTTCTCCATAATTCATCCGTAATGATTCAAAACTTTTCATAGAGAAATCAGCATCTAGATTTTTAGAGAATAGCAATAAGATGTTTTTTGAAACTCTTACAACAACAAAAAGATAAACCATCAGAGAATACAATGCCAAAAAGACATCTTTTGCACTTTGGTTTCGTGGAAAAGCAATCGGTCAACGAAAGAGTACTCAGACTAGATGAATTGGTATTATCTGATAACCAATACTTCAATACCAACATTATCACGTAGGATATTAAGGATTTACCATTTATTAATAAAAAAAATTCGGCGCTCTGATGAAAAAACGTTATCAACCTGAGTGAACTGCCGGTTATGAACTTGTAATTGGGAATTTGCCAAAACATCGCTGAATAGACCTTATTGTAAACTCTTTTAGAATTTATGAAATCTTTATTTTTACCTTGTATTATACCAGACCCTCAGTGGGTCAATTTAGGTTATAACCCCTATAGCGTTTGAATTTAATTTAATTCTTCATATACTTTAAAGGATTATCTTATAATCGCAAATTTTCTCACTGAATGAATATTTTGCAGCTAAGGCTTATCTTATCACTTGTTTGTTTAACCATTTACAATAGTAATTAGAAAAGCTATTAATTAGAGTTTTCTAATTTGTACATATTTTTTATTTTTCATCTGAGTTTATTAAATCAAATATAATTGCAGTCCGTGCATATAATTATGACAGTCACTTTATATCGGTACTCAGAATATAATGGTACAAGATTTGTTTATAGTTATATTTTTATGACAATAATGTCAAATTATTTTTTTAATAACTCTCATTATTTACTTTTTAATAACTTTTAATGCTTTGATGTTTAAAACAAATGCATTCTAATGTTTTTAACTCTTTCTATTTGTTATTTTACTGTATTTTTATTGATTCCTACCAGTCTCCTGGGATCGCAATTCTTATCGCTGTGACTATTCGTGTTCCGATCTCCTGTGGCATACCTGATCAATTGTTCTGTATCTGTAAATGCAACAAAATAGGGAGTTGTGCGGTTTCCTTGACTACTAGCCACAATTTAAGAGGCCATTTCCCAATTGCATAAGATATACAATTTTTTTTATTTATTGAAGAACAAAATTCTCAATTCACAAGAAAATTTTATAATCATACATAAATTCCAATAAAGATTTATTAAATTCTTAAAACATTAAAAATCCACCTGAAAATCTCCAAAATCATTGATGAGAATAAACAAACATAAAATTTTCAAGAAAAACTCATAATATCCACAATTAGAAAAAAAAGTAGAAATTCTAGCAATTCCATAAAAAATTTAATTCATTTTTTTCACAATTAACGTTATAATTTTTTAATTATTTTTTAATTTAATTTTACAATTTTTTTTCTCGAAATTCACCAGTTATAATGTTTGTAGAGCTATCGAAATTCTGTAGAGAGTAAATTGCCTATGAAAGACAAACTATTGCTATTGGAGAAAGCTTTGATATCGGAGAGCGTTTCCACTAACGATTTGAATACAATAGATATCGAGAATTTATATGTTAAAACCGTGGAAGATGTCGACGACTTCATTGGAATGATCAGTGAAATTGTCAAAATATACGACGAATTGAATGTAAGATTAATGGAAGAAAATAGAATTTCAGAAGAAATTATAAATTCTGTCACTGTTTTACTGGACAAGGAAGTCACGAGAGAGCAATCATTATTATCAGAAAGACCTGAAACTTTGAAGGTAAATAAATTTTTCTTTCGACTTCTATTGAGTTTTAATCGAATAAAAATGATTAAATGAACTGGAATAATAAGAAATATTTTTGTTATAATGCACTCAAATTTTATTTTCATTTTATATATTCGTTTCTTAATTTTTCTTAATTATTGTTTACTGAGAATTTACATTAGCATTTTCGTTCCAGTTTTGAGCAATTATGATAAAAGTTTGTCAGTCATAATTATGCCACCAACCAATGAACAATGCAAACAAAGTGTGTAAGGATAAAGTTAAATAAACGATTTTTATTTAATTAACTAATTTAATAAATTATACATTAATGGATTTAGTACAGTGGTGGTCAATCTTTTTATGTGGTGACCCTTATATTATAGTGGAAATAAATTTGACCCCCCTTAAATTTAGCATAAAGAAAAATTGAAAAGTGCAAAACAAAATCATATTAAAATAACAATTATATTATATTTATTATAAACATATCGTATTAAATGTAATTATTGTCGTCATAGTATTCATTAATATTAGTTATTATTAGTGTGTTGGATGTGCCTAATAGATAGGTGCATGGTATTACTTACTAAAAAATAAATAAATAATTTTTCAAGTGATAGTGATCTATGAACTTTCCAATAAAATAATATTAGAATTTTAATTTCTAATTATTCAAAAACAAATTTTTATTATTAGTTTTAATTACGATATTTGACGACCACCCCGAATAAAATCGTAACCCCCCCTTTGACCACCGCTGATTTAGTATTTACTATAAGTATAATATGTAAATAATAATTGTGAATAAAATATTAACTATTTAATGTAAATATAATTATGATATAAATTTGTAATTTGAAATAATAAAATTTTTCTCGAATGAAGTTTGATGTTTTCTAGCTCAACATATTTTTGACGTACAAAGATCCTCTTTGTTTTAATATATAGTTTTAATATAGTCTTATAACCTTACCCAAGAATTAAAACTACATTAGATTACTCTGCACCAGAATTACTCACATTTCAATATATGAACTTCTCCAGATGCACTTTTATATGGTTCAGGGATCAGAAAACAATTGTTTCACGAATGTTATTGTTTGAATGGATCCAATGATAGGGTCATGCTCCAATGGATGTCCAGGCTACCACGATTTCAAGCGAGACCAATCAATAAAAAATTATTATTTTATTGAGGAAAAGTTCATAAAATTTTTATTGAATGAAAATATATAATTAAAAAAGTTAAATTTTATAAGAACATAAAATTAAAATACATCATTTAAACAAATTATAATAAATTAATTTAATTTAAACAAATGAATTTAAAAATATATTAAGAGCACTTTATTTAAACAAAAAAAATATTGTTCAAAAGCTGTTCTATATTTAATTCCTTCTATTTTTAGAGATAATCTACTTGTTCTCATTAATACGAAATATTTAATAAATTTGTTAATTAATGTTTTGCCTTAGAAACGATGTATACCTCGGGAATTTATTTATTGTGTCGTTTTACTGTTAGTATTTTCTAATTTGAATAAATTTTAGGCACTGAGACAGAAACTACTCGACCAGCATGTGACAGTAAAAGAATTGAGAAATGAAATAGAAAATGTGCACAGTGAAAAGTCTCTGATCAGCGAAATGATCCCGACAGTACGGAAAATGGAATCTGATCTGGAAACCAATTTGAAATTCGTCACGGAAAGAATCGATGAAATCAAATCCAAAATGGAAATAATGGATCAAGTGAATGTGCAAGCACAGGAATTGTCTAATAATCTCGATGGGATTGAAAAGGATATCCAATGTTTGAGGTCAGACAATAATTTATCCCAGGAATTAATGTTTTGGGAGAGTAAAATTGAAAACCTCCAGGTATTTTGAATTATTTTTATTAATCATTTCATTTTGTGAAATTATTTATTTATTTTTATAAATTCCCATTGCGATGAAAATATTTTCTGATAATTTATTATATTTTCACTAATTTTGTTACGGTTAACTTCTCACATTATAGGCTTGAATTTGGATGAAAAATTACCTGACTTTTGATGTTCTTTACCGATTGAATAAATTTACGCTTTTGAGGTCTCTTTGCAAACAGCGCGAATACAAAGGTTACAAAACTTATTGTCAAAGAACTGATTATGACTGTGAGGATAATTAAATAGAATAATTAATTATCGTGTTAAAAATATGTAATGAATGTTAATAAATAATAATGATAAATTTAAATAAGTTTAAAAGTTAAAGTATGGAATTATGAAATTGCTTGATTGTAAAATTAATATTTAGGAATGTTTGTAATTTCAATCTATTAAATATTTTATTATATTTTCACTAATTTTGTAACGGTTAACTTCTCACGTTATAGGCTTGAATTTGGATGAAAAATTACCTGACTTTTGATGTTCTTTACCGATTGAATAAATTTACGCTTTTGAGGTCTCTTTGCAAACAGCGCGAATACAAAGGTTACAAAACTTATTGTCAAAGAACTGATTATGACTGTGAGGATAATTAAATAGAATAATTAATTATCGTGTTAAAAATATGTAATGAATGTTAATAAATAATAATGATAAATTTAAATAAGTTTAAAAGTTAAAGTATGGAATTATGAAATTGCTTGATTGTAAAATTAATATTTAGGAATGTTTGTAATTTCAATCTATTAAATATTTTATTATATTTTCACTAATTTTGTAACGGTTAACTTCTCACGTTATAGGCTTGAATCCGGATGAAAAATTACCTGACTTTTGATGTTCTTTACCGATTGAATAAATTTACGCTTTTGAGGTCTCTTTGCAAACAGCGCGAATACAAAGGTTACAAAACTTATTGTCAAAGAACTGATTATGACTGTGAGGATAATTAAATAGAATAATTAATTATCGTGTTAAAAATATGTAATGAATGTTAATAAATAATAATGATAAATTTAAATAAGTTTAAAAGTTAAAGTATGGAATTATGAAATTGCTTGATTGTAAAATTAATATTTAGGAATGTTTGTAATTTCAATCTATTAAATATTTTATTATATTTTCACTAATTTTGTAACGGTTAACTTCTCACGTTATAGGCTTGAATCCGGATGAAAAATTACCTGACTTTTGATGTTCTTTACCGATTGAATAAATTTACGCTTTTGAGGTCTCTTTGCAAACAGCGCGAATACAAAGGTTACAAAACTTATTGTCAAAGAACTGATTATGACTGTGAGGATAATTAAATAGAATAATTAATTATCGTGTTAAAAATATGTAATGAATGTTAATAAATAATAATGATAAATTTAAATAAGTTTAAAAGTTAAAGTATGGAATTATGAAATTGCTTGATTGTAAAATTAATATTTAGGAATGTTTGTAATTTCAATCTATTAAATATTTTATTATATTTTCACTAATTTTGTAACGGTTAACTTCTCACGTTATAGGCTTGAATTTGGATGAAAAATTACCTGACTTTTGATGTTCTTTACCGATTGAATAAATTTACGCTTTTGAGGTCTCTTTGCAAACAGCGCGAATACAAAGGTTACAAAACTTATTGTCAAAGAACTGATTATGACTGTGAGGATAATTAAATAGAATAATTAATTATCGTGTTAAAAATATGTAATGAATGTTAATAAATAATAATGATAAATTTAAATAAGTTTAAAAGTTAAAGTATGGAATTATGAAATTGCTTGATTGTAAAATTAATATTTAGGAATGTTTGTAATTTCAATCTATTAAATATTTTATTATATTTTCACTAATTTTGTAACGGTTAACTTCTCACGTTATAGGCTTGAATCCGGATGAAAAATTACCTGACTTTTGATGTTCTTTACCGATTGAATAAATTTACGCTTTTGAGGTCTCTTTGCAAACAGCGCGAATACAAAGGTTACAAAACTTATTGTCAAAGAACTGATTATGACTGTGAGGATAATTAAATAGAATAATTAATTATCGTGTTAAAAATATGTAATGAATGTTAATAAATAATAATGATAAATTTAAATAAGTTTAAAAGTTAAAGTATGGAATTATGAAATTGCTTGATTGTAAAATTAATATTTAGGAATGTTTGTAATTTAAATCTATTAAATATTTATTGAATGTTTGTGTATTAATATTTCCTATTCAATTGTTAATTCATGCTTGCTGAAATATCCTCAAAAGAAATACTAAAAAACATTTATGATTAAAAACAACTTTATTTCGCTGTTTTAATATTGTTTTGTTTGTGGTTTTTTTGAATAAAGTTTGGAATTGATTATAATTTAGTTTTTAATGGGCTTATTAAATTTACGAAATCAAACTGCTAATAATGACCCTTACACATTGTTTGGAAGGAAATGCATTTGGATTTTTAATCTCAGATTCTGAAATTTCTTCACTATTTATTTCTTCTGTCCTCACTATTCAAATAGTCAATCTTTCTGCCTGTGTTTTAATCATTATAAGACTCCTTAGTTTGTTTTCATATTTGCTTTCCTATGTCTGTACGGAGGAAGTATATTTAACATAAGGTCATATTCAAGGTTTTATTTTACAATTAGAAACATTGGTTTAGGTAGGATATATCTCTGCAAAGGCAAGGGCCAAGGCAAATGAGATATTAGAAGTAAGTCTGATAAATAAATATTGAATAAATTACTGCTCGAGGTAAGTTTATGGTTATATTATAGTAGAATTTTATAATAATAATAATAATAATAATAATTACTATTATTATTTTATTAATTTTATAATCCCATTAAAACGTCTTATTCCATGTAAATCCTGTTGTCCGGAGATTTGATAAAATACGATCTAGTATTGTCATATTTGTATCAAATTATTATAATAGAGTTGACAATTTACCCAAGAGCGTTGATAGGCAATTATATTTCTTCATTAAACATATATCGTACCTTTCAATCTGTCATTTATAAAAGTAGTTTGTTTACCTTGAAATAATATTTGTTCTTTTGGTTTGTTAAGAAAAAATTTAGGTTTCATAAAATTATCCTGCATTAACCGAAAACCGGAGCATTAAAGCTATTATATTTTTGATAATTAAATACAACAAAAGTCCGAATATAACCCTTTTTGTAGAACAAATATTTTAAACAATTCATTTTTAAAACCCCGATTATAAGACGAGATGCAATTTCTCATGAAAAACGCAATAAAAAAGACTGCTTTTATGGCATTTTTCGTGGGAAAGGGAACCTAATTTTAATAAATCACATTAATTTTTTTTGTAAGCAGAGCATTTAAGGAATTGACAATTTGTGATCTGAGCATTTGTGGTTATCAAATAGCAAAACATTATTTAGTTTACTTTTGGGAGGATGTGTTTGGGGGGTGGGGTAAAATTAAATTAAATTTGTTGGGTTATTATTATAGAAAGTCGGTTCCCTCTGACTCCTCGTGTCCTTTTCAAATCAAATAAGCAAACCCAACACAGAATAGTTTATTTGCACTTTACCACATGGAAATAAATCTGATTGAGTTGTAAATGTTTTGTAATTACAATTTGTGATTTATTTGCACCCTTCAACCACCGAATAAATTTGATTACATTAAGGTAGGTTATCCAATGGATAATCACCTTTTCTGATAGATAACTTTTGACTTTACTTGGGTTTAGACTCTTACTGACCTGACTAGACTACTCGTTTGCTTCAACCACTGGCCATTTCGTGTTTTCCCCTTTTCCTTTTATACTCCTGCTCAGACTGTTTTCAGACAATTGTCAACAAAATTTGCTGTCATACTAAATTATTAAAAATAATTACTTCCCACAGACCACCTTAGCCGACATTTGTCAACAACGTTTGCTACATTACTAAATTACAAATTTGGAAATAATTACCTTCCCATAGATCAATGGCACCCATTTAATATTGTTTAGACCAATTTACTCTTTTATATTATTCCGTCTACACGCCGGGTTTTCCTCATCTCTCGGGTTTTCCTCATCTCTCGGGTTTTCCTCATCTCTCGGATTTCCCTCATCTCTCGGGTTTCCCATTGCCTCGGACTTCCCTTTGACTCGAGCTTCCCATTAGTAATTAATTTTTTAAATTAATTTGTTTTTGTCTTATATTATTTTCTAAGGACCCATCACTAAATTTTTATTATTATTTCTGGACTCGTCTCTCAATTTGGCGTTCAACCATATCAATTTCCCCCGATCAATACTACTTTCGAATGTTTGTAAATTTTTTAATTAATGTTGCATTTTATCATTTTTGTGTTTTATTGATTTTACTGTGCTTTTTCGTAATTCCCCAACAAATTAAAGTAATTTTTTTATTCATCAATATGATATAATTTTAAAATGGCATTAAAATGTTAATTATATCTATTGATTTTTATTTCTTAACCCAACCCTCCCCTAAAGTAAACTATTACCAAGCTCCTTTTAAGTCCAGGATCGTTTGAGGATCGCAAAGACATTTTCAAGTCTATTTTTTTTTATTTAATAATTTCAACTCCAGATTTTAATCTAAAATTTCAATAATGTCATTTTAGGAAAAGAAAATAATATGAAATAATATTATTAAGGATATCTCTCTGAACTTATCCGAGTGTGAGGGGAAACTGAATAGACTAATCGAGGAGGTCAAAGGGAATGAAGTGGAAATTAATCCTACTGACCTCAAAGGTCGAATACGCGAGAATGAAAGAACGATAAACAACCTCCTTCAAAACTGGCAACACATTCAAGCTATTTCAATGGAAAAGGAAAACATTTTAAATTTAATTAATTTCCTGGACAATAGAATAAAATTTGCTGAAATCTGTGAAAATGAAATCGACTTGCTGCAAAATGCTTTGAGAGATTTGCTAAAACTCAATGAAGATATTCATTCACTGGATAATAAAATTCATACGATAAACTGTATAAAAATGACTGGTCTATCCGTTGATGAGCAGTCGTACATCAATTTCATTGTTGGAGACTTAGAAAGGAAATTGCTAGATTCCTCAACAAAAAAGAAACTAATTGGCGACAATCTTGATGAAAAGTTGAAACAGTTAACCCTGTTGAATGATATTCACATGGATGTTTTGAAAATCACCGGCGGGATATTCACGAATAGTTTGAGCAGCGCTGATGACTGTGACTCTCTTTTGTTGAGATTCGATGAAATGAAACTCAGACTCGAGGATTTGAAACATCCGGAAGTCATTCGCGACAAAAAACCAATGATTGATCATCTTACTCAAGTTTTTCATGAAACCCACAACATCATTGAAGAGATAAAAAATAGAATCACTTTGTTTGAATGTATTCAAAACGATATCGAGAGTTCCGCGTTACAAATTCAAAATACCCAACAATTACTTCTTGATCCTCATTCAATTGCAGTTGACCAAATCGAAGACGACCTAGCAAACATAGAGAATCAACTAGAAACCATACAAAGGAACCTTCAACGGAATTCGTTAAATTTAGACTTTTTTCACAACGATTTACTCCATTTCATGTCAAACAATTTGCAAGAAAATCTTTCTAGTCAAATTCAACGGCTCGATGACATAAAATTCGAGTTGAATGAACACGTGAAATCATTGGAATCCCAACCGGAAGAGCGATTTGAACCGACCTTCATTGAGAACCTTAATCGGGAAAGTAACTTTTCCTTTTTAATTGAAAACGATGAAACTGAACTTCTCTCATCAGAAGCCGAAGTAAGTTTATATATAAATTTATTATCAGATTTACACTGAATAAATAACATTTGAATTATTATTTTATTACCATTGATTTATAATTATTTTATAATTATATTATAAAATGGAAAGATTATTTAATATTTTCTTTCGACAGGCCTCGAAAAACCCATCAAATGATCTGGGGCTTGATGAGAATAGTATTAATACGACTTCGAGTTCGCATTTGACTCACAAGGAGGAATTGAATGAACTTTCCGGGTGGATTTCCACTGAAATGGATTCATTGAATAACATCGAGAAATCTTTAACCTTTCATAACCCTTCTATTTCTCTGATAAAGGTAGATTTTTTACATATATCTTTTATCAGACTAAATACGGATTTCCGTGTACGTATTTGTAGCCGCTTATTGAACAATTGGAATTGAAGAAAAATGATTTAAATTTGTTGGAGAATTCTATTTCCCAGTTGCGTGATAAGGAGTCGTTTGCCAGTGAATTGCTACTGTTAAAGTCCAAACTGGCAGCATATGAAGATTATCTTTTGGTTAGTTTTCAGTTAGATTTCCATTGGATGACAACTAACCTTTGAACTCTGTGACTGTGACCAGGTATCGGTGTTATGTCATTTTGTGTCCTGGGTCTAGAACCTAAACCCAGCTTAATGGCGCATTCTTTCACAAATTCCTTCCATATTTTTAATTTGAAAGTTAAAAAATGTTTAATTGCTACGATTATTATCAATTGCCCAAGAAAGCTACACAAGGTTTATATAATCGTAATGCTAATTTTTTCCCTACGTGCTAAATTGTCAAATTCTTTATGAAAGTTTGGTCATATTGAACTTAAATTAAATAGTTTACAAGTCTGTTTTGGTTGGTTTCGATTTTTAGAGAATACGTTCACGACTTCCGACTGGGGATATAAGTTTTAGGAGTATTCATAGTGCAGAAAAGGTCACTTGTACACATTGTGTACATACATATAGAAGTATGCAGAATTAACTTTATAATAAAGTTGTTGATTATGTACAATTTAAAGTCCTGAAAACTTTCAGTTTGGTTATATGGAGAGGTTTTTGAAAGCTAAAAAACGAAAGTTATTTTCAGCTTTTTTAAATGGATTGAGAAAATTTAGAAATAGTCTACAAAAAAAGAAAAAACTTTATTCCGGGAGCAAATCTGAAAATCCACTGCAAGACTTTTTAACAGGCGTGGTTAATGCAGTAGAGAGCAATGAGTGAACCGGTTTTTGGTTTCGCGAGAGTTAAGCATTTTGATTGGTTAATATTAAGTTCTAGTCGATTGAAGAGCGATTAACTTATAAACAACACACATACAGATAAAAATATTGTAACAAAATATATAAGATATACCAATAAAAAATATAGTAAAGATATTCCTGGTAAAAATTTAATAAGTTTTAGGTATGAGATTTTTCACATTTAAAACATTTTACAAGTAATGTCTCAACAATGTATACTATTGTGTCGTTCTAAAAACACTTAATGTTTCTTCACTGGGATTTCATTTTTCGAAATTACTTGCAACAATTGATGAGCCCTGACTTGGATGGAAGGCAGAGATTTTTGTCCTTCTTCCTGCAGCAGTCGATTGAACTCGTATAATCCTATGCCTTGATGCCCGATATGAATATTGTGACGCCAGTCAAGTTTTTATTGTTCAAACCATTACCAAATGATAATTAATTTAAATATGCCAAAATTAATATCCCATTTAAATCTGAGTACATAATTTTTTCGCAGTAAAACAAAACAAAAATAATCAAATATTTTCTATTTTCAATAATCGCAACATTTGCATATCAAAATTCCCAAAAAAGTATGTTATCAAGTCCCATTTTATCGGTCAAAATATTATATTCGACATTTAAATAACAGGATTAAACAATCCATATTTGATGTATTTCTACATATGTTTAATAATTTCGTGAGAATAATTGCCAGAAAATGTGCATTTATTGATACAGCACAAATTCCGCATGAAGTGCATTGTTGGCAATACTTCTGTTCTCATTGTTATTATTTGATGTGTAATTTCAATTAGATAGATTTTTCACTGTTTATTTTTTTCATGTTATTTCTCAATTCAATTCTTTAATAAAATTAACATTGAGATTTATTAGAATACTCTCGAATCAACAACAGACCTTGACAATCATCTTTCGAATTTCCGACTACTCGCCGATTCGCTATTCGATTGGATGAGAAGAAGCCGGGAAATGCTGGAGGGAGAGCTGACTCCCTTGCAACAGAAATCAACAGTGGACAAATTAAAAATCGAGTCTGATGAAATACAAATGACGAAAATTAAAAAATTAAAATCATTATTATGTGAAATTGACAAATTTGAAATAATTCAAGACAACGCAAACATTCAGACTTCTGTAAAAGCCTTGTTTGAGGAGGTCTTAGGAAAATATGACGACTTAAACACTCAAATTATGGATGTAATATTTTTTTTGTTGAACTAAATTTATAGGTGTTGATTTGAATTTTCCTCTCCATTTAGCTCTACAACGACTCACCAATGAAAGAATTGGAGAATCTCATTGATGTCTGTGAAGAGTTTGTCTACGCAATTTTCCCTAAATGGTACAAGGACCAACTCAGAAACACCATTGTCAGTGGCAAGGAATGTATAATTCGCATTACAGAAAATCGAATGAAATTGGCATTTATTGAGGTTTGTGACAAAAATTCCGAAATTATTTTTTATCATTCTTGATTATTTATACGTTTAAAACCGATTCATTCTTTGGAGTTTCAAGAATTGAGATTGAACGGCCGATTTTTTTCTAGTTTTAGTATGGTTTGCATGTTAATTAGTGTTTTGTATGATAATAATCATGTATAAAATGATATGAAATGCATTAAGATGTTTGTTAGCTACGGTGCTGTGTATACACGTAGAAAAATAAGTGATCTATAATCCGAAAAATATAAATATTATTATTCATTAATAATCATATAATCTAAGCCAACAAGTAATAAAAATTGAAATTTAATTTCTACAAACATGAATAAAACTTCGATGAGTCATCAGAAATAATTTATTGAACAACATATTGAAATAATCATTTTACAAATTCAATAAATAATAAATACACAACTATGATGAAAAAAAATGAAATGCCCTAAGTTAACTGTTTATATAAACATTTATTTTTATTTACATTTTTTGACAAAACACGTCTAATTAGTGCATATTATTAATACTATTCTAAGGATAAATCATTTAAAGTAAATTAATACGGGTGAATACCTAAAATCGGAACTCAGTATTTGTTATATTTATAGATATTAAAATTATTATAAGCAATGTGCCTTAATACTAACTACATATTATATTGGCAGGAGAGGTCAATTTGAAAAGATGATAAACCATAAAACGAAATTTAAACAAATCAGGTTATTACTGACACCGATATTTATATAGAAAATGGTATGCGGACGATTCAACCCCGGATGATTCGTCCAGAAAACTACTCATTCAAACAAATAAATTGAAAAAAGTCCTTTTTTACAGTATTATATGAGTGTGCTTAACAATTAAATTATGGTGTTTGAGTTCCCTTTCTAAATGAAATATCAGACATTTCATCTCACTTACTAAAACAATTAAATTTATACTCAATTATTTTTCATTAAATTATAAGTTTTTTTGTTGTTTTACTTGTTATTGTAAATTTTTATTTATTTAGCAGAAATGTCCTGGGATGAGTTTCCCGGGATAAATCGTCCGCAAATCATAGAAAATATATAATAACCAATAGCTGAGTTGCTCATTTGCTAAATTGAATAGATCCAATAAACAAAAAATAGAGAAAATTAGTAAAATAGTATACTTTCTTTAGAATTTATTTTCCAAGTGTCAATTGAAAAAAAAATAGTAATATATTATGCCTATTTATTAAGACAATTCATTTTAGATATAATAAGCCCTACATCAATTACTGCTTTGGCACTAAAATAATAAAAAAAAATCTTAAAAGTGAATTTTATCGCTTTAACCAGTGAGCGGCTCGAAGAAATAAAACTTCAGCATAATTAAATATATTCCTATTTTAGAATATTATTTTAAAAATTTGAGTCCGCATTACTAGTTAATGAATAAATATACTTGCAAAATTGCTTATGGCGCGTGATTGCTACCATAAAGCGGCTGCGTTGCCCCCTGCCTATAAAACATATTTATAAAAACCTTCTTAAGCATATTTTTAATTATTCCCTGTTGCGTAACTTTATTGCCACCTGAAACCATGTGATTAGGCAAAGTGCATAAATTGTCCATCATTTAATAGAGAAAAGCCGGTAGAAGGGAATTTTTGAAATAAAAGTCCTTATGACTATTTAAACAACTTATTCTAACCTGAAAAGATTACCAACTATTCGAGAACAAATGTATCCATAACAAAAGCCATTGGGAGATTGAATTGGCTCGGTTTTCCAGGAATTTGCGTTGAAATGGGCTCTTTTAAAAACAAAGATTAAGTAAAACCTAATGATTTTATTTTCTAAGGTTTAGAATGTAAAGAATTAAGTTAAAGTTTTTAAGAAGGTCAAATTTAATGTTAAATAATTGCATGAGGGCTTAACAAATCTTAGCTTGTCTACTGACTTATTAATATATGATAGTTTGTATTATAATTATATTGTTTTATTATTGTTTAGTTATTTAATTTTAAAGGAAAATGCAGAGAAACTCAACAAATTAATAGAAAGATGTAAAGTTCCTTGGTATAAAATCCAACTGGACCGTGATGTGAATATTCCTCCTCATGATATCAATGCAACGAATAATATTCTTCAAATTCGCCATGCAAAAGTTGTTGCAAAAATGTTTGAAATATTTAAATCGGTGAGATTCACTGTGTAAAATCTTTTAATTATTCATTTATTATGGTCACTTTTTTTCTGGAATATAGAAATTCGCTATAATGTTTCACGTTGCGTGACTACACAAACAAAATTTTATTATTTATAAATTATTATTATTATTATTATTATTATTATTATTATTATTATTATTATTATTATTATTATTATTATTATTATTATTATTATTATTATTATTATTTATTATTATTATTATTATTATTATTATTATTATTATTATTATTATTATTATTATTTTATTATTATTATTATTATTATTTATTATTATTATTATTATTATTATTATTATTATTATTATTATTATTATTATTATTATTATTATTATTATTATTTATTATTATTTATTATTATTATTATTATTATTATTATTATTATTATTATTATTTATTATTATTATTATTATTATTATTATTATTTATTATTTATTATTATTATTTTATTATTATTATTATTATTATTATTATTATTATTATTATTATTATTATTATTATTATTATTATTTATTATTATTATTATATTATTATTATTATTATTTATTATTATTTATTATTATTATTATTATTTATTATTATTATTTATTATTATTATTATTATTATTATTATTATTATTATTTATTATTTATTATTATTTATTATTATTATTTATTATTATTATTATTATTATTATTATTTATTATTTTATTATTATTTTATTATTATTATATTATTATTATTATTTATTATTTATTATTATTATTTATTATTATTTATTATTATTTATTATTATTTATTATTATTATTATTTATTATTATTATTATTATTATTATTATTATTATTATTATTATTATTATTATTATTATTATTATTATTATTATTATTTAATAATAATTATATTTATTAAAAATTAAGTTGGAAAAGTGGATGATTATCTTGGAAGATCTCAAAATAAAATGGCAGGAGCTAAATGCTAATCAAGATCAATTTCAGTATTGGTTAATTGAAATCGAAAAAGAGAGAGATTTGAGAGAAGGAAAACCTCTTCATTTGAATGATAATTCTTTGAAAGAAAAAATAAATTTTTTGAAGGTTTCACACTTTAATTTGTAGAAATTTAATTTCATGAGCTCTCTAGAACTTGAAAATAGAAATAGATAAAAATTCATCGGAATTAGTGAAAATGATGATGATTGATGATGAAGTAACGACAGCGACATTCTCTCCTCAATTGAATAATGGAGAAAACCTTCGATCAACAAATACGCTAAGTGACAGAATCAACAATCAGTACACCCTTCTCACAAACAAGGTGCTGAACCAAATCGAAAAGTGGCACAATATATTCGATAAAGTAGAAGTGTTCCATAAATCTGCCGATGATTTGAAAGAGGATTTCGTTCATCTGAAAGAACGAGTCCAGAAATTAGAAACACAAGGTCCATTAACCAAAGACAAATTGAATTCTTTAAAAGCAAGTTTTTTCTACATGTAAATGATATATTTAATTTATTAAATTTCAATTTCAAGGATTTTCGGCATTTTTCTTTCTTTTACTTTATTTATTAGTTGGTTCTTCAAAATCCTGTAAGATTTTTTCCCCAGTTTTACTTATGGTCACAAGTGCAATTTCACCGATTGCTGATGTGCAACTGTGAATATTGGTCAAAATCCCATCTAAAAGTGCCACTAGTTAATTGACCCGACTTCTTGCTTTCCTTATGAATGTTTGGCTTTACGCTCTGTATTGTTAAAGGATTGAATGACTTTGTCTATTCAAATAGTATAAGATGATAAATCGGCGTCCGGAACCATTTTACATCATATTCGTATTATTCCACCGAACCATGCATGGGCTTGTGTCTGAGGTAAATCGGTTTATATTAATAACAAATGAACACGTCCATCAGTCATCTACATCCAGTGTTTAGTCGGTGTTTTAATGAGCTGTCATTAATTAAATTTAACTAAATATTTATTTAATTTTCCAAACATTTTCCGAAACGAACATTCCTAATCATGTGAGACGGCTTATCTGTTAATTTATTCGGAAATATGTACAAGCTTTACGATCTATTTACTTTTTTGCAATAATTGTTTGTTTAAATGCTGTTCACGTTTCGTTTTCACATTTATATTGTAACATCCAATTGTCGTAATGTTTCAGCCGATTTTGACGTACGCAAGTATAAGCTAAAATGGTAATAGTCTTTCTAAAAAAAGTGATTTGTATTATTAGGAATCTCAATTAAATAGCTCAATTAAGTGTATCTGATACTGTGCGAGTTTTCACATCTTGTCTGTAGGGTTTTAAGGATTTGGTTAATTTCCTTTGCAGTAATATATTACAAGTTAGACATATTGCGCCTTTATCCACATCCTTTTAGATACCATTATTAAGGCGACCAAGCATGCTACTATCGAAAGTAAAGTACTCCTATAAAAAAATTGAAATTACTTGTTGAATTTGTAATGTGCTTACCGGGTACTGATGCAACAGTTGAAATAGTGTTTTCAATATTGCTGATTTCTAGAGTAGAGATAAATTGAGATTAAATATAGAAACCTGATCACCGGTGACTTCAGTGAAGCTGAATCTCCAGAATCCATGCGAGGACTTTGTAAATAAAAAATATCATTTTTAAAAAATAAAAATTTTTGTAGAACGCGTAATAAGTCCCACTTTTCCATCCTTTCCATCCTTGTACTGATTTCGGATTTATAAAACCCGACTACCTTACTATTATTATCTTGGTCATTTTCCTATGAATTTGTGTAGCGGCAAAAATGTAAGGAATATATAAAATATTAAATAAATTTAATACATTCTCTTTTCTGCTATTCTTCAAAACTTAAATGATAATGCAAGACTATCAACACAACTTATCAATAGCAGAAGTCTTCCCGTGAATGGGAAATTGCATCCCAGAAAAATGACTCGTCAACTTGTTCACTGAGTTTTCTATCTTTTATCTTATCTTTTTGGTTAGCATATTGTTATATATGTGATATATGTTGTACATGTTGTACATGTTGTACATGTTGTACATTAATCCCTCCTATTCTATGGAAGGTTTCGATAAAACTCAGTTTTGTACAACAACACTCCAACAACATTCCAAAATTATATATGATACTTAAATTGTTCTATGTAAATATGAAAATTTCTGAAAATCACTTATCATGGTTTCCTTATAATGCGGAACGGATTGGTCTGCCGTAGAAGGGTTGACTGGATATGTAAGGATATATATATATATATATGGAAAAATTGCCAGTCTATTTATTGTGAGCTCTCACATATTGCTGTATTTAGCAAAGAACTTCTTGTTCAGCGGTTATTGACCTACTGATAAGCGTTATGTTTTATGAGTGTTAAATAATCCAAATGTTGGTTCATAATATTTCAGTACTAATCGCAATTAAGTTCTACTTGGAAATACTTAGTTGATGTTTATTAGCTGACATGTTTTCTAGGGAGGCCGAATATATTCAATGATAATATAAATAGCCAAAAGTATATTTAAAGAGCTGTTCTGTGGCAAAGAACTCGTTTGAAATAGATAATATGTTTCTCCTCTGTGGGAAACTTTATCTCATAGGTTAATCAACGAATTTTCCATATTTTCCTTTCCTTTTGTATTGTTTTGTTATGAAATTATCCTATTTATTCATTGTTTGAGCTGTGATTGTAAAGGCTCCCTCTTCACAGCCCCCTCCATATGTTTGATATTTGTGAATTAAATTATTGTTTCCAGTCATTATATGTTTACATAGGAATTTAATATTTTATTACTGTGATTTTATTATTATTTTTTCTATCAAAACTAAAAGTTAGCAGAAAATCTGTTTTCTTTAAATTTTTCTTTTTCGTCATTTTTCTTGATTGGTTTTGTGATAGAATTTTAGTGATTGTAAAATTGTGGTTCTGTTAAATTCTGTGAACATTCTTTTAGCAACTGTGCTGTTTGTTACTACCATGATCTTGAGGGTTCCAATGCTTGATGGCAATGGCATGATTCTGTAATAGATGTTGTATTTATATCGTTGCTACCTTATCGGTTTCAAACGGAACTGGTCTATCCACATTTGATGATGTAAGCATTATGTAATGGTTTCTTTCAATATGAATTGTCTAATTCAATAGTAATCATAGCTTTATTATTAGTTCTTCGTTTGTTGTTGTTAATATCAAGGCCCGTTTAAAAATGACGCCGTACGCTTTAAAAGGGGTTACAAATCTGTGACGAAGTATGGAGGTAGGTATTTCTACAATGTGGCATTACATAGCATTACATAAAACATCATAATATTCTTAACTGTTTCATTATTTACATTTTGTTACGCTTACCGTCATATTTCAGATTTTAATCCTTCTGATCACTGAGTGTACCAGTATGTTAGACGAGCCTATTGATTTAATATACGGGAGGCTTCAGAACTTTGTGACATAATATTTGAGGGTGGATATAACTCTCTGACGAGGGGAGGGTCACAAAAATTGGCTGAAATTGCGTGATATCATTTATAGACAGTCCCTTACTCTCCATGTAATTAAATTAATAATGAACGTTAGATTTCCTTACCAGTGAAATTTAGAATTAATTAATGCAACTGGAAATTGTCCAAATTGTAAAATTATTAGTCCGAATTTATATTTAATTGCGAAAAAAATTCTTTCTTTGACCTACCATTTTATTTTTCGAAACTTTTGATGTAAATCATTAGTAACATATTTGAGTGTTACTGGTATAAAGGTGTTTCTCAACTGAATTCCACCAGAGGTCACTAGGAATTATTATTCAGTCCAGTTTTCCGTCTATTTTGTTGCTAATTTTCTAATATGTTGTTCGACTTGTCTCTAAGTGGTCAGCAGACAGGAGCGGTACTTGGCAAATCGAAGTTCTATCAAGTGACTGCCTTGAATAAAGATTCATAAACGTTTTCTCTTAGTGTTATATGTTCTCTCTTGTTTGCTTTATCTTTCTTTTTCTTCGAAGGTTTGTTCTTTTGATTGACCTTTGAACTTTATGAGAGAGAGAGAGAGAGAGAAAGTGATTAATAATAACATAATCCTTTATCGAGTTAGTTGAAACCTAAAAGATATTGAGAATTTCACATAAATAAAGGCATTCAGAAACGCTGCTGTACTATCTATGTTAGCTGATTATATTTTTATCAATTTTTTCCTAAAATTTCAGAAAAGTTTTATTTCATAAAAATGTTCAAATTTAAAGTCTTGAATTTTGTGTGCAGTTCAAAACCATCAATTTAAATAAAACTATAGTGAGATCATTAAACGGATTTTTGTTCATGAATTAAAATGTTTGGGTATCAAGTATACTAGAATTCATTTTAGAAATGATTGGCAATGGAGTGACAATGGAGTGACAAAGAAGTGACAATGGAGTGGCAACGGAGTGACAATAGACTGTAACTAACCTCTGAGTAGGGGAGACCTAATGCTAAAATATAGGAAATAGAGCGGTGATAATCAGGATATCGGTAGATGATTATTGTAATAAACTCTTTCTATTGTTTTCCCTTTTACTTGTAAGTAAAAAGTTTAAAAGTGTGAAGAATAAAGATAAGAAAGCTCAAATATCTAGAAATAATCTACTTTAATTGATACAAAACACTATTGATACCGTATTTTCATATTATTATCTGGAACCATTATTAAAAAGAACTAAGACTAAGAATGTCTCTTTCACGTTGTTACTGCCCATGAAGTTGTCTAGATGAGTGATTCTCAATATTAATATTATCACATTTTGGAAGAGACTGGTAAAGGAAAAATTTTCAATTTTCTTGTGGTTTCTCATTTGCCAATAATTTATCAATTGTGTTTTTTATTAAAATTTATTATTTTTGCGACATTTTTTTATTATTTTCTTTCGTTCTTATATCTACCTTATCGCACATCGTGTAGAATAAAGTGTTTCAATATTTCTTCATCTTGTCCGAGTACTGTGAGTGCTACTTTAAAGTAAATTGAGAACCTCGGCTCTAGATCTTTGAACAAAATATCATCTGAACGGAAAATGAATTCCCACGGTTCTCGCATGTGCATCCGAATGTCTATTCGCAATTCTATATTATATTGTATATGTCTATATTTGATTTTGATGTATTTGTGTTTGTGTATGTTGTATATGGACATATGAAGTGCATATATTCATTGTTGTATATGTTGTTCATGTTGTATATGCACATTGTGTTAATCTATTTATCGTATTGTACCAGTCCGGCTTCGGTGTTGTCTTGATCTATTGGTATAGCAATTTAGTTTTCTTTTGTTGAAAACAGACTTCGACTGAACCATCCTTTTCTCAACACTCTTTGAAGTATGCAAAGACTGGCGCAAATTTACGAAACAGTGGTTCTAATCATGGCATTTCAAAGCTGCTTTGGCCTTATTCCAGAAAATCAGACCATTCGGTTGGAGATTGTGAAATGAATAAATCATCGCAATCTCTCCTTTGTTATAATTATGAAGATGTTCGTAGCAGTCGAGAGAAAAGATTTTCTTCGAGTGTAAATATTAATTGTCTAGCTGCCTCAATAAACAGTCTGTCAGAGTGTCTGACCATAAATGATAAACTGTCCACAATTGACTGTCCAAGTTTTCGATCCGAGGTCAGTCAGTCCACTAATCTGATGAATAGCCTATCAAAGTCACATATCAAACCCACTGAAGGTTGTGGCGATTCATGCATTTTAACAAGCTCAAGATCCGATTGGTCAATGAAGAAAGTGAAACCCCATTCGTCGACCAATCATTCGTCCGGATATCGATCTTATATATCATCATCTAATTGTTCTACATATCGGTCGTGATATTTTATTTTATTTTTTCTTTACTTTTTTAAAATTTTCGAACTTTTCATGATCATGGTAGTAACGGTTGTCTGTCTGTTGGTGATTTCAGATTTATTAACTTTTATAAATGCTGGATTATTTTTCTAGTGTCATTTTATTCGATTATAAACGATTATTAATATTATTATTATTATTATTATTATTTCTGGTGAATGCATTTTATAAATTATATTGACTTTATATTATATATGCTTAATAATGATAATATTACTACGGTTTATTAATTTTGAAATATTTTCACATTATCAATAAATTATAAAATATTTTTGTAAAAATTTTTGGCTGACACTTTTTTCGAAAATGTGAAATTCTCAACATAAATCGACATTTCTAAAAACACATCCGTTGAATTTTGACAATGAAAATCCGTTTTATGGCTTATTAACAATTATATTTACCCTATTTTTCATTTGTAAGTAACTTCGAATTTGGTATTTGACTGATAGTTACATTTATACTATGTGCACAAGTTATGCTTAATGAAGTTTTGATTCTTTGGATAGAATATGTCGCAAAATTCCTTAAATACCTCCATTTGACTTATTCAGGCAGTAATTATCTTTACTATTGTTATTTTTATTATTATTGGCGTGCTCACAAAATCTTGTTTCGCGTGAAAATCTTTGAATTATTAAATAATTTTTTTACTCAATATCATTTGAGTTCCATAAACATCCTGTTTGATTTGGGAAATATTTTATATGACTTCTGAAATTATTAAGAATTGTTTTCACTAAAAATCTTTTCCAAAATTGCAATAATAATAAATTTTATTAATTTCATTTAGAGATATATCTATACATGTATTTTGTTTTACATTTATTATAGTTTTCTGGACTCAGATTTTTAATAAGTAAAAACGTTGTAGCATACTCTATCTGTTATTACAATTATTTATTAACGGGATTTCTTTCAGTGACATAATTTTGCAAATCATCATTCTTTGTCGGTGAGCGCTTAAACAAAGATGCTATCTTTCTAAATTTCTTTATCAGTTATCCGAAACGAACTTCAGTTATTTCGCATGTTTTTTGGTTGCCTTCATGATCTACTAATTCTTCTACGCCATATTACTGCTCTTCGCACATTTCAGTTTTATTCTCTAAAGGGTTTTCTACTTCTTTATCTTCTGATTTAACTCATTTTATCAACTTTTTGTATGATATGTCAATAACTACAAGATTTATACTGTGTGCTAAACATAATTGTTGGTGCAATATTATAACTTTCCTACTTTTTTCTTAACGATATCATTACATAAATTTTGTCCATGTTCATTTAACTTTAGTTAAAATTTCTTTGAGTAAGTAAAAGCAATTTCTTTAACACAATCTCTGGATTTTGTAATTAAAAATGTATGAGCATCCCGGGATTGGAATGCTTAAAATTGGATTTTTTTAAATATAACTTTTTTTCACATGTTTATTATTTGAGTATTTGTTTATTAAAGAAATTATAATAATTTTCAATTTGGATAATTACATTTTTTGGTTAATCATTTTTATTCAAATATTCTTGAAAAAATTTCACTTGGAAAATATTTTTATGGACTTGAAAAAATCACTTGAAAAGGATGGTAAATTTTAAAATTCTTGAATTTCATCGGGTACACAATCTGGACAACTCTGTTCTAAATAAATAATCTTTTGAAATTTATATTATTCTATTAACCTCTTCATGTATGAATTATTAATCCACTGAGAAAAAACTAAAAGTTTTCACGCAGCAGGAAATCAACACTTCGAAATTACAATTATAATAGGAAACTTATACATGAAATTGTATCGAAATAACATTATTAATATTAAAATATTTGAAAAAAAAATCATGGAAAAATAGTTATAGCAAATCAAATTACATGGTGATATGAAGAGATTATATAAATCTAAAAATAAAATAGATTTAATTTGGTTCATTTTTATACATCAAAAACATCACTTGCACATTCAGCAATACACACTTGGCCATTATTAATATGCCATTCATTTCATAGTTCGGTAAAATTACAAATGACTACATTATTTCAAGTGACTACTATTGTAAATGATTATAGTATTTGAGGTTATCCGTTTAATATTATTAATCAGTTAAAATAAATATAGTTAATTATTAATACTCCATTCATTACATAGTTCGGTAAAATTACAAATGACTACATTATTTCAAGTGACTACTATTTTAAATGACTATAGTATTTGAGGTTATCCGTTTAATATTATTAATCAGTTAAAATAAAATAGATATAATTTGGTTCATTTTATACATCAATTACATCAAAAACATCACTTGAACATTCAGCAATACACACTTGGCCAGTATTAATACGCCATTTATTTCATGGTTCAGTAAAATTACAAATGACTACATTATTTCAATTGAGTACTATTTTAAATGACTATAGTATTTGAGGTTATCCGTTTAATATTATTAATCATTTAAAATAAATGTAGCTAATTATTAATACCCCATTCATTACATAGCTTGGTAAAATTACAAATGACTACATTATTTCAAGTGACTATACTATTTAAATGCAGGTAATTTAGCACTGAGAATTTTTGAAATATATATTTTTGGCTTACCAGCAAACAAATGATTAGTGATTTTTCTTCATATCTGTGAAAAAACATTGTTTCTTAAATGATTTTTTGATCTTTTCCAAAATAACTCATTCATAGAATAAGGATAAAAAGGTTTTATTTTCTTAATCCCTAAGCGATAACTTTTCAAAGTGCAAAACATTGGCGAGCATAATATTGTAACAATTTTTGAATTTTTTCAATCGTGCTGCATAAATCTGCAATTCCATTTAGTCAGTTTTCTATTTTCGTTTCATTGAGCGCTATGCAATATTGTGGGAAAGAGATTAGCCGCCTAGAGGTTGCTTATCACTAAATGAGAGATTCAAAGTAGAAAATGTTCTTGATTCTGACAAATGTTCAACGTCAAACAAACTTGTGCGAAAAATAATTTTATTATTCTCCTAATGTTGTCGAATATGACAAATTGGTGTCGGCCTAAGAGCCACTAGAAATTATCCGTTACTTTTTATTGTTTTGTTGAGAACATAAAAATTGAATTTCGTCAAAAGAACTTTGGAAATCAAACTTTTTCAACTGTATAATTTTTTATACTGAATGTCATTAATATAAAAAACGATGCATAATTATTTTCTGATTTCACTTTATTAATGTTTTGTTTGTTAAAGGTTTTAGAAAAGTTAATTTTTAATTTTCTAGATATTTGAGACTCGTCCTTTAGTACTAGTACAATAAGGAAATGCAGATAATTCTGTGGTAAATTCAATAAATACCGGACTAAATAAAAACTTTATATGACAACTTTATATACTTTATTTAGGAATTTTATATAACATTTATCTACCTTAGGTTATTTAAGATTCATTCTTCAATTTAAGAACAATTTCTCTAGCTACCCATAAGTTTCTCGAAAGCGTTTGTAATGAAAATTGAGCTCGTAAAGCTAAAGATAAAAGTCTCTGAGTTAAAAGTTATGACAGTAGGATGGTGTTTTAGAAACTCAAATTCATTTTTATAATCACTAATTCTTTCACAATTTAGCGATTTTTGGCAAAATCTTAGAAAATTCATGGATGAGGCCATAGAACTTCGATAATTATGAATGAAATTTTCTGAATTTATAGATCTTTTTCGGTGAAATCCATGCAGATAACACAAATTTGATCCCAAAAAATTCCAATATTAGTGATTTTACTAATATTTTTTTTCATATTTATTAATTTATATTAATTATTTAAGTTAATTTCCGTTTTCATCTAAAGCCCTTTAATAATCTCATTTTAGAGAAGATTGCTTTTTCTTGTTCCGGAAACCAATGTTTTTTTCTTTATCTATTTTTTAAAATTTACTTCCCTTCAGTGCCTTTTCTCGATATTGCAGGATTCTTATGAATTTTTTCTTACTCTCGTTCGATTCTTATAAATGATTTATGGCTTGTTTGATTTGATTTTGTACTTTGCTGTTAGTTGCAGCCTGCAATATCCTTTTGATTTCAACCATTTTGAATTGTTTAATGCCAGATATCAGTTTCTCTTCAAGATCGTAATGTTTACTTTAAATTTGTATGGAACTTTTTGCATGCACTTTTGGTGCACTGTGGTCCTAGATAGTGACTTTTCTCAAATATATCGAGCAAACCTAGTTAAAGTTTACTTGGAGCTCTTTCTTAACTTATCGACTATTGATTTCCCTTATCTTTCTTACAAAGAGATTTTGAGAAGTGTATTTCGACTCATAACATGCATTATTTTTTGCTCCTGTTTTCGTCAGTCACTGACTACAGACCGACTACTCCAATAAACTTGACAACGGAATTATCGTAAGTTCTCTTAAAACTTTTTACTGCTTTTATTTTGTTATTGAAGTTTTAAGTTGGAATTTTATAGAATAAATTATAGTTTATATTGCTCCTCTTTTCTTTTCTACTTATGGAAAGCTAAGGTGTAATAAAACGCTTGAAATATCTTAAAATTTATCATTTTAAAATGTCCATATAAAAAGATTGCTGACTACAATTTTTGTCCCTCTGTGTATTTTTATAGGGTTTTTGTGTGTAGTGTGTGTTTATTTTATTTTTCTCACTCAAATGATTTTTCCGGTTTTCTGTACACACAAAGACAACTTTTTCTATAATTTAAAAAATCAATATATTTTATAATATAGGTAACACACTAACTTTCATGTGTGTTGAAAATCTTACGATGTAAAACCTTTGATACGTAGAAATGTTCCACTAATTAAAAGATTTTAAATTTTTATTTTTTGAAGAAACAACAAATTTCGCTTAAAAATTATGAATCATCCATTGGTTTTGCACACAAACCTGTATTATAAGACGTGTTTATTGATTGCAAACAAGTGTATTATAATATTTTAACTTGGTCAGAGAAATAAATTTTCTTTCACTACAAAATTAATATAAAAAACACTAGTGATAAAAAATAGTTGCATATTTTTTTCAAAAATAATAAACTTTAATGTTTTATTGTAATCAGAAAAAATTTTTAATTTTATTATTTTCTAATAATAATCTACAAACTTATTTCCTTCCTTAACCCAGTTATTCCAGGAACTTTTTTTTCTTATATTTGATATTTTTACAAATTCTTAGGTACAAAAACCCAATGGTAACTAATAAAAAAATATTCATTGTCATTGCCATATCGTCTAGTGTTGACATAATCAAAAATTGTATCAAAAATAATGTTCTCATATAATGAAATATTAGAATTTGTAACAGATTACCTACTGTCATTTTAAAAGTAAAGTAGGTTTATCTGGGTTAAAATAATTTTAAATCAATATTGATTTTTTTATATTTTGATTTATATTGATTTATATTGATTTATGCATTGATCAATATGGTTAAAATATGACGGTGAGTCTAAGAAAATGTAAATAATCAAAAAATTAAGGACGTGTTAATGTCACATTTCTAAAATACACCTCTCCGCTACGATTGATCACTAATTTGTGATTCACATACTTTAGGTGCTTGGTGTCATTAATAATTGTTCGCTCTGATAGAATAATTGGAGTCATGTTTTATTAATTTGATTGATTATTGTGGAAACATCAGCGCCAGCTTGCCGTTGTTCTTTATCTGGCAATTGTCCCCAAATTGTTAATTAAATCAGCTCTCGTCATACCAATACCGGTGTCGATAATAGTTAAAGTTCTGGCATTTTATCAGGAATAATTATTATCATTAATTCTTTGGCGATATCCAAAAATGATGGATCTGTTAAACTTTTGTAGTTGATCTTGTCTAAAATATCGTTTTAATTTGAAATCAGTCCTCGGGGGGAAAATATTTGTTTGTTAGAGTAGAAAGTGTTGATAAGATCGAAACAGTTTACGATTTCATCTAGTGAAACCAATGTCTCAGTGAATTGCTAGTTCCATGTTGATAGAAGGCAAAGTCGATCAATTTTTGTATAGTAATTTGTTCCATTATATTATAAATTCGAAAATTCTGCTTGAGGTAAATTCAACTAAAAGAGATAAAGACTAAATCAAAAATTATATTTTGGATCACAAATTATAAAGAAATCTCCAATCAATTTAATGTATCAAAAAGCTATTTTTAAAATCCATAAATATTCGAAAATTTCACAAAAACAAGAAATAAACAAGTTGATTCGACAAAATAACACAAACGATCATTCCAAAGTAAATTCACAAAAATGAAAATTTCCAAAATTCGAGATATAAAAATAAATAAATTAGTTACATAAAAAGCAACCATGCGAAAAAATTACTCAAAACGCGCACATAGACGCGATAATTCTATGTGGCCGAAACAATAGTAATTAAAATAAATTAAAAATATTAAAGTAAAATGACAAAATAACAAATATATTCTGTTGGCTTGTAGTATTATCTTTTAATATTTTTTTCTGATAATTATTAAATGCACGAAAACCTTTTTGAATTTAATCATAATTAATAAATTCACTTAATTCGTATTTTCATTTTAAAATCACACTTAAAAAACATTACTATTTTTATTAAAATTCAATAATTAATTATACTAAAATGTATAAAGCAAAATTATAAATAAACTCATTAACGCCCAAGAAATTTTTAAAAGATTAAAAAGCATTCTATCATTTAAAAGTACAAATTTATATTATAACTAGTAACATAAACCCGTCCATGGAAGTCATAAATTGTAATTGTAGATTTTGCATAGTTTACTAACAATGATTTGTTATGTGACATTTTATCGAAATTATTAGATTAAATAATGTTATATATCATTTCAACTATACAAAACGCACTTGACAATTATATACGACTCGCAAAATAATACTTTTACCCTTTACTCATCTAAAAATATGCTAAATAATAATCCATATGTCTATCTGTGTCACGGCACAAAACTTTGTTAATTTAACTAATTTTTTAAAATCAATATATATTACTAGTTACAGAGAGTAGTTTAATTTTATTCAATTAAACATTTTCAATATAGATTTTCAAAATTATACTACTCTCTTTTAGCCAGTAATATTAAATTATAATAAAATTAAACTACTTTTTAGTTAACATATTTATGCTTTGACACACAGGCAGACGGACAGAATTGCTCTTTTATATTTATATAGATTATGTTTACAATTATTATTTACATATAATGTGCCAGAAAAGTAACTACTAAAAAGAGGAAGTCTTCAACGATTTATTAAGAATACAAATGTCTTTTATATAAGACGAAGTTGATTTCATACTTACATCACATGCGTATGTGAAATACGCAGATGTAGAAATTACACAATCTCCATTGAGAAATCATTTCTGTTTGACCTCTGACAATTATGACACATACCCTCGTGATGAGTATGTGTATAGCACATACTCATCAAGATATTTTGGTCTGCGATTTCGTTGTTCAGCTTCCTCAAGTTCGTCTTTCTCCTCTGTGACATGTTGCTGGTCAGAACGATCGGTCTCGATTTCTGATTCAGACTGAACCATAGGACGAATGTCGGCAATGTGGCTTGGCATTCCGCCTATATCGATATTTGTTGAAGAATTTATTCCTGTGATTTTCAAAACAATTTAGAAAATTATACACAAAATTGACTCAAAAATACATTTGAATGGGATTTTTCCTTGCGGAATTCCTGGTGACCTCTCATGGAACTCAGTTGAGAAATTGTTGGTTTTAATCAAACTATTAAGCCGCCAAAAAGGCCATTGTTCTCATTCAAATTTCTTTACATATTTGAAATCAGTTTCAATATAATATTCGATTGTAATTTCTTTAAAATGATACTGAATTATTTTTGTAGAACGTAGAGTTGGCGTTGAATAGGATTTGGGCCAAATTTGAGTATTATCGTCAAGCAGCGCATTCTTTATTCTTGCACCTAAGCGAGGCGGATAAGTTAATTTTAATTGAAGATATCAGGTAAGTAGATTCCAATGCAATATTTCGATACAATAAATACTATCAGGCAATGGGAACAGAATATCAACGACCTAAAGGAATCTCTATACACGAAAAATTCTTTCTTGATTCATTCAATGAACAATTATGCAGATTTGTTGTATCAAATTGATGAAAATTTGTCAGCATTGGAACACTTGAGGAACAAGTTGAAGAATTACGTTTTGCTACCCCTAGCACCGGAGTTGGTGGAAGAGAAACAAATTGAATTCCAGGTTTTTATTTGTGGTAATTAATACCCAGTCTCTAATTCTTGATTTTTAGCAACTCACGTCTGATATTGTTGATCAGGAACAACGAAATGAAATTATCAAAATTTCACTGGAGTGTTGCGTTGAAAATCTCACGAAACCAGAAATATTGAGGCTTCAAAGTGACTTGGATCGGTTGTTGAATATATTCTCGGCGGTGAAATCAGACGTGGAAAATACGCGTGTTTATATCGACCAAGTCTACAACCTGCGAAAGAATATTCATGAAATTCTTCACAAAATTGAAATCAACCGCATTGAGAATTCGAGATTATCCGCATGTTTTCAACATCCAACCAATGACGAGTCGGCTCTAAATTCGAAATTGGAACTTTTGCTGGTAAATATTATTTTTATCTTTCTTTTCTTTTCTTATGTTTTGAATTTAGAATTTGAAAAACCTAATTGACCAACAGCAGAACAATATCAAGTATTTGGACGAATATTGGCATGATATTAGTATCAGCACGATAAATGAAGATCGAGACATGCTAGAAAACAATATTAGAGGTCTATTAATTTGTTTTTATTTTTATATCCAATTTTCATGTGCTCTGGTTTTAGTGAGTAGCATTTGTAGGTTATTAACAAAAGTAGAATTGAAAATAGATACAAGCCCATAGAAATATAACTTATTCCTCAGGTCTATTAAATGTAATGCATTCAAGGTACAGGAAATGTACTAGAAAAATTACCTAAATTCTCGATTCTAGATTATTCTCTATATTGGAGAACCTTTTATGTTACTTATTATAATTAAAATGAGTTATATTAAAATTTAGTGATCTAAGGGTAGCCGATAAAATGGTAAGTTGATTAAAGCATCGGCGTAAAAATAGAAATAATAAAAAGGAAGTTGTTTCAAAAAATTCTGTTATTGGTTTTATTAATACTGCAGAAATACACAATTTTAATCAGATGCAAGTTTGGTAGTGCATATGATCCGTACGTTTGTGCGCACCAGAAATAAGTTTAGCAGAGCAAGACGCGTTTGGTAGTCAGTCATCAGTCAGTAGTCAGTAGATACTTTTTTATTCTGATTTGATTGTGTTGCGCTTTTAATGAGAATTGACTATATTGTACTGTTACAGTTTTGTTGATAATTCGTTAATCGTAAGTTTAACAAATAATTATTTTTATTTATTTTATAATGAATAAAAATTGAACTTGTTTGTAGTTCATAATTCAAATTATGAAAAGAATAAAGAATAGTAACAAACTAAATGATATTAAGAACTTCTTTAAACGTTTATAAAATTTTGCGACTGTGGCGCTATTTCGTGCGCTCCGTGCAATATTTGAAGTTACAATTCTGATGTCTCCGGGTTGTGTTTAAAGTAAGCATACCCATTTTACAAATCCTGGCTACGCCACTGGAAAAAGTATTATAATAAGTTTGTTTTCTTTTAATAAGGAATACATTTCTGATAAGAAAAAACAAGCATTTTGTCGTATCACCAAATTTTACATTTAAATGAATGATTTATTTAAATTATATTTCCTTGGATGTCTGTCCAGTCAACATTTAACTTGTTTGAACAAGCAAAGTCATGCTCGTGCCATTTATAAATTGTATACAGTATGTCATCCAATCAAAATACTGCACAGTGCGCTTCAACTTGAAATTTATTTCACACATGCTTTCCATTTCATTTAAGGGTTACCATTTAATATTCGATTAAATACAAAAATTATTTATCTTCATTTAGTTTCTGACTATCGAAAATCTTTATTTAGTCAAAAATAAATAATGAAATTTTCAATGAAAAAAAACCCAAAGGTGAAGGACCAAATGAATTTTTTGACAGGTTTCTTGATTTGAAACATAATTCAACTTAGCGATTCTTTTACAAACTTCACTAGCTTACTTTTTAATATTTTCTTTTTTTCCAAAGTTTTTCTTTTTTTCATTTTCCATTTTACTAACTCTGTCCTTGTTTAAAAATTCTACTCCTAGGTAATTTTGCATCTTATTTTAATAATTAAACTCAATAAATAAGTGAGCTCAGAATTTAGTATTCCAAGCCATTGCTTATTTGATCATTGACTGTAACTGTCACAATTTAAACTTTCTAATTGAGTCTTCATTTTTATATATCGTTAATAATTATTTCTTATATTTGAAGCTCCTCAGCTACATTAATAAATTATGACTAAATGTGAATGATTTTTAAAAATTCTTGATATATAGCAAAAACAAAGACTAACTAAAATGTATTGGTGCGGTTAATAGGTGTTTCTCTTACTTATGTTGCATGATAAGGTTTAATTTATGCGGAAATTTTTATGACAGGGTTTTCAGTTTGAGTGGGACCTTGGAGGAATTAACGGCAAATTGAATGTGCGTTTGACTGAGATTTTATTAGTAATATTTATTCAGATTGGAATACGTCCAACCAAGATCTGTTAACTCGAACGCGTCGAGAGGTGCAAACTACAGAAAAAATGATCAAGTATTACCAATCATGTTCCAACGACTTCAAAATAGTAAAAGCCTACGTCAATGAGCTCGATGATCATTTTCAACAAAATCATCCATTCAACATTAATTCATATTATTTCTTAAAGGTTTAGAATATTTTTATATTATAATTAATAAAAAAGTTCTTGCTAATAATTTTAGACTTGTAAGACAAATTGTTTATTATTATTGAGCTGAAAAAATTTAAATTCGTCCATGATAAACATTTCGGTACACTTTCATTCTGATTGTCCCAAAATATTTATTATTATTATTATTATTATTATTATTATTATTATTATTATTATTATTATTATTATTAATTAATTAATTAATTAATTAATTAATTAATTAATTAATTAATTAATTAACTAAAAGAATGACACAACATTTGGTCTGAACTAAATAAAAGAAAACACAAATCCAACATATATATTGTACTGCAATATATTTCGACAGACTAGCTGTCTTCGCCAGATAGATTTGAACTATATTGATCTAAAATGATTTATTCAAACAATTTTTTAAAAAATTAAATGTTTGAAACAGAATTCGATAGTTTTAATAAGAGTAATTTTTAAAATTTAAATGAAGAAATTTGTTTGATTAGAGAATTTTAAATCAATATAGTTTTAAGTTCAAATCTATCTGTCGAAATATATTGTAGTAGAATATATATGTTGGATTTGTGTTTTCTTTTAATTATTAATTTAAAGTTCAGGGTTACATAGTTTCATTTTGTTATAAATAAATATTAATGGAAATAGGACTGTCATCAGTAAAACCCTTTATTCACCCGATGTTTCGTATTTCCATAGTGAGGTTTTGGAGATATTGAAATTGGGTTTCTATAACTGGAAGTGTCAACTTATACGACACTTTTTTCTCAATATCTTACTGGATTAAACCTTTCAATTTCTTTTCAAATGCAAAATCGAATTGTTTAGTGCGACATTTATCATGTTGTAAAATATCAATTATCGTTTCTCGGATTCATCTGAATTCAATAACATTTTCATCCAGCGTCTCCCCTTGACCTTTGATGTTATTCAATTCAATATCATTACAGGACGATGCAAAGAGTCACTGGGTGGAATTAGACCTTATTTTGTAAAGAACTCAATAATAAGACTACTCTGAGGCTTGAGAACATAAAATTCTTAAGTTTATCATAAAAAATCGTGACAAATAATATATGAATCTCGTTGTTGCTTACCCTTAGTTCTCAACAATGTAAAATAATTATATTTTATAATGTCCCTATGAAAATTGTAATAGGATTCATGTACTGACGTTGCAACATTTTAGGTTTTTATGACCTGAATGATTTGCATCTCTTTTACAGTATATTTGACAATTATGTACTTGGAATTTATATTTAATGTAATTTGTGCAATATCCTAAATGGGAATTGTTAAAAGCAGAAATGGCAATTAAAATTTATTATTTTCAAAATCTGACCAAATTCCAATAAACTATTTACAACATTTTATATATTTAATTTATTAAAAGTTGGAATTAACGCAAGATTTACAAAACCCATATTCAAATTTTAAAAAATGAAATAAATTATGAAATATGTTACTCTTTGTTTTTTAAATAAATCATTTTTTCAATTAATTTTGCTAAAGAATTCGCGTTTTAATGTATTTATAAAAATGTCATAGTTCAATTAAAGCAGGTTTGCAATTTTTTCTATAAATCTAGCGCTAATGACCAGACCCGTTCCTGGTGGGGGTGCAGAAGGTGCCCCAGAAATGATCGGCCAAGTCGAAGTGCGGCCGCCGACCAACTATTATTATATTTTTTTAAAAATTGATTTTAATTTGGAGTACTAAACTGTAAAAAAATTAAATTTGGTCGAATTAAGTAGAAGACAAGTTTTCATAAAAACATCTATTTTTTTATGTATTTTACAAACTAATAATTTCTTTTGTGTTTATTGGAATAAAATATTAAACCATTTTTGTTAATTTACAAATTTTAGTTTCATTTTATAAAAAAAAATTAAAAAAAACTCTTTTTAATAAAATATGTTGTCGTAAATAAATAAAAACTTTTTCTTCACTTATTTTCATTACGTATTCATATTCTGTATTCAATTCCATGAGGGTTGATTTTTACAAGGTAATAATCCCCCCATCGGGTGATCTCCACATCATCAAATTCTAATTAAAAAATTAAATTAATAGTGGCGGCAATATTGTTTTTGCACCTGAGCAGCCAGCAAAGCAAGATCGGCATTGCTAATGACACATAATTTGTATTGGCAATTACCGTATTAGTCTGATTATTAGACGACCATGACTAAGGGTGGGTCCCCTATTAAACTGCAACATGTTACAGGGTCGTCAGTTGAAAAAAAATAATGAAAACTCCTGGATTAAGGGATTAAGCACTAAATAAATAACCACACACACACACACAAATGCACACATACAAACATTGCAAATGTCACAATAGGGTTTGACTGAGATCCACATTGGAAGTTATTTCTAAATGGTATTTATTATTTATCTATGCATTGAAAGATATGAGTATCGGCGTGATGATAGTCGTTGATGTTGTAGCAATTGATGATGGCTTGACGATGAAATATCTGATTCTCATTTTTGACTTGAAGATTGACAACTAATATTTTGTTTGCAAAACTATGTTTCAATTATTCTTTTTGTGGGAATGGTCTTACTTTTATATACGCATTAGTTGAACGGCTCACCATATTATCTGTAATTTTTATGCATGAAAATATCATATCTGAAAACAATAGGGACTTTAGTTATTTAGTGATATTTCCAAGGGGAGGAAACTTAGTTTTATAGTTTGATATGGTAATTTAAATTCGATTAATTTGTAAAAGGAATATTTTTACAGAAATGAGATATTATTTTTGCGGTTATTAACCTGGGGTCTGAGAGAAATTTCTAATTTTTGATATAAATTATCCCTGTGAAAAACCAGTGAACGCTATGTCGACTTTTGGGACTTAGACTGTATATATATATATATATATACCTTCGCATTAACCGCATCTCACTTACCAGCAAATGCAGTATAATAAGAAAGGGTTTTAAACGTGCATGTGTAAGCATATTCTGAGTACAAACGTTAACGGTATGTTTTGACGAAGATATTTAATAAATATGTTAGAATCCGTATATTATTATATCAACATATCATTCTTTAACCTTAATCAGCTCTTCGGATGATTTTGATCTACAGGTCTCAAATGCATTTTTTTTGAAACCGAAAAAGGTTAATAAAAACTATTTTAAAACTATCTCAGATATATTTAGTACAAACCGCAATATAAATACTGTCAATATGTCCCAAGAAATTTTTCTATCGTGATTTCCTCTGAACCAAAATTGTCAGATTCAATTTTTTTAGGAAAAAATTGAAAATATTTGTTTATTTTAGAAAAAACAAAATCGTCTTGGTGAAACATTTACCGCTTTGAATCGAATTTTTGAAACTCTGGTTGAAAATGAGCGCTCTATTCCTGTTGAGTGCTACCAGTCAATGTTTGATGATGCCATTCAATTGAAATCCCGCTTAATAAAGTTATTATTGCTATATTTTACTTTGATCAATGTTTGTTTTCTAGTCTGGAAGAAAAGTTAGGTAGCGAAATTGAAATAAACGAGCAATCGTCTTTACCTGTAGAAATAATAAATTGGAATGGAAAGCTTACTGATTTGATAGACCGTTTTAATTATTTCAATCAACCGTTTCTCTGCGAAAATAACGAGATTATACTCGTTGATATTAAGGTAGTTTTGAATGATGTAATAGTATTAATCCGATTGTCTTCATTAGGATCTTTTGAATGACATTTCTAGTTTCCATGAATATCTGAGTTCGTTTGATGCGTCTGGCAAAGAATCGTTAATGGTAGCTCTCACTGAAGTGAGCAATGAATTAACTGTCTTAGAAGGTAAGACCGGTGAAATATTTAATAATATATCCAAATCCCTTGAAAATCAAAAAACATACAATTCAATCAAGGGAAATATTGAAGGCAAAATTGCTGAAATCAAAAATCACTTGGATATTACTGAAATCCCTGGTGTATCGCTGGCGGCTAGAAATTACCGATACGAGGTATTTTATGTTTATTATTTAATAATAATCATAATAATAATCATAATAATAATAATAATAATAATAATAATAATAATAATAATAATACAAAACGGTGATTCCTTGGTAGCAATATAAATTAAGATATCAGATAAGTGAATAATAAAATAAGCCTTTGCTGCATAGTAATAATTATATTGTAAAAAGTTTCGATTATTGAATAATCCTCTTCAGTTTCTTGCGGATTATTTATAAAGGATTATTTAATAATCGAAACCTTTTCAATATAATTATTACTTTGCAACAAAGGTTTATTTTATTATTTACTTATCTGATATAATAATAATAATAATAATAATAATAATAATAATAATAATAATAATAATAATAATAATAATAATAATAAATTTAGTCGGATGGGCAATCACTGGGTAATATAAATGAAAATTTTGACCAACTATGTTCACTTAGTCAAAAATTGACGGAAAATGGGGATGATAATTATAAAGAAAAGATTGTTGGAGAAGTATTATTTTGCTTTTGTTTATTGGATAAACATTGATTGATGTTTAGTTGTTGATGATACGATCAAGTATTAACGAATTAACACAACATATAGCAACAGCTAGTTTGCAAACAAAATCATCTATTAAAGAAAGAAAAAACTTGTTAGAAATGATTATGAAAGCATTAGAAAAACTAAAGTTGATGTCAGATTCGGTTTCAACTCCTGAAAAGGTCGGATTGGAAGTAAAAGATGTTGATCAAAGAATACAATTTTATCAAGTACGTTATTTATTATTTTATTTAAATAATTTTCCCATTTTATTCATATTGAAACAAGAAATTAAAATTACTGAATAGAAGAATGTTTTCAGTGATTGAAATTACTCAACATAGCTGTAGATGGATAATTCATATATATAAAAGGCTAAATATGTTTGTTTGTTTGCCACATTATAAATTGTTCATTGTTAATCATCATCTTAAATATAACCGTAGCGAAGCATGGGATTACGGCTAGTTTAATTATAATGTTAAAATTCTTTACGGAACTTTAAGCCATATAAAAATTACTACCAATAATTGTTCATACGATAATAATTAGGATATAATTAGTATAATAACAATTAATAAAAGAAAATGTGTACGCACAAGCACTCGCTAGGAAACTATTAAAATTCGGTATAGTGTATAAATTAATAGTTATATATTTCACAACCAGTTTTATGCTCCTAATTATTCTTAAATCTGTTTACCGGAAATACTTCCGCTGTGAATTTTTATTTTTTCATTGTGTTCAGGGATGCCAGATTTTCGAAAAATCATATCGGGAAATTCCCGACGAAATCGGGAGGTCTGGCAAGCTTGTCGGGAATAAAAAACAAAAAAAATCAATTATATTTTGTGAAAAAATATAAATTCATTCATATTTATTATATGCATTTATAAATAAAATATAATAGAAAAAATAACAAAAAAATAAGTCTTCAGTTTTGTTAACGTAAAAAAAACAGTAACAATTAATTTTATTTATAAATATTTATCAGCATTTGCTGCTTTTTTAAGTATTCCTTGTGCATTTTCTGTTTTTAAGAATGCCTGAAACTCATTGCACGTCATTTTGAAATTAAATGTAACACCAATCCATAAGGAAAAGGTGAAATCACAAATCCCTATGGTAAAAAATTGCGAGCAATAAGTAAGATAGAAAAATAATTTCTCTATTTTTCTTAGTTTCGTTTAATTTTATGGTTTTTTTTTAAAAAAATCCTTTCAAGATGGGTAAAATCTATTCAAAATCTAAAACTGTTCAATATCGGGAGTTGCGGTTCATATATCAGGAGACGGGAATATACGTTCCGTATCGGGAGACTCCCGACGAAATCGGCAGGTCTGGCAAGCCTGATTGTGTTCCTTGCTACTAGATGAAAAAGCAATGCTTTGTTTCTCTATTGTTATAGCTATCATTCAAAGCAATTTGTTAAAATTTTGTGACTTGAATTATCTTTCTATATTTAGTTGATGAAAACTCAATTTCTGGATCTGATTGAGCAATCGTCTGAATGGGTCGAATCTCTCAATGATGATTATAAATCAACGGAAGAAATTATTGAACTTGATATCAAGGAAAAATTAGAAAATTATTCCGAATTCAAAGAAATTTTTCAAGAATATCATCCGAAAAAGGTTGCAGCTTTATATGGAGCACGAGAGACGAGAATAAGGATGAGTCGATTCAGGAAAGCGATTTCGGATTGGATTGAATCCGCAACTATTTTACGCAACAGAACAGAAGTTCAAAGTGCCACAATCGACCGAAACCAGGGCATTCTAAAAAATCTGGACATTGTCGATAATTTAATGAATCTCGATTTGGGTAATTTGGAGGGAGAAAGAAGCCAATTGAACATGATTTTTGGTGATGGGACATTTTGTCCTTGTGATGAAGCTTACGAAAGTTACATTTCTCTTTGTGAGAATTTGATTCCTTATGTCGCGGAAAATGATTCACTTTCATTAAAAAGTGATTTGACAAACTTATCAAGCTCCATTGGTGAATTAAAGATATTTAACTCTAAAAGTTTGGAGAAAATTGGATTTTTGCAAGATCTATTGGAAACATTTAAAGTAAGAAAATTTGTTTACTATTCTCAAATATAATTGAAAATTAGACTGATTGTGAACATTTGGATACACAAATGGACTCGATTGAAATATGCGTTATGAATATCAGCAAGAACTTGAATGCAGTTGACTCTGAAGGTGAATTGACTCATCAAAACTTTGCTGCTCTTACAATGACCGTGGACTATATCAGAGATAATCTGACACCAAGGTTGGACAGAATGTTCGGATCCTGCCAAAAGATGTATACGATTTGTAACCCTGCCAGCCTTCAGGTAATCATAGACGATTATCAACATCGTAAAATCCGACTGAAAGACACGGAGTCCAATTGCTGTCAGTTGACCGCTTTCATTGATGTAAATTTTTGTTGTTTTTCTTTTAATTTTTTAATTATTGATGTAAACAAATTGTTTATTCTCTCATTCAAGTTAGTCTGAAATTGCTTTTATAAAAACGGTCATTATGTATAAATTTACAAGTCCTTCGGATTTATGAACAATCATAATATAATGACATTAAGCATTTTCCTTTATTTAACTATGAATCAATAATGATATCGATTTTTTATTGATATTCACAAATTTTCGGCACAGCCTTTTTCAAGTGATTTAGCTTATTCTTGAGTTTTGTAAAAAAATAGTATAATACAAATTTTATATATCAATAATTAAATAAACATATCTGTGATCAAATTATAGGAAAGCGCCACTAGGCCACGCGTTTTACGATACATTAATGTGCAAAATGGTGTGAACACTTGTGTTTTGAATGTTAATAAATAGTTGAGGTGGTAAATTGTGCATATGAAGATTGTTGGTTCTGTTTTCAAATGTAAATTATTACTAGGTTGCGTAAAAAGTTCCCGGGCAGTTTTGGATTACAATTTAAATATAGAGTAAAATTTAAATTTAAACACCAGTACAAAATTAAATGAATTCAAGCAATGGTAATATACTAGGTCGTGTAAAAAGAATTTATTAACTTATAACTTCCATGTATGCAAAGTGCTTTGTAAATTCACTTGGTGCTACTGCCCGGGAACTTTTTACACGACCTAATAGGTTAAACTATGCTTAATTTCTTTTTTAAAATTCTTTAAATTTACACATTGTTAAAGTTATAAAATTATAATAAAAAATCTTATAAATTTATTTATTGAAAATTAATAAAATTCGTTTATTAAATCTATAATATCTATAGTTTTTCTATCTTATCTATCATAAACTATGATTCTTAACTTTTCTAGGTGAAAATTCGAAAGTTCTTTTTCAATTTCGTAGTATATTTCCTTAGGTTTTATTTCATTATACCTTGAAGGGTGACTGGCATCATCAGCTGATAAATGAGCATTTTTAAGTAATCGTTAAGGTACCTTCAACCAACATTATAGATCTGTAAAGAGCCGAGACTCTAGTCAGTCATATATAATGGCACCCCCCCCCCCATTTCACAGATAGTAAAGTGTGAGAAATATAGCTAAACAGATTATGTGAGTACATCGTAATAATTGCGCCTAAATTATAATAAACAATGACATCATTTGCCTGAATGCAAGTGTAACGTCGCGCTTTCACTGCTGGACTGTTTCGGTTTCAAATTGGTTTGAAGTGTTAGAGGATTTTGTAATTGTCGAAACTTTGAATCTTTTGTTGATTTAAAAAAATTTATTTTTGTTTCTAAAATTTTGCACCCTTGGCGGCTGCCTATAATATTATGCCAGGATTTGAATAATGCTGACCAAAATATTTAGGACTCATTGTTGTATAATATTATTTTCAATTTCTATTGATCTGTATGTATAAAATACAATGTATGTTTGTTTGTTTGTCCTGTATATATTACTTCCCTATTGATCCGATCGCCAAGAAACTTTAAGATGACATTGAGTGCACTATTGCAAAGGTTTTAGGTAAAACTGTTTTTAAACATCGACCCTCCCTAGAGCCACTACAGATAAAAATTATAAATTATTATTATGTTACATAATACTGACAGTAAGCTTATTTATTTAAATTTGAATATTTATTTTAATTTTACTAAATTGAAAAATTTTATAATTATGTAGTGTGTAATTATACTAAATTTTGAAAATCAAATAAATTAAATATTTAATTATTTATTTATGTGCATTCATTTTAAAAATGGTCGAATGCACATTCGGAACTGAAATTACCATTGAATTTGCAAACCAGTGAGACGCCAACATGCAATATCACCAAAAATTCCGGAATGGACAAAGTTCTCCAAACATGTAAACTTATCATATGGGACGAATGCACAATGGCAGACAAAAAACCATTGGAAACGCTTAATCGTACACTTCAAGACTTTTAGTATTGAAAATTGGAGTGCCTATCATTCTTCTCCGAAACATCAATCCACCACAACTTTGTAACGGTACGAGACTTTCGGTAAAAAGATTATGATAAATGTCATCGAAGCCACAATTTTGAATTGCAAATTCAAAATGAAAATTGTACTGTTATCACGATTTCCAATAGTCCCAACAGATATGCCATTTGAATTTAAACGTTTACAGTTTCCGGTTCGACTCGCTTTTGCAATGACCATTAACAAAACACAAGGACAATCGCTGTAAGTGTGTGGAATAGATTTGGACATGTACAACTGTATATGGCCATTTCACGCTTGTGAAAACCTTCCGATTTATTCGTATACACATCGGACGAAAAAACAAAGGCACTTGCGTAAATAAATAAATTTCAATGTGTTGTTTTAATTGATTGTCTTTGAATTTCCTTTCTTTGAGATCGCAGCAACGCGCGACGGGTAAGCTAGTAGTAAGCTAGTAAATCCATTAATAATTAAATATTGAAATCATAAATTTTCAACACTACATGTCACCAATCCGTTAATTATTGTGAGATGGTTATTATCATTAATTAATGAATTATTAACTGTTATTATTGTATAGATAATTTATAAATTTCTTAATCAAATTTTAGAACCAATTAAAATCTAAAACCACTGAAGATCTTCTGAATAATCGAGTGAAGGTCGAATTAACTAGCGCATCAGGAGCGATTTGGTCGGATGAATTTATAGAAAAAGAGTCATCTAAACATATTTTGAACAACATTGAGGATATAAAAGTAAACTTAATTATTAATTTATAATTAAATTTAACTGGTGATTAATAATTACATAGAAGAAAGAAATAGGTTTTTCTGTAAGCCATCTTAATTGTTTTTGTTTACTAGTTTTGTTTATTTATTGCCTGGCAAATTTTTTAAACCCACACACACACACACATATATATATATATAGTCAACCCTCCTATAACGCGGTGAGTGAGTACCACGTTATATGGAAACCGCGCTATAAGAAACTCGGATTTAATGATACAAACCAGGCTAATTCGCTGCTCGTTCTTTGGAAACCATCTGGACAGCCATCTGCCACAGTTTTCCTTTTATTATCTGCATTTTTCTTTAAGGTTCGAATTGTAGATTCATTCAAATTTGTTGATTTTGCAACAGACGATATTTTTTACTCGCCTTCTAAACGATTTAAAATTTGGATTTTATCTTCAAGCGATATAAACTATCTTTTTAATCCTTTTTTTGTTTCTTTTGTGTTTGACATGATGCAAATCTAGGACAATTAATTACTTTATTATTATTATATTCGAACAAATTAAAAAAATTACTTACAGTTTTGTGTAATGTTGTCCAATTATATGCCACAAATTAAACAGGAAAAATCTGAACGAACGGACGGTGTTGAAGGATTTTTAGAAAGACTTGGTCACCAACAAAACATATGTACTGTTAAAGAGCTCTGAGTCAAGTTAAATCGATGTCGTAGACGGCTATGAGATAAACTCACATATTTATATAAACATATTGTTTATGTATCTCGGCTGTGTTTTGCGTCGAAAATAAAACTTATATTAAAACCTCTTACAATATCTAGTTACTAGAGTCATTCATAGGCTGCACGGAAGGTACTTATAGGATGCTGTTCAATGGAAACCTCGCTGTAAGGGTACCGCGTTATAGGAGGGCTGTTGCAATTTCAGTTCCGCGTTCTGAGAGTACCGCGTTATAGGAGGGTTGACTGTATATATATATATATGGCTTTGCCGGGGCCGTGAACTCACATTTCTTCCGTGATGCTGCAAATAGTTTTCCCTGGGTTTTCTTTTATTGTTTTGTGTTATTGAGATTTGCATTCTTCGTATTAAAAACTCAGAGTGCCACTTATGTTATACATTAAATCAGCTGTTCTTCACCTTTTAATTAAGCCGCACTCCTTCAAATCTGATATTATTTATTTTATTTTTATTTTTACTTTATTTAATTTTATTTTTACTTTATTTAATTTTTATTTAATTTTAACAAATGTTTGATTTAAATTGTAAATATTTATAAATATTTATACCAAAAATTCTATTATCTATCAGTGGTTCTTAACCTTTTTAGTTACTAGCACCCCTTACCAAAAATAAGGAATTATATAAATTGAAAAAAAACAATGCACATATATTTTTTATTAATATTATGTGCATAACAATTTTTTAAAAATCTTAACTATTATCTAAAAATTAGATTCTAAAATAATCAGTTAAATAAAATAAACAGGGTTAGGTATAGGGTTAGATCAGTTCTGGATAAAAAAAATCCACTTAGGGTTGTATTTTTGGATTCGAACCCGGGAGGTCCTTGAGTGCATGAGTACCTACCAATTACAGTGAATTTGTAAAATTGTAAACTCGCACCGCCATATATACTAGATCGCACCCCTGGTTAAGAACCACTGATCTATATAAATAGTAAATATAATTTTTAATCTTTTAAAATGTAATAAAATTTTATTTAATAATTTATAGTCTTATCCAGAGGGTTTAACCGGTTCAAGGTCATCCTTCCTGTTGTATGGTTGAAATATTTGAATTTCACAGTGCTCTTTTCCTGTATTTTATAAAAGTCATATAAGTCTAAAATATAAAGAAATAATTGTTTTAAAGTGAGGTTAAAAGGGTTATTAGCATTATTTTTAAAATTTTAATTTTAATTATTTTTCTTCATATTATGTAGAGCCACCAAAGAATTCTAACAGATCTGGAAGAAACAATAACTCTGAGTTGCAATGGCGCGGATTGCCTTCATAATCTCAATTCTTCTCAAACCGGCCATCAACAGTTGATGTTTGAGCAAATTGAAAAGTTGGTTTAATATTTGCACATTCATTTCTATATTTTATGCCGCAGCTTCCATTCGAGATAATTTTATATTTCGTTTACTTGATTGCATATTTTCATAGGGTGAAAAACAGTTTGAATTTGTGCTTGTTGAAGTGCGAAGACGAGGTCGATTTCAGAAATCAAATTAATCTATTTAAACAACAAATTTCACCGCAATTATCTGAACTCAACCAATCATTCGATTATCCAATTGACATCAAGCAATTGGCGGAAATAGCTGACAACTTTCGCAATGTATTTCTAAAGGTTTGTCGATTTCAAGACGAAGTAAGACAGCATTACCAATACGGGAGCGACCGAAATTCTGCAATTCTATTCGATGTTATTCAGTCGTGTCAAAGTGTGAAATCAAAAATCAAAAGCGTTCTGGAAGTCACTGATATGAATAATGTCGATTCTGATGTGCTTTTGAACATTACTGAGCTGATTGGTGAATTTGATGAGGATGAAAAGACGACTACTCAGATCAGGGACGTTGATCTCATGTCTGATATGTCTCTTCATTCGAGCCTGTCTGATACGGATCATGAGGCCATTGTCACAGATTGGCTGGTTTCAGCTCGTCGGATTTTGAAAGAAACGTATTTTGAAGATGTCAATGATTTAGTATTGAAAATCGAAGAATCAAATCAATTATTGGAGTGGGATGTCAATAAAAACATTGAAAAAATTCTTCAATCTTCTGAAAGTTCAGATAGATCTACAGAAGTCATTGGTGAATATCGGAATACTCGTGAACATTTGCACCGGAGTCTGAATGATTTTATGTTGAAATCTATGAAGTACAACGAATGCGTATTGGCAGCTCATAAATGTTTCCAGTGGTTGGATATCAGTGATATTCAAATGGCAGATGCCGATGAAAAGACGAGGAAATTGAACAGGTGTATCATGGAAAAAGAAAATATCGAACAGTTGCTATTGGACCTCCAAGACGGTGATCATTTCAGAGCAAAACCGGCAATTATTGTAAACGTTTTATCGAATTTGAGTGCCGAGATCGAAAGATTATGTGAAGAATCGTTGACGGTGGGTAATTTTTGTTTTTTCTTGGTTATGTGACCTGTGCTTCCATGATTTACCGGCTCTGTACGTCTGTCCATGATTCCACGCGTTATATGTTTTATTAAGCAAAATTAAAATTTCCAATGACTTTATTTTTATCGAGTACCTCAAAATCGGCTTTTCTCTATCTAATCTTCAATATTTTTTCCCATTTCACCAAGTTTTCAACTGTTTTCTTTTATTTGAATTGTTGCCTAATAGTTATGGTAACGGTAATTAGATTTGAGAACCAAATGCTTTCAAGTAGGCTTATAACTAATTGGTGCTTATATTCAATTATTATTATTTTTCTTTTATTATATCATCCTTCATTTTTATACTTTTCTTGTGTTTTTCCATGTTTTTAACTACTTGAATTTTTTAATTACCAAAAATAAAGTGCTCAAAAATACTAAATTAATGAGGATATAATAATGAGTATTTCCTTTTTTAATGGGTCTTTCGTTTCACTTTGTTCATAGAACATACTATTACCTTTATCTCTAAAATCACTCATTCAAAAACCCAAACTCTTTTTTATATATGTTGTTTGCATTATTGAGATACGATAATATAAAAGGTTTTGATTTTTCAGTTATTTTTCTATTATTTATTATTATTATTATTATTATTATTATTATTATTATTATTATTATTATTATTATTATTATTTTATTATTATTATTATTATTATTATTATTATTATTATTATTATTATTATTATTATTATTATTATTATTATTATTATTATTATTATTATTATTATTATTATTATTATTATTTTATTATTATTATTATTATTATTATTATTATTATTATTATTATTTTATTATTATTATTATTATTATTATTATTATTATTATTATTATTATTATTATTATTATTAATAATAATAATAATAATAATTTTAACTCGTTTTCATTATATTTAGAACACAAAAACATTTGATTGTGAGGAAAGTAGTTTTCCGAATGCAATAAAGAAGCCAACCACATCACTTGATATTAACGATGACACGTACGAAGAATATTTACAAAAAAATTATGATAATCAAGGAGATTCTGGCTCGAAAGATTTTAGTGATATTCCTTTTAAAAAGCTGAAGACAAACGAGTTAAGCCTTTCCGAGTCAATGTTGACAGAAGATACGTCTATTAAATTCAATCAAGATTCTTCGACGGGGGTCAATTTTGCAGACTCCAAATACAATTCCAATGAATATGGCAGTGAAAATAACGGCCAGTTATCAAACGGGATAGATGACAATGAATCAAGGCTCTCGTCTATCGGTGACTATTCGAGCACTGAGACTGAGTCCATTTGCATAGATTCAAATGAATCCGGCAATGACGACGCAAATGAAAATAGGATAATTACAAATTTGAAATCTTCTTCCAATGTTAATGATCTTTACTTCACTCCATTTCAAGCAAATGATGACTTTTCCACTGATATTAAACAAGAAAATGAAGATGCTGCGAACCAAAAGGCTCTAAACTCGAACAATAATGCTGTTGAAAGTAAAAATGAAAATCCGGCAATCGAACTGGAAATTTACGAAAATGTTCCGGGAATTGAAGGAAATGAAAAAAAATCTGTTTTCGATACTTTGTCTGTGGATGTCAATCCAGCTGAACTGTTGAATGCTGGAGGTCACTTGCAGAGTGGAAATGCTTATAATCAGGAATTTGAAATTTCACACCGGGATAATCTATCAAAAGAATCAAAGTGTTTGGAAACAAATCTTAACAAAGAACCTACCGATTCCATAAATGAGAAATCAGGATTTCAAAATAATTTTAGTAAAATCTCCGATAATAATTATGCAAATGAGGAATTTACTGATGAGATGTTGACAGAAAGAGACAATTTGTTTTATTCTGAAGACGAAGACGATTTTATTTCAACCGAAGAACGAATAGAATGTGAAATTATTCCTTTGACCAAAACGTCAGTGGGATTTAACTTCGAAATTGAAACTACGGCGGATGGAATTATAAATAAAGAAGTTTATAACGAAGAAGATTTAGCCGCTCGCTTTAAAGATCTGGATATCTATAGAAAGGAAATTGGGAATGAAAATTTCGACCGCTCAAATAAGAAAGAACTTAATGATAATCAGGAAATAGATTCGCTTCTCATAGACAAAAGCGTGGATTTGGACATTGAATCCATTAAACAAGATTCAGTAGAACTAATTGAAAACGACAGTCCTTTGGTTGTTGAACTCGCGCATCCACTGGAAATGATGTTAGAAAGGAAAATATCGTTGCCTGATATCAAGACTCATTTCGACAATTTGGAAAATTCGGATGGCAATATTGAGAAAGATATTCAAATTAATTTCAAAGTGGAAAATAATGATAGTAAAGAAAATATGGAATTCATTGAGAAAGATCAGAAATCTTTGGATGAAAATCTTTTGATGGAAAATGACAATTCATCTGAAAGGAAGCCAGATGGTTCAGAGGATGGAATTCAAGATAAGGATTCTGAATTGAGCAATACTGACAACTTAGTTGAAATTGGTAAATCTCCTGTGGAAATCCCAAAACTTTTGATAAAAAAAGTTGATGTTATTATGAAAGATCAGAAATCCGTTATCACAATGGAAGATTCACCCGAAATGTCATTGATATTATCACCTGAAAGGAATAGTTTAGAAAAGGATGAAATAGATCCTTCTAAATTGAAGGATGCTGACATTTTAGTAACAGGTCTCGGTTTGGATATGGTCTCAGTGATGAGTGATTCTGACTATTATACCGCTACAACAGGCACTGGCGATCCTTTGAATACTTACAATATGTTACTTTCGTGTTCATCAAACGTTGATGAAAGTGAAAAAGTAGATTCCTATAGTAAACTTAAACCTCCTGTAGAGATTGATGAAACTATAGTGAAAGATTTTGATTATGTGATCTCTAAGGCACCAGAGGATCAAAATGATGATTTGGATATTAACAAGAATGAAACTTTAATTCTTAGTGATTTTGAGAAAGACAAAGATAAAGATTCATTTATGAAAGATCAGAAGTATTTGACGGCAAAAGGCGATTTGTCTGAAATTCCATTGGTATCTACCTCTGAAAGGAATGCATTGCCAATGGATGAATTGAAGCCATTCGATCCATCAAAAGAAATTATAAATCTCCAGGAAATAGAAAGCCGATTTCATGAAGGTACAAATGAAGGAACTGAAAATGAAAACAATGATATGGCCACAGTTATAAGTGATCCAATAAATGTTAATTATAAGTCAGTGAACAGCGAATGCGGAGATCCTGACTATAATACCGCAACAGCCGCTGTTGATCCTTTGAATACTGGCAACACATCATATTTTTGTTCATCAAACGCAGGTGACAGTGGTTCATTTTCTGATATATCTAAGACGGCTTTAAAAGAAGATAATGTTACATTTATGGCAGAGGATGAAGTAGAAAAACAATATGAGATTAAATATTCTGAGACTACATTGCTCCTTGAACCTGAAAGGAAAACTTTAGGAAGTATAGAAGAGAATCCAGTCGATCAGTTGAATGAGAATGGAAATATATTTTTAGAAGGAATAGATACATTTACAGAACGAGATCTAAATATCAAAGGCAGCGCTGCTCAAACTGATAACACAGAATATGCTGTGGATTGTGAATCAGCAGAAACAGAAAATCGAATGGTAGAAAGTCCTGATAATACTCGAAAACCAGATTTAGAGAATAAAGAAAAGGACAATATTGTTAATTCCAATTACATAAATGATAGCTTCCACTTAACAATGGAAAGTTCAATTCACGACAAAGATCCATTAATGCAAAATATTGAAGGTGAGATGAGTTCTTTAGCCCCAAAATTAAGTGATAGTGCTTTCTCTCGTTGTCACCGTTCATCAAGTGGAGGAGATTTAGACTATGTTAGTAATCCGGAATTTGACATTCATGAAGGTTCTCAGAATGTAGGAGATACAAAATTAAACTTATCAGAATCTACAGGTGATGACAGTTATCGAAGTAGGAGCCCATTGTTTGAAATTGAATCTGAAATAATTCCAACAGAAGTTGGAATTCAAAGAATTCAAAGGGATAATAAATCAAAAGAATTAAAAAGTTTAGATGAAATTGATGATTTTCCTCATCCCTTGGACTTTAAATTGCTCCTTGATTATGGACCGGAAATTATCGGTGTAAACGATATTGAAAATCCTATAATTCCAACGATGTCAAAGAGAGGTCGCTCACATATATTGAAAGGTAATAGTATTGGTGAGGAGGATAATGATAAAGATTTCAAAGAAATGGTAATTGCTGAAGAGTATGATTCTAGAATGGAAGATGTCAATGAACCGCGTCAAACAGAAATGTTTATTGAATATAAAGAAACTTTATCTGATAAACTTCGGGAAAATGATGAATTGAAGAATGAGATATCAAATCTGGTGCAAATGGCGGGAAATGTTATGAAATCCAGTTCTCGTAAAACGCCGTCGGTAAATAAACCAGATAATGATGATATTTTAATAAAGAATGACCTGTATCGAAATCAGGAGAATGAAAGTGAACTTTTTGATAATCAACATTTTGGAGAAGAAAAAACTCAATTCCAAAAATCATCTGATTTAATGGAAGATAATGAGAAATATATAGAATCATTCGAAGCAGCGAGTGAGATTGGTTTGACTGAAGATCAAGTGAGTCAATTTTCAGGACAATTCCAAGATGGAAATGAGAAAATTTTGTCTGTACATCAAATAAGAAATACCAAAGAATCAATTGCTGACAAATTCCAGAAAGGAAGTGAGAATGTTTTGCCTGAAGATCAAATGAGAGATACCGAAGAATCACTTTCTGGTCGATTACAAGAATCAAATGAGAATGTTTTACCTGAAGATCAAATGAGAGATACCGAAGAATCACTTTCTGGTCGATTACAAGAATCAAATGAGAATGTTTTACCTGAAGATCAAATGAGAGATACCGAAGAATCACTTTCTGGTCGATTACAAGAATCAAATGAGAATGTTTTACCTGAAGATCAAATGAGAGATACCGAAGAATCACTTTCTGGTCGATTACAAGAATCAAATGAGAATGTTTTGCTTGAAGATCAAATAAAGATACCGAAGAATCACTTTCTGGTCGATTACAAGAATCAAATGAGAATGTTTTACTTGAAGATCAAATGAGAGATACCGAAGAATCACTTTCTGGTCGATTACAAGAATCAAATGAGAATGTTTTACCTGAAGATCAAATGAGAGATACCGAAGAATCACTTTCTGGTCGATTACAAGAATCAAATGAGAATGTTTTGCTTGAAGATCAAATGAGAGATACCGAAGAATCACTTTCTGGTCGATTACAAAAAACAAATGAGAATTTTTTGCATGAAGATCAAATGAGAGATACCGAAGAATCACTTTCTGGTCGATTACAAGAATCAAATGAGAATGTTTTACCTGAAGATCAAATGAGAGATACCGAAGAATCACTTTCTGGTCGATTACAAGAATCAAATGAGAATGTTTTGCTTGAAGATCAAATAATAGATACCGAGGAATCACTTTCTGGTCGATTACAAGAATCAAATGAGAATGTTTTACCTGAAGATCAAATGAGAGATACCGAAGAATTACTTTCTGGTCGATTACAAGAATCAAATGAGAATGTTTTACCTGAAGATCAAATGAGAGATACCGAAGAATCACTTTCTGGTCGATTACAAGAATCAAATGAGAATGTTTTGCTTGAAGATCAAATAAGAGATACCGAAGAATCACTTTCTGGTCGATTACAAGAATCAAATGAGAATGTTTTACCTGAAGATCAAATGAGAGATACCGAAGAATCACTTTCTGGTCGATTACAAGAATCAAATGAGAATGTTTTACCTGAAGATCAAATGAGAGATACCGAAGAATCACTTTCTGGTCGATTACAAGAATCAAATGAGAATGTTTTACCTGAAGATCAAATGAGAGATACCGAAGAATTACTTTCTGGTCGATTACAAGAATCAAATGAGAATGTTTTACCTGAAGATCAAATGAGAGATACCGAAGAATCACTTTCTGGTCGATTACAAGAATCAAATGAGAATTTTTTGCCTGAAGATCAAATGAGAGATACCGAAGAATTACTTTCTGGTCGATTACAAGAATCAAATGAGAATGTTTTACCTGAAGATCAAATGAGAGATACCGAAGAATCACTTTCTGATCGATTACAAAAAACAAATGAGAATGTTTTGCTTGAAGATCAAATAAGAGATACCGAAGAATCACTTTCTGGTCGATTACAAGAATCAAATGAGAATGTTTTACCTGAAGATCAAATGAGAGATACTGAAGAATCACTTTCTGGTCGATTACAAGAAGCAAATGAGAATGTTTTGTTTGAAAATCAAATGAGAGATACCGAAGAATCAATTGCTGACAAATTCCAGAAAGGAAGTGAGAATGTTTTGCTTGAAGGTCAAATGAGAGATACCGAAGAATCAATTTCTGATCAATTCCAAGATAGAAATGAAAATGTTTTACCTGAAGATCAAGCAAAAATTAAAAGTGTACCATTCTCTGAAACAAAGTTCCTTAATAATATTAATGAAAAACCCATAACGTTTCACTCATGCGAGGAATTTCAGTTGTTTGAAATTCCAGTGAGTATGTTCAGTGAGATTTTAATTAATGGTATTGCTATGATTTCTGTGACAGAAGGTCAGATATTTGAATTGGTTCCCGGTGATGTATTGGCGGTGAATGCCTACGAATACACAGTTTCCGATAAGTTTCCAACGTTCATTATCATTAAACCAAGTACGATAAACAATCAGCTCACAATGTCTACGGTTGAGAAGTGTCGAATTTCCGTTGAGCGTCCAGTTAAAATCGAAATCGACGATTTTAATATCCCTGAAGGCGGCGGTCCAGAATTATTAGTGGTATCCCCTGGACAGAAACTCGTCATTAATAATGAACCGATTGCGTTATTGGATACTAAATATTGTGTAATTGAAATTACCGACCCTGAATGGAACATAGCATGTATTTGGCAAGATCAGATCCAAACATTGATGATTAATGAAGTTCCGATTCCTCAAAGTCATGAGCCAAAAACATTCAAGACCCCGATTGTCATTGACAACAAAATTGAATTATTCAAAATAGAAAAAAATATTTGCGATAAAGTCGCTGTAATACCTTTCAACTTATTCAAATGTAACAAGTGCTCGGTGCTGAATGTCGTTGAAGGTTTCCTGGTGTCAACCGAATCCATGAGAAGGACTATGAAACCCGATGACATGATTTTGATCCATGATGTCTCTTCATTTACTGTAAATGATGTTACTACTTACCGTTTGGAGGACATGGAGTCAGTTGTGATCCTTTGCAATGGATCTTTGCCTCTATCAATGGAGTTCCAGCAGTTTGAGTCGATTGTAGAACCAGATTGTCTATTGCCCGGTATAATCCAATCCGACGATCAGGTTAAAATTTGTGGTGAATTTTACTAAAGTTTTGTCATCCTTTATTTATCCTTTCAATAATCATATATCATCTATCATTTTCTCTCTGTCGTTCATATCGATACGTCCCGTCGTTGCAACTCATTCCTCCTATGTCTAACCGTTGTTATCAGGTTTTAACGTATTACTTTTGTCATCAAACATACAGACTATCTGATCTCTTAATTTTTATTTCCTTATCTGTTGTAAATAAAATCTAATTGTAAACATTTCCTCAGCCTGTTTACGTTGGATTTAGGTGCATTGGTTCTTTTTGGAATCTCCCTTTCAGTGACGCCTTCTTGTATCATTGACTTATTTTCATTCATATTCACTCTTGGTACTACATTTCTGAATCCATATTCATAATCCTTTCATTATTCTTTGTTCACGCATCTTTATAACCCTTGAGTTTAAAACTCTCATTTGGTGTCGCATGGCCTAATTTATGTGAGAGTGTAAAGGATTAAAGGTGTATTCACAAGGATTGTAATAGTAATGTATTCGCAGTAAATTAGAGTTTGGCTTTATCTCACAATCATCACCTAAACTTAAGGATTCTTAAAATAACATTCTGAGGACTTGTAAATTCAAGCTAGGGGGGTCCAAGTTTAAAAAGCTCTGAAATGGATCATTAAGAAGAATCAATGATATTAAGATTATTCGAAATTCTTTATTTTATTTCGCTTCTCTCCCAATTTGATATCCTGGTTTTGAATACAATTTCCAATTTTGCGGATAGTGTAAAGGAAAATTCTGATTTTAAGCTGCATTTACATTCAGAGGGCCGGCAATGCGTCTCCGCCTGGATTATTAGCCGACTACAATGGTAAACCGATGGATATTACCGAAGATGTCATTCAGAAAGCCAGAGAAACCGTTGAAAGAATCAGCAACAGACAAAAGGTTTACTAGTCTTTCAGTGTTTATAATATTATTGTGTTCTAGGGCAAGGAACTACAAAATGAAACCAATGAAATAGTTATAGATCTGAATGAGCTTGAGGAATGGATTGACACAATAAACCAGTTATTAGCATCTCTTTCTCCAGCTGAAATCGACAACATGCCAGCTTTAGAAAAGAAGAAATCTCAGATAAATGAGATCATTGTTAATATATTAAAAAATTACTGATATTGTTCATTGTGTCATTATAGGAGGAGGTTGATTGCAAAACTGGTGATTTGGAATCACTGGAAGTCAAATTAGAACAGCATTCTGATACTTTAGAAGAGTCATTATCGGTTCCTTTAAGATCACGATTCTTAATATTGAGATCTGGGGTTAATTCTACGAAGCTTTTGACCCATGACACATTAGCTGACATTGAAATTCATATGAAGTTAGATTTATTATTGTACTTGATAAAAAATAAATTTCAATAATAATAATAGTTATAATAATAATACTCATTATTATTATTATTATTATTATTATTATTATTATTATTATTATTATTATTATTATTATTATTATTATTATTATTATTATTATTATATTATTATTATTATTATTATTATTATTATTATTAATTATTATTATTATTATTATTATTATTATTATTATTATTATTATTAATTATTATTATTATTATTATTATTATTATTATTAATTATTATTATTATTATTATTATTATTATTATTATTATTATTATTATTATTATTATTATTAATTATTATTATTATTATTATTATTATTATTATTATTATTATTATTATTATTATTATTATTATTATTATTATTATTAATTATTATTATTATTATTATTATTATTAATTATTATTATTATTATTATTATTATTATTATTATTATTATTATTATTATTATTATTATTATTATTATTTTCACTTTTGACAAAAATAATTTTTCCTGCATTATGAGATATCTATGTATCATTTTTACGGATATCCGGGAATTTTCAGTAAACCTTTTGCCTTGTGCTTGTCAATCAATCTTGGTACATCATTTTAAAAAGTATTTTAGATTATTGTTTAAGTAATTGTTCAAAGATTTTCTAATTGAAAAGAGTTGTATGTTGTATGTTGGAAGAGTTATTTCTTTTTGATGAAAATAGCTGAAAGTATTTCTGAGAACAAGGTTTGTGAAACATTTTATTTCCAAAGCTAAAGTTACTTGTAGACAATTTCGGTGAAAAGCATTTAATTGAAGATATTTCAATTTGAAAACTTTTATTTGTTCTAACGTATCTTAATTAGTTTTCAATTTTTTGAAACCTTTTTTTAATAAAGTTTTAAATTTTAAAATACTAGAAATCGACTCGATGTTGAGAAAAGTCAAAACGATACAGATCGAGATAATTTGAATGCCCTCAGAAAATCCTCCATTATAATGACGGATGGCGGATCAAACGCTTCGGAAATTTATCAGAAAGATATATTTCAAGTTATTGATATATCAAAAAGAATTTAATTTTCAACCTTGTGAACTGTATAGGAATTGTCCAATAACTTACTGACATCGCAGAATTTGTTGGAAGACCTTAAACGAAATGCAGAAATAGTTGATATCCCGAAAAATGTTAGTGAGAAAAGTCACGAAAACGATATTCGGCAAGATCGCGTGGTTTGGCAACTTCTTCTGTCTCGGTGCAAAACTCGATACCGAGAGATCAAAGACAAAAGTAGCAGTCGAATTTGGAAGGTAACTTTTCTAATTATTTCTCTCAAAATGTTTAATTTTGATTTATTGCTTATAGAGATTATCTCCATCGTTTTTGGTAATGCCCAACGACCAAAATGTTAATTCGTTACCGGCTATAAAAGAAAAGGTTGAACATCTTTTTGATCGTATCAAAGAAAAATCGAACAAAGATGTTATTAGTGTGATGAAGTTGATTGAATCAGCATCTCAAATCATAGAAAACAAGATTATCAATAGCCAGATGTCCTCTGTGGACGAAAATGTAAGCTCTTGTTCTTATTTCTATCCTGTGGAGTCACTTTTGGTTGTCTTCAATGTCTTGTGAATACTGAGATTTTGTTTAATAATAATAATAATAATAATAATAATAATAATAATAATAATAATAATAATAATAATAATAATAATAATAATAATAGTAATAATAATAATAATAATAATAATAATAATAATAATAATAAAAATAATAATAATAATAATAAATGATAATAATAATAATAATAATAATAATAATAATAATAATAATAATAATATTATTATTAATAATAATAATAATAAAAGAAAACGCCAATAAAAGATTTCGACAGTTTGACTATCTAATAAATAAAAATATTTAAATACTTTTAACTAATTTTTTACAAAAAATTTTATATTAATATTATAAATATTTATCTATATTATAATTTTAAAATAATATTGTAATGTTTTATAAATTAAATTAAATTATTTTAATAATATTAAAAAAAATTTTAAATTTTAAAACAATCAAAACCTTTGTAGCCATATCACTTTGCACATTAATCTTTGAATCTAATGACCTTATCAGCAATGCTTCGCATATCACGCGTTTTAAAGGTTTTACAAATTATAAGAAGTTAAGTAAACAGAAGGGAAATTTGAATATAAGATCGTCTCTAATTCGTGTAAGGTACGCAATGTTTATTAATAATAATATTATTATTAATAATAATAATAATAATAATAATAATAATAATAATAATAATAATATTATTATTAATAATAATAATAATAATAAAAGAAAACGCCAATAAAAGATTTCGACAGTTTGACTATCTAATAAATAAAAATATTTAAATACTTTTAACTAATTTTTTACAAAAAATTTTATATTAATATTATAAATATTTATCTATATTATAATTTTAAAATAATATTGTAATGTTTTATAAATTAAATTAAATTATTTTAATAATATTAAAAAAAATTTTTAATTTTAAAACAATCAAAACCTTTGTAGCCATATCACTTTGCACATTAATCTTTGAATCTAATGACCTTATCAGCAATGCTTCGCATATCACGCGTTTTAAAGGTTTTACAAATTATAAGAAGTTAAGTAAACAGAAGGGAAATTTGAATATAAGATCGTCTCTAATTCGTGTAAGGTACGCAATGTTTATTAATAATAATATTATTATTAATAATAATAATAATAATAATAATAATAATAATAATAATATTATTATTAATAATAATAATAATAATAAAAGAAAACGCCAATAAAAGATTTCGACAGTTTGACTATCTAATAAATAAAAATATTTAAATACTTTTAACTAATTTTTTACAAAAAATTTTATATTAATATTATAAATATTTATCTATATTATAATTTTAAAATAATATTGTAATGTTTTATAAATTAAATTAAATTATTTTAATAATATTAAAAAAAATTTTTAATTTTAAAACAATCAAAACCTTTGTAGCCATATCACTTTGCACATTAATCTTTGAATCTAATGACCTTATCAGCAATGCTTCGCATATCACGCGTTTTAAAGGTTTTACAAATTATAAGAAGTTAAGTAAACAGAAGGGAAATTTGAATATAAGATCGTCTCTAATTCGTGTAAGGTACGCAATGTTTATTAATAATATTATTATTAATAATAATAATAATAATAATAATAATAATAATAATAATAATAATAATAATAATAAATATTTAATATTGTCATTACTAAAAAGGTGTGTTCATGTATAAAAGTTAAATTCTAGGAGCGTATTTTGTATGTTGTTAAAAGATTCACAAAGCTTAATGTTTACTAAATTTTATTTCGCGTTTAAAATCCCGTTGATTCTAGAAGGAAAGCAAGGAAGCTCAAGTTCAGTTGCTAGATATTCTCAATGAGCTCTCAGATAATGATAGATATTTATCCGAAATTTTCGATTCGGAAATCTATGAATTCTACAAATCTATTCTAAATCTGTTGAAAGACAGATTGAAATTGTTAGACCAGTGTTTCTCCAATGACGCAAACACCCAAACGATGGATCGGCATCGGGATGAAGAGGAAAAGCTAGAAAAATCCATACAAACGTACGTTAGAGACGAATCAAAACGAGTGTCATTTCTCGATATTGATAGCGATAAAGTCAAAGTAATATAAACTATTTTGTGTATTTGTTTAAAAGTCTGTAAATTTAACAGAAAATTGACTGTCATAAAACGGAATATTGTGATAAATTATCGGAACTGTTGAGGAAGAGCTATGACCTTCGGGCAAGTAATCCCAATGATTTCGATTTGCAGAAATTTGGAGAAATGGATTCTGAAATGCACTTTATTGGTTTGAACGTATGTTTTTAGTATCCTCCATTACTTTCATTTATACGTTTGGTCTTCAATGTCAGTTGGAAGGATTCAGTCTGGAAATGGCTCAGATTCTTCAAAGCAATTATCAATATGAGCAATTGCTGAATAATTACAGTCAGTTTTTGTTGACTGGAACCTTCAAATTGTGCGGTAAATTCATGACAGTAAAAGATTTTACCGACATGAGAATCCGAGTTATTCAATTCAAGGTTAGTAGAATGTAATTGCTATATTTCACTGAGAATAGGTTTCAGGGAAATTTGTGGCGTTTTATACATCATGCTTTTGCGGGATGGGTTAAATTTTTGAGCGACCCGAAAACAAAATAACAATTAAAACATACTATATTTAAATACTATAATATAAAATTCCTATCGATATAATATAATTAAAAGATAACGCCAATAAAAAACTCTTCGTACGATCTTCAGGTACAAAACACCTACTGAAAATATTATGAATTAACTTATAATTTTAACAAATTATTTTTTTTATTAATTTAATTTTCTAATAAATAAACACTTTAATAATAAATATTCAAATACTTTTAACTAATTTTAAAATATTTATTATATAAATATTATAATATAGATAAAAAATTATAATATTTATATAAATAACATTTTAAAATTAGTTAAAAGTATCTTAATATTTTTTAAATGTTTATTTATTAGAAAATTAAATTAATATAAAAAAATAATTTGTTTAAATTATAAGTTAATTCATAATATTTTTAGTTGGTTTTGTGTACCTGAAGATGACAGTTATGCTGTCGAAATATATCGTACGAAGAGCTTTTTATTGGCGTTATCTTTTAATTAGATGGTTGCCAAATGTGTTTAATTATTTAGATATAATATAAGATAAATACTTACTTGGAAAGACTTGTACTCCAGCGCACCTTCAATGGAGCTTAGTAAGACATTGAATAAGAATTTTTATAATTCATCAAAAATATTGTTAATACTTATTCAATAAATATCTTACTTTTATCGTGGGAATTTTGATGGCATTTCCTAAAAAAATATTTTTCCCTAATTTATCAACATCTTTCTCATTATTTTGTAATCTTTAGGATTATTTTAGCAATTTCCATATATATCGAGAGGCACTTGAATCTTTAAGGCTGAAAGTTTCCCCTAACGTAGCCGACAGGTTAAACAATCAGCATTTGGAAGTTATAAAACGAAGCGATGTTTTGGAAGAACAGGCCCAGGAAAAATTTTTGGAATTGTTACACACTCTTTATGATTGGTCAGAATTCGAAAGGAACTTCATAGAATTGCAAAGTAATTTTATATATATTGTTTATTTATTTATTTTGATATATTTATTTACTCAGGCTGCTTGATAACTATGGAGAAAAGCATTAATGATATTAAGAAAGACGATAGAAAAAGCCAATCGGATGAAGTTCTGTCCGTCTGGGAATCGTTGAATAATAAATTAATATTGAATTCATCAAAGGTTGGCTACATTGTCACTAAAGCCAGAAATATCATCAGTCAAATCCCAAGTTGTGGTTTGAAGACTGATATAGAGGAGTTTTCTGAAAAATGGGAATATATCAGCACACAAATCTCTTCGGGTTTCAAAGATGAAAAGAATGCCTCTGAATTATTGCATAATTTTGAAAAACAATCTGCACAGCTCGAACTTCACATGGACATTATCCATGATATTATTATGGAGATAGAGGAACAACTTCAAATTGATAGCATAGTTAGTTTCCAAAATATTACTCAACGACAGTTAAATATATTTCATCTCAAAGAACGATTTTATCGTGAAGAAAATCTCAAGAAATCCGTCTTGACTATTGGGGACAACTTATTAAAAACCAAGAGATACAATTTGACACAACTTAATCGTAAATTATGCTCTTTGGAAAACAAATGGGAAGCAATCTCTGATAAGATAAGGGATTTAGAGGAAATATCTATGAGTCCAGTATTCTCATCGGAATCTTTTGAGATTCCTCGAGAGGACATCAAATCTTTGGTTAGATCGATTGATATGTCATTGGAAAAATTGAGATCCGAAACCAACATCAGAAATTTGTCTGATCTGGAAACATTTGACGAACACTTGAAATTTTTGAATTTAAAATTGCATACAATTGAGCCGTTGGTTGATTTGTATTGTCAACGGGACACTGGATTTCAATCAAATTTCATAAGTGAAGGAATGACAAAGAGATCTAAAGATATTCATGATCTAAGTGATGAAAGTAAAGAGCTGCATGCAATAATCAACGAAATAAATGAAAATTCTCTTAAAGTCAACGGCTGGATTTCTTCTCAGTCTGTTGAATGCCAAAACATTGTTAAAAATTTAAACTCAAAAATGAATCTCAAACTTGGTGCGACAAAATTAAAGGTTTTTATTATTTTGAATAATAAATATAATATTAATAATAATAATAATAATAATAATAATAATAATAATAATAATAATAATAATAATAATAATAATAATAATAATAATAATAATAATAATAATAATAATAATAATAATAATAATAATAATAATAATAATAATAATAATAATAATAATAATAATAATAATAATAATAATAATAATAATAATAATAATAATAATAATAATAATAATAATAATAATAATAATAATAATAATAATAATAATAATAATAATAATAATAATAATAATAATAATAAAGTGTCGACTGAATGGATTGACTCACAAATTTGAATAATTATTGGGAATGAATAACTTGTGAGGTATTGTTGATAATATCTTTAAATCCTAAATTAATGTTCAAGATGCTCAGTCTACATGTATTTTGAATGTATTTAAATAATTGAATGGGAATTGTATATATTATGTATTTGATGTAATCTGTTTGGAATGTTATGTAAAATAATTTTAAATTTAAATTTTTAAAATTTTATTTAAAACGAATGATAATTTTTATATATTTTAAAAGCTAAATTACATTGTTTTTTGATTAAAATAATTTTATATTTTGTGATACGATTTGATTAGGATAATTATTGGATTAATAATAATAATAAATAATAATAATAATACTGTATTTTCCTGGTTATAAGTCACATCGTAGTTTTAGTCGAAACTGCCTAATTCACCTAGTTTTCCGAAAAAATTATCATATCAGTCGCATACAAAAGTTTGAAGCTGACCCAAATTCCGTTCCCCGGCATTATTCGATATCAGCTTAATGTATCTCAACTGTATAAATTTCATCAAAAATGTGTGTGTCGTTTAAGTCTTTCAGTAACACTCATGCAGAAATATAAATATACGGTCGATAAAAAAAAAGTGAATTTTATATAAGTCGCTGGTTTGTATTTCTCTACTTCTCTTTTAGTAGATAAAAAGCCGGAAAATACAGTAATAATAATAATATAAATAATAATAATAATAAATAATAATAATAATAATAATAATAATAATAATAATAATAATAATAATAATAATAATAATAATTAATAATATAAACCTAAAATTCAAATTGAGAACGGCCATAATTTGTTCACGGATAACAACTAGTTATAAAAATAATTTTGATAATAATACTATTTATCTTTATTCTTATATTTTTAGTCATTTCAAGAGACCTCTAATCATCATAAGGAAGTCATTGAACACATGAAGAACTTAATAAAGTCTCTCGTTAATGTGAAAACTCAGATAAAAATGGATGTGGATTTCATGTCTATGTGGGTGATTTCTATTGAAAGTAATTTGCACTCTGAATGCGATAATCATGAAGCCATTTTGAAATCAATTGAAGTGCTTAATCAATATTGGATGGAGTTGGAAAAATCAGAGTTGAGAGTTTTGGAATTGGAGATTGATATCGATCATTTCATTGGTGAATCGAAATCATTGATCTTTAGCACATTGAATTGTGTGAAGTTTCATTTGGAAAAGCTCGAACGCTACAAAAAAGAATTATTTGGAATGAACGGTCTGTATCATAGGCATGAAGAACAATTGAGATTAATCAGGTCGGAAGTGAGTTTTAACCTCAGTCAAACGATCAGCACAATTTACACGCATCCCATCATTAGTAAAACAGAATTAATAAATAAAATTTTCCCCTATTCTAATCACTTACTCGACCTGTATGAGCACTGGGAACTGTTTAATGGCAACATGAAAAGAATCGTTCACAATTTTGAACAAATGGAGTCAGTAATAATCGACTGTTTCAATCCAAGCAATCAGAACCAAATCTCCGATTTTCCGTCCCATCTCAACAGCATTGAATCTATGATCAAAGATTCACAGAATTTTGCTAATAAATTAAATGGCCAATCTGAATATTTAATGAAAAATTTAGACAAATATACAAGTAAGAAGTTCCAAAACGCCTTATCATCGAATGGGCATCGGTTGAATAGGATTAAAAGGTTCAGAGATACATTGAAAACTAAGTTTTATAAGAATGGCAACGATATGCGATTTTTTTATTTACATTGTCAAAGGATGGAAAAAATTAATAATGAGGTTGATATGTCGTTGAGTTTGTTAATGCCTTCAATTGCATTGGGTTCGTCATCTTTTGATCACGATATTTGTGAGTTATTGAGGGAGATTGTCGAGTCTCGTCGAGACATCAATGAAATCAAATCCATCTCTCACAGATTTCACATGGATCAAGCCAGCTCAAAACGTTTCGAGACCATTGTTACTCATCGGACCGTGATAATTAATAAAATCATTCAAGCCATTCAGGATAGAGATCTTGAAAATTGTTCAAAACTGGAATTTATCGCTCTCTGTAATTATTGTATGGACTTTCTGAGATTCTTGCAGCCACAATTGCAGCATCAGAACTTCCAAAACTATGATGAAGTCGTTGAGATGCAGCTTTGTTTTGAGGTAGTTTTATGTCTATATATATATATATATATATCCTATTCAATGTTTCTTCTAAGAATTTTTGTTTGCAATTTTTTCAAGACAAAATATTTCTGCACGCATTGATAAAAATACAATAAAAAATTACCGTTAGTTTATGTGACCAAACGTACTACTCTCGGAAGTACAGTACTTCGTGCTTACGGTCTGTACTGCATATTCCAATGAACATTTTGAAATTACTTGTTGAATGTAACAGTTGAAAGAATATTTTTTATATTGCTGATTTCTAGAGTAGAGATAAATTGAGATTAAATATAGAAACCTGATCACCGGTGACTTCAGTGAAGGTGAACCTACAGAATCCATGCGAGGACTTTTGTAATGTTTTAAAAGAAAAAATGCATTCTTACTTAAAAACCTTTTGTAAGATCGCTTAATAACCCGGGTTTTTCTTTCCTTTCCATCCTTTGTATTAGTTTTCGGTTAAAAATATATTCTTCCTTCTTATAAATGATAGAGTTCATTCTGTCGATACTCCAAGTTGAAAATGCGCTGTGTACAGAAAAAATTGAACCAACGAGTGAATAAAAATTTTAAAATTCTTTTTTAATTTTTAAATTACAAATTAAAGGATGAAGATAAAAGAACAATGGTGAAAAATTCACCAATTTATTATGTAAATGTATCCATTGTCCTTTTCATCACTTTGTTAATTCAATAAATTCCCAAACATTAGATTGGTTTTAATCATTTTACCTTCAAATACTTGAAATTTCCTGATTACGTTTGCTCGAGCACAGTGACAATTCATCCCCTCGTAGCCAGAGTTTTCTTCTTAAAAATTAAAGGGTATCAGAATGAGGAAATGTTAACAGTGTCATTTGATGAAGAAACTAACACTAATTGTTATTATCTTGAAACAAAGACATTTTTCATTGGGTAATAACTTATTTTTAGATTCAAGGGGTGGCTATCATTTAAAACAAGCATGTCAAACTCGTGGCCCTCGGGAAATTTTTTGCGGTCCAGACAACAAATGCAATGATTATTAAAATATTGAGTAAAAATTAAAATTCAAAAGAAATGTTCAATATAATTTAAGAAGGAAATTTTTTCTACGTACATCAGTAAACTCATATATTTATTTACGTATAAAATATTTGTAAAATCTTTAACATTGATTCATAAGAACAACAACAACAACAACAACAACAACAACAACAACAACAAGCAAATATTGATCACTACACAACAAAATTCACAAGCCGCTGTATACATGCATATATATTTCTATTAATTTCCAGATGCATATATGCATTTTTATTACATTTATAGAATTATAGGTAGCTAAAATGTAAAGTGGTACCTAGTTGTGTTGTTTTTTGATATAACTTACATCCTTTTCACTTATAAAAGACAATATTATATCTTTTGTTTTAATAGTAATGGTTTTAAATTTAGTAATTTTGTGCGCGGCCCTTCACAAGTATAAAAATGTTAATGCGGCCCAAGGCATAGATTGAGTTTGACAAGCCTGAATTTAAAGGTTAGAAGCCGTTGCTTTATAAACAATGTGTTTTAAAGCTTAATTAAGACAAATCCATTAGGGCCTTTATTTTCTATTTTGATCTTCTTGAATTGGGATTGAAATGAAATAATTTTCAATTTCAGTTTCTCCACTTTCTTCTCCATCCGAAAGAGTCGTTGTTTTTGATTTTGATTGGAAAAGGAAACTTGAACGAAAATGAAAACTGTGGCCATTTCCAGGCAAATCTCAATGACCTGAAATTCCAATGGGAAAAAATCACGGAACATATTAATAACTCTAAACGATATCTCGACAAGCACGTATCAAATTATCTGGAATTCATGGGAAAACTCGAATTGTTCCATGTTTGGTGTGATAATCTCACAGACAAGCTTGTAGATTTTCAATCTGAAATCTGGTCGGTGGATGAAATGAACCATTTGCAGTGGCGCCTGGCGATATTTGCCCAAGAACGCGATGCTCACATCTCTGTCTATGAAGCTTGCATGGCGACCGGAGAAAGCTTGTACCGAACGGTATTAGACAGCGGCACCAAATCCCGAATTCAAGACCACCTTCAAGAATTGCACGAGAAATGGTGCAAAGTATCCGATGAAATGAAATCAATGAGTGATAAATTAAATAAACGGCACGCCGAATGGCATGACGTTGATAATAGTATTCAGAATCTTTTTGCTTGGATTAAAGAAATCAGTACATTTACAACTTCGGATATTCCTTTCTACGAGGGTCTCAATCTCAATTTGCAGAAATCTGAGGTTAGAACGGTTATTTAGTTTATTATCAATTGATAAATGATGCCAAGATTCTGTAGTTGTTTTATTATAGGCTTTGTTAGTTAGTTTTTCATTAGTTTCTCATTTCACCATTATAAATTATATCTTTTGTCAATTATTTAATATTATTCATAATTGCTTCTATTTTGATTGGCTTTCTCGTAGTTTTAACATTTCTAATGCTTGATTGGTTAGGTTTTAAATTTCATTTATTTCCATTACGACTATCATGATAATACAGTCGATCCCCCCCTTGTAATGTAGAGATAGTCACTTCGTGTTATAGGGGACAAGGCTTCCATTCAAAATTTGTGGTTAGGTTCTTTCAATTGTATTTTGTGAATTAAACAAAATCAGCAAATCAAACTTTTTCCGCATTTTTATGTATTTAATGACCCTGTATTTAGTTGTTAAACAAAAGCACAAACCCTTATTGCTTATTGCATCACGCACGCGAATAATCGCCTTAATTTAGTGAGTCAAACCAGACAGTTTTTTCCGTTATTTTTTTAAAATGCGTAAGCCTACAGTGAATAAATAATAAAAAAGTAAATATAAATTTCCAAACTCTTTCTGCTAATGATGTGTTGTGATGAATATCCTTGGAATGTTATGGCGCTGTGTACCGATGCTTATCAATGGAGGAAACCTGAGTTTTAGTGCCGTACTCATTCACTGAGTATACGAATCCAATGAATTTGTGTCTTTAACGTTCTTCATAAAGATAGAGATATTATTTTTATTATCCAATCTGTTTTAAATATATTAAATTAATTAAAATAATTTTACAATTAGAAATTAATTTAATTTATTATTTTTATTATCCAATCAGTTTTGAATTATATAAAATTTATTAAAATAAAATAATTGAAATATATAATATTAATTAAAATAATTTTACAAATCGAAATTAATTTAATTTATCATTTTTATTATCCAATCAGTTTTTAAATATATAAAATTAATGAAAATAATTTTACAAATCGAAATTAATTTTATTTATTATTTTTATTATCCAATCAGTTTTTAAATATATAAAATTAATGAAAATAATTTTACAAATCGAAATTAATTTTATTTATTATTTTTATTATCCAATTAGTTTTGAAAAATATAAAATTAATTTTTTAAATTTTTTGAGATAATTTTTAGTGCCAATTTTTATTTGGAGAGGAAAAACAATTATAATAATTAATTTTTGTGTATATAAAATTTTAGAGTGCTAAATGAATATTTATTAGTGATATTTATGATATGATTGATAATTTAGATAATCCAAGAATGTCTATATGTAAGTATTTGTTCTCTGATGGCGGGGCAGCGAATTCGTTCATAGCTCATTTTTTGTTTTATTTCATTCATGATAATAACGAAAGTTCCCAGTATCACAATTTATGATTATATGCTTTGTTAATTTTATTTTATTAACTTTGAATTAACGTTGAATTAAGTTTTCACGTATCGCTTTATGCTTCATGTTGCCATATCAAGGTGCTTTTAATGATACAATGTAATCCTCCTTTCATGTTGATTTCCTATTTATTTCAGAAATTCTTGGCTAACCTGAAATCATCTCAAATCATTCGGTCAGAACTACGAAGCAAAGTGGACAATTTGGTGCGCTATTTGAGTCCGGATGACATAACGATTCTATTTGATCGGATCTACTTGATTGATAAGCAGTGCTATGAACTCGTTGTTCAAATTGAGATCCGGCGTCGGGAAATCGAGGCTAGAATGAGTGTTTGGCCCCAGTTTATCGATAGTTGTAGAAAATTGACTTCGGAAGTCTCTGAAATTTTGACAATGTTAGAAAGTAAAGAAGTTTATCAAGTTGATGAAATGATGGATAAATTGGAATCTGTAAGCAAATTGAAAGAAAATATAAAATTATTATGAATTTTCTATTATTCATATATTAAATGAACACTTTTAGGAACGGATTTTTAGTAGACATAATAATAAAATATGTTATAAATTTATAATAATAATAATAATAATAATAATAATAATAATAATAATAATAATAATAATAATAATAATAATAATAATAATAATAATAATAATAATAATAATAATAATAATAATAATAATAATAATAATAATAATAATAATAATAATAATAATAATAAATAATAATAATAATAATACTAAATAATAATGTTTAGAACAGTGTTTCTCAACCTTTTCTTTGTTATACCCTCCAAAAATACTTTTGAAAGCTCCTCTATAATTATTTAGAAAAAAATAAAGATGTTTTTGGTAATTATATAAAAAGTGGGCTCTAGAAAGAGAAGCACTTTGCTAGTTTGAACTTGTGGTCTCCAAGATGTTTTCAAATTGCACCCTATTGTGCGGCGTGCACCTCACATCGAGAAACACTGGTTTAGAATCTTCTATCTCCTCCTTTATGCATTAATGGCAGTTAGCCATATTGTCGTCCACCTATTTGCAAAATTGATTCGTCTTCACAGCAATTATTGGCTTTATTTTCCTTTATTAAATCCCTTTTTGCACACAAACACAGCATTTATGTTTTTGTAATCAAATTTATTTTCAACCATGTTGGCATTACTCATTCTCTCAAATATAAATTATCGTGTTTCATCACGTCTGAACAAAATTGAATTAGTTTCATTTAGCATTACAGGATTGATTAGTTTATATAAATTAATTAATTTATTAGTTTGTATTTCTTAAATAATACAGTCAAGGGCAGTGGTTTTTAACATTAAAAGTGAGCTGTACCACCTCGAACCTGAAAATGTGTTTCGATTTTTTAATTAGAAAAAGCTATTTTTGCAAAATATATTGTGTATTTAAAAAAATATGTACATTTTATATATCAAATGCGTCATCCACATGCGAGGTTAAAAACTATTGGTCAAGAGACATCCAATCGATTTCAAATTATTATATTCGTCTTTTCATTTGCTATCCGCTAATATTGGTTTTCAATAATTTAAATAATTTTTTGCACTTCATTTTATTTTTTGTGAATTTTTATTAAATTGAATAAAGGCTAACATTTTTCTAATCTTTCTCTCGGATATCATTCTGAAATTAAACGTTTCAATTCTCCAATTCATGGATTTTTTTCGTTTTTTACACGCGTTTTTTTTTCATATCAATTAATTAGTTAATAAATTTATTTATTTACAGAATTTTGTGCTTTTTCGTACGCTTCATTTTCGCAATTCCTTATTCGCCGTCATCCATTCTACTTCTAATATTTTTAATTATTTCATTTTTCATACCTCAAAACTCTCTAAGTTTACTATTTATGAATTCATTTACAATTCGCAACTGTCAATTTTCGATGAAAATGTTCTAATTATGTAAAAATTTAATTTTAAAAAACGGGAAAAGCTTTGGAAATGACATCAAACCTCGAAATTTGAGAAACCTTAAACAGGAGTTTGGGCTTTTTGAAACCATGAGAAATGAGTCTAATTTGGAAATGTTCAACAGCTTACTATAAACTGTGAAACCTACTTCCAAGGATAATAAAATAACCTTTTCGGATTCTGCAAATTCGTGCACAAAAATTAGGTCGCAAACAAATAAATCACTTGACGGTTATATAAGAATCAAAAATTAATTAACACTGAGACCTACGGAATAAAATATTTTTTTTTGAAATTCAAATTAATTTTTTCAAATTATTGAAATTATAAACAGATATGAGTCGTGATAAATTTATAAATTTAGTAAAATTAACTTAAAATAAAAAAATTACAATAAAATAATAAATTTAAAACTTTATGGTTTTGGTGCTACATAAATATTTTTAAAAACCCAGAGTCATATTGCCCGTTGAGATAGCTGTGCTTAGCATATGGGCACCGGCAGAATGAAGGCATCCGTGAATGTTATAAATAAATCATTATTTTAAAATTATGTATAAAAAAATCAATATTTTAAATTTTTTTAAATAATTTTTTAATATTTCTTTTTTCATAAAAATTGTTACAGAGATTAATAAATTTATTATATCATTATTTATCATTTATTTTTGTTTTTGAATTAAATTTTTATTTTTAAAATAAATAATTTTTTTAATTTTATCAACACAATTTTTTTATTTTAAAATGATGTATAAAAAAATCAGTATTTTCAATTTTTAATATTTTAAATTTTTTTTAATAATTTTTTAATATTTCTTTTTTCATAAAAATTGTTACAGAGAATAATAAATTTATTATGTCATTACTTATCATTTATTTTTGTTATTGAATTAAATTTTTATTTTTAAAATATATAATTTTTTTAATTTTGTCAACACAATTTTTCTTATTATGAAATTGTCTTATTTTTAAAAATAAAAAAGTTGAAAACATTTTTTAAGGCATCTTTAAATTCTTAGCACAAGGTTTCCGCTGAGTATACCATATAAATAGAGGAGAGACGATTCTAATTTTAGAATCATTATAAATTTTATATTTAACTGTAACTTAATATTTAGTATTATTATACAATTTAATTCAGGAAATCATTCCAACAATCAAGGATTATAAATCGAAATTCGAAGATCTCAAATCCCAGGGACTTGATATTCAAGAGAAGTCAGGAGAAGATCGGTCGAAGGACATAACTTATAGATTACAAAAGTTCGACGATATCTGGAACAGAGCTCAATTATTAGCTAATAATAAGTAATAAAATTTGGATCTCAGATTAACTTTAAATCAAATGTTCCTAGATTGAAAGAACTTCATGAAATCTACGAGTCGATTGGAAGCTTTGAAGAGAAATCGAGCAATTTGAAAAAGTGGATGTTGGAAATGAAAGAAACGTTAAATAGCCCAATTGTGTTGAAAGAATTCCGCATTGATATTCCGATAAAATTGCTGGAAACAAGCAAAGTAAATTTGCAATTGCTCGAATGGAAAAGTTATCATTTTCCTCCTTCAGATTCAATTAGAAAACATCCAATCTCACAGTGGAGATGTCAGATCGGTGTTGTTGCTCTGTAATTTGCTTATGCGCAACGTTGACGCGTGTCCCAATCGCAGCGATAAAGAGAAAATTTCCGAAACGAGAAAGAAATTGAAAAAACGCTGGGATAATATTAATGATAAAATACAATGGAAAATATCCAAGTAATAATATATATTTATAATTTTCCATTGATTAATAATATTTTAATTAAAAAATTAATCCATCCAAACGATGCCACACTTTGATAGATTTGTGGGATTTTGTTTCTATTCCAATCCTCAACTGGATTTCAGTGCCTAATTTTTGATTTTTCAGACTCAATGAACTGATCCCTCTGTGGAGAATGATGGACATAAAACTAACCGAAACTGACCATTTCATAAACCAAATTGATGGCCGGCTGAATAGCCTCGTTGCAAACATTGAGACAAATCCTGACAAAAATCTAGATAAAATTCAAGTCGGATTATTCTCAAAGTTTGTTGTTTTACTTTTCATTTGCTTAGGCTTTGAAAATTGACATTACTGAGTACGAGCTGGAAATGAGAAATCTTTTGGAAACCTACCAAACGATGACAACTCAAGACCAGTTGGACAGTCGAGGAGAAATTGATTGTCAAATGAAAGGGTTGTTAAGTAAATTCGAAACAATTCAAGAGGAAGTCTCAGTGTTGGACACCCAAATGCGCCAATTGGCCACCGTAAAGACACAACTGAATAGCTGTTGTGAAACTATCAAATCGTGGATAGCTGACGTGGATAAGGAGATAGATATGATGGAAATTAATCAACCGAAAAATATCGAAACTCGAAAATTGGAGCTCCAGGTAAATTTGTTTGGCATCGGTTTTTGAAAGTTTGTTTTAATCTTTTCAGGATATTAAAAGCCAGTTTCTTAATCAGTTAAAATATTTGAAAGATATTGAAATCGAGTCGAAAATTATTTTGAATAACTCTCAATCAGACTCTGTCCACTTTTCCGACATCGTTGCGAAAATGAAAGAGAGTGAAAATGCAATTCATAATTTGTCAATAAGATTGAGAGATAGCATTCGGTCTGGGTCGAGAAAAAGGTTTTTTTAGGTTCCTCGGTAACTAATCATTAATTATTCCCTTTTCTAGTTCTCGTAGTGAAGCTGGATCGAGGGCCAGTGCTCAATCATCTCTTGGTTTAAAGGTAACGTTTTTTTTCATTTCAACACAAATTTTTCATAATTAATTTATTTGTTTTGAAAAATTTCATAACTACTGTGTGTCACAATTGTCTTTTGTTGGGTTTTAATAAATTAAATAATTACTAAAAACTTGTTCTATAAGAAGCATTTAAACAAACACTACCCTGTCTAAACACTATTCTGTCTATGAAATATTCGGTTCTATGCACTTTATAACAATAATCACCTTCGATCAATTTGATCCACGATTAGATTCGTATTTGACATATTGAGTTCCTTTAATTCCTCAATCCTACTCTCAGTTTCTTCGTTACTATCTGAGATAAAATGATGATTGCTTTTTTATTTATTAATTTATATTTTTTATTTATTTTTTTTTATTTATTTTTTTGTATTTTTTTATTTTTTTTTTATTTTATTTTTTTTTTATATTTTTGTTTATTTTTTTGTTTATTTTTTTGTTTATTTTTATTTTTTTTTTTATTTATTTATTTTATATTTATCTTTTTTATTTTTTTTTTTATTTGTTTTTTATTATTATTTTACTTTTTTCTTTTTATCTTTTTTATTTTTTCTTTTTTTTTTTTCTTTTTCTTTCTTTTTTCTTTTTTTATTTTTTTTTTTTTTTTTATTTATTTTTTTATTTTTTTTTTTTTTTTTTTTTTAATTTTTTTTTATTTTTATTTCTTTTTTCTTTCTTTTTTTTATTATTTTTCTTTTTTTATTTTACTTTTTTTATTATTTTCTTTTTTTTTTATTTTTTTTCATATATATTTTTTATTTATTTATTTTTTTTATTATTTTCTTTTTTTTATTTTTTTTCATATATATTTTATTTATTTATTTCTTTTTTTTTTTTTTTTTTTTTATTATTTTATCTTTTTTTTTTTTTTTTTTCTTTTTATTTCTTTTTTTCTTTTTCTTTTTATCTTTTTTTTTTTTCTTTTTTTCTTTTTTTTTTTTTTTTTTTTTCTTTTTTTATTATTTTTTTTTCTTTTTTTTTCTTTTTACTTTTTATTATTATTTATCTTTTTTTATTTATTTTTTTTTATTTCTTTTTTTCTTTTTACTTTTTATTATTATTTATCTTTTTTTATTTTTTTCTTTTTATTTCTTTTTTTCTTTTTCTTTTTATCTTTTTTATTTTTTTTTTATTATTTTCTTTTTATTTTTTTCTTTTTTTTCTTTCTTTCTTTTTTCTTTTTTTATTATTTTTTTATTTATTTATTTTTATTTTTTTTTATTATTTTTTTTATTTCTTTTTTTTTATTTCTTTTTTCTTTTATTTTTTGTATTTTTACTTTGTTTTTATTATTTTTCTTTTTTTTTATTTATTTTTTTTTTAATTTTTTGTTTTTTGTTTTTTTGTTAATTTTTAATTTTTGTTTATTTTTTCAATTTTCTTTTTTTTTTTTCTTTTTTTTCTTTTTTTCTTTTTTTTCTTTTTTTCTTTTATTTTTTTTATATTTTTCATTTATTTAGTTTTTTTGTTTTTTTTTTGTTAATTTTATTTTATTTTTTTTATTTATTTATTTTTATTTATTTTTATTTATTTTTTTATTTATTTTTTTTTATTTATTTATTTTTTTATTTATTTTTTTTTATTTTTATTTCTTTTTTCTTTTTTTTATTATTTTTCTTTTTTTATTTTTACTTTTTTTATTTTTTTTTATTTTTTATTTTTTTTTTGTTAATTTTTAATTTTTTTGTTTATTTGTTTAGTTTTTTTTCTCTTTTTTCTTTTTCTTTTTTTTTTATTTTTTCTTTTTTTTTTAATGTTTTTCTTTTTTTATTTAGTTGGAATTCCTTTATATGGTTGAAATAATCGCATTAATTAATGGCGTTTCAACTAAATCGTCTCTTTTGACTAATTTTGCCTAGCAGTCTTTTTCATCATTTCTCCGTCGAACAAAATAATTAATTGTCCCATCGGGCGTCTCCCTTAAAATAATTTTTTTCCGTTTTCCCTTTATTCATGCTGTCATTAAAATGGTTTTCCTAAATCCACTTTGTTTACTTTTCAATCTATTTACTTAACTCGGGTTTTAGTTAATTAATTAATTAACGATTTTCTGTTTTAAACTTTTTCTTGCTTTTTGACCCTATCTGAACCCATTCTGAAAAATCCATTGTCGCCATGATCTTCAACATTATTTCATCTGCATCTGACCTGCTTTTCAATTTTGAATTCGAAAATTTGTTGGTTTCTTATGCTTTTGAATTTTCACATTACTTTTTAATTATATGGAAACTATAACCATTTAAAATAATTTTAAATTTAACAACATCAACACTTTAAAATAGCTTTTCTTGGAAATTTTCAAATTAATTCTATTCCAATCTGGCTTAAAGCAGTACTTCTCAACTGGGAGTCATGGAATGATCAACATTTAAAAAACAATGAAAATTCAATACCTAAATTATAACAAAAATAAAAAAATTATAAATACATTATGTAGAAAATAAATATATAATAAATTTAACCGTAAAAACAATTTTTAAAACTCTATATCTCACTCCTTTACATTCTCTCAAAATTAAAATTTCAATATGCGTGCTCAATATTACGCAAAGTCACCTAGTTAAGAAACTACTTTGAAAGGAACATTTTTTATAATAGGTGACCAAATTGAAAATTTTCAAAATAAAGTTTATTACATTCGATCGGTCTGAAATTTTGAGAGAATGTATTGTTCTTGACGATGATGAATCTAACTACGAAATTTTAGCCCGATCCTATCACGGGAAGTGGGTTAATTTGCCGTTGCAAGATTTGAGTGGTTTATCAAACATAAAAAGTGAAGTTAATAAAGAGAGTTAGATTAAATCGATATTTATATTATAAATAGATAAAATTAACAATATTTTAATAATATAATATTATTCTATACAAATGCGGACGGAGTTATTGAAAATTAAAAATGTAGATTTAATAATGTGATTATTATCTATCTGAATTCAGTCGCATTTTCTGAAGTATGTATTATAACTACTTGCATTAATATCGAGTTCTCTCTGTGATGGAATGCAATATAAAATATTGATACAAATTGCAGATTACAGAAAATTTAATTCATTTATTCCCGCCTTACTGTGTATGATATGGTTTGAAAACTGACAATTATGAAACATAATTACAGGATGTTTTTACGATTTATAACCAACACTACTTAGGCTAGTTGTTCATAGTTTTTTTTACATCTAAATATTTCATTGTTTGAATGTATGTAAAAATAACCTCCAAAAAATATGATTAAAATATGTTGTAAAATATGTTTTAAAATATGTTGTAAAAAAAATATGTTGTTAAAAGAGAATTTTGGCAAAAATGGCAATTATTCTGTAATTATAGGTTCCTTGTTGCTAACTAGAATTTAACAAATGAAATATGTAATTTACATTTTAAAATTGAATAGAATAATAAAAGTCTAAAAAAAAATTTCTTATTCTTTAAATTAAAAAAAGTTCTTTTTTTTGTTAAATTATTTCATTTTTTTGTTTAAATATAATAGTAGAATTAAAAGAACTTTTTCTAGTTTTCATTTTGCAATGACATAAAGAATTTTATTATTGATTGACTATGAATCAGATGATTTATTTATATTCACAAATTTTTGGCACAGCCTTTTTCACGTGATATAGATAATAGAATTAATGAGAAAAATAATAATATAATTTTAGAAAGTAGATTATAGTATTATAAAATGAAGTAATTATTATTTTTTTTTAGGTAGCACAATATTTTAAATTTTAAATAATATAAAAAGTATATGTAACCTTTTTTTATAAATTTTCTTTACACTTATTTTTTTATATTATTTATCTTTTTATGTTTGTTTGATGATAAAATCATGCACCATAAAATTGACATGAAAAATTTATTAACCACTAGTATTTTGAGTGTTTAATTAATATCATAGGGATTAATAAATTTTATTGCATTCAGCATATATAATTATGTAAATACTAATAAACCTGAAAGTATACTCGTTTTTCTTATTGTTTAGTGTCTGATAATGACAGCCGAAATGCCGAAATACATTTCAAAAATATATTTTTTAAATGTATTTATTTTATTTATGTGAAAAATACCATTGTTATTTAATAAATTATTATTGTTGTTGTTTATTTATAATTATTATTCCTAATTATTAGATCAACCAATTGTGCCATTCAACCACTTCAATAGGGGTTTCCGATCCAAATAAAAAGGTAAGCAGCCTTGTTCGAGAATTGAACTCTAATATTATTGGAGTTGAACAATATTTGCAATGGACCAATAATTTATTAAGCTCTGTTGTCGGTGACATCAAGTCCATTACATTTGAAGAATCTTTGGATAATAATAAAAATTTTAACTCCTTCGTAAATTTAATTTCAAGTTTAATAAAAGTAAAACCATATCCATTTAGGTTGATCTGATTGTTGCTAGTCGGTATAAGGTAGATCTGGTTAAAGGTTTTAGTGAAGAAATACAGCAAATGATACATAACCATAATCTGGTAGGTATTAAGAATTATTCACCTGAAGCTGTGGAAGGTATGAGTGAAATTTGATTTCAATCTATCTTGATTGTGTAAAACATTATTCAGATATTCAAGTTCGGTGGAAATCCTTGTACGATTTATGTGTGGAAAGAGACAAAATATATTCAACTGAAATACCTGTTTTGTTAGCTAACACTGATGACAAGGAAAGCGCTTTATTGTCACCTAACTCCAAATCAAGGAAATCGAGTGAATCTATTCGTCGAGAATCTGTAGAAAGAAGACTCAGTTTAAAAGAATCGGAAATTCAACAACTTATCCCTTTGGAGCAATGGATCAAAGAGTCGTGGTCTATCATTGAAAAGAAAGCTGATCTGTCTAATCTCAGTCGAATTTGTAAAACCGGTTTGCCACCAATTCAATCAGAACTAGAGTCATTGAGATTGTTTTTAAATGGCTATAAAAATTGGAATTTTGCCTATATTACAGTTGTTAGTTCTCCAAGAGTATCTCCGTCGAAATCAAATGAATTGTCGGACTCCTGGAAAATGTTGCGATACATGGCTGAGTGTTGGATTGCTAACATGCAAAGGGTAATATTTAATTAAACTCTTAATCACTCATTTTATATTAAATTTTAATTAATATTGAATTAATATTAAATTTTATTAATATTAAATTAATTATCATTGAATTATTGGTAATATTTAAAATCGACTATTAATTAATTTAATTAATTAATTAATTATATATACTAGAAGATTGGCCGTCCTAGGACGGATATAATACCCCGTCCACAGCCCCGTGTGGTGAAACTGTAAACAAATCTCATCTTATATACATTATACCATTTAATCCTATCCCTTTCAATGACAAAACCACCCAAAGTACCATGAAATCATGGATTTCGGGCCCAGATTCGGCTTTTTCGTCCAAAATTGGCTTAAAATGATGTTGTATAACAGAAATCCGACCATTTAAACAAAAATTCCAAGAAAAATCTCGACTTCATTAAAATGGTGAATACTCCCATTTTAATATTAAACACTTTTACAAAATTTCAAGGGGTAATCTAAAACGGTCTGGGAAATAAACCCAAAAATTTATAGCGTTCCAGAGCCAGTCAGTCAGTGATGAGCGTAAATATATATATATATATATATATATATTGAACTAGAATTTTTTCTAGTTTTCCCCTCTGATTGCTTTTCATTTTGTAATGACATCCAGAATTTTTTTTTTATTGTTTGACAATGAATCAAGTGTTTTATTGATATTCGGAAATTTTCGGAATACATATATATATATATATATATATGTGTGTGTGTGTGTGTGCGTGTGTGTGTGTGTGTGTGTTAATTTTGTTTATTTAATGAGCAATCATGATTAAATAGAATTTCAAATTTTTGTTTTTAAATTATATGTTGAATCATAACATATATATATATATATATATATATATATATATATATAACATTACATGACACCATTATCAGCACGTAATTATTTTGTAAAAAGTAAAAAATGCCACTGAACTTTTAATTTTAATCGAGATGTCATTTATTACAATGTAATCTAAAATCTGACTTTTCTTTATCGAAAGATGCATAATCTATCCAATCTAACGAAGTGTTTTTTAAATTGCTATACTGTTAGATATTAAAATTTTTAATGAAATATTATTTTTTGCCTAATATTCAAAATCCTAACTTTGATAAATAGTACTTATTAGCCACAGAGCTACGGGTATTAATCGAATCCATAACTAAAACACGTTTATTATCAAAACACAAATATTATTAAAACAAATTATATCGTTAATTTGTTTGAGGAGTTTCTAAAAAATAATAATTAATGAATAAGTAAGGATTTCAACATACAATCAAACATGCCCAACATCATACCATTATTTAAATACAAATTATAAAACGCCTCACATCCCCCCCTTTTTGAAAACCTTTAACCACTCAATATTTCTCGTGACGGAACTTCCATTTTCCAATTTTATTTCATAACTTCGATCATGAATCTTTTTAGTAATCACACCTGGACCCATGTATCTGTTATCACCTTTATTTCGAACATTTACTTTGATCAATACGCAATCTCCAATTTGAAATTCGCGATTTGTCGGCTGATTGATTTTTTCTTCTTCCACAATCTCTGAGAACCATTCACTATAAATCTTTTTCCCAAACACCATTTCAGCTGCAGTCTTCCTAATAGTTTTTTGAAAAGTTGAATTCAACATAAACTGAACTTCGGGAAGAATATCTACCCATGATTTATGTCTTTTATCTTTGAGTGTTATCTGTATTGCATCTCTAATTGTACGGAATTGTCTCTCAATCTGTCCATTTGCTGAGTGATGATATGGACTTGAATAATTAATTTCAATATTGTGGAATTCTGCAAAATCTTTCATTAGCTTTGATTCAAATGATTTACCTCTGTCACAGTTTATTATCCTTGGTGCTCCATACTTCATTATCCACTCTTCTTTCAGTAATCTTACCACTGTTTTTTCATCTTGTGATTTCACTGCATGTAAAGAAATAAACTTACTATGATGATCTATAATCCCAAGAATATATCTTTCTCCTTTCATTGCAAGTTGTAATGGACCACAGAAATCTACATATATTGTTTCAAATAATTTCGAATCACTTTTGCAAATTATTTCTTCTTTTGTTTTAGTTGTATCAACCTTTCTTTTCTGACAGTTTTCACAGGATTGTACAACATTACGAATAGATTGCTCCAAATCTTTCATATCAAAATTGTTTGATACATACATTTTTACTTTATTAGCACCCGCGTGACAGAGCTTTTTATGATATTCTATGATGAATTCAGACTTGTTTTCTTCTGGAATCCAAATTTTATTATTATTTGTCATAATCACTCCGTTGACATATTTATAAAGTGTTTTATCTGGCATCAAACTAATATTTTCTTTTATATTTTCAATTTCTTTCGAGTTCTTTTGCCATATATTTTCAATATTATCAGTCATCAGTGTCAACAATCTTGTTTTTAATTTACCCATTTTAGGATTTTCATGAATCATTTGACATTGAACACATGTTTCACATTCTTTTCTAGATAAAGCGTCGGCATTATTGTGGTTATCACCTTTTCTGTATTGAATCTCCATGTCCAGACCACTAAGATGGTTAATCCAAGTTTGAAATTGTGGGGTAATAGCTTTCTTTGTCTTCATCATAAATGTAATGGCTTTGTGATCCGTCCTCAAAATAAACTTTTTACCATATAGATAATGCTTAAAATGACCAGTAAAATAAAATATAGATAGTAATTCCTTTCTTGTTATACAATAACCCAACTCGTGTTTATTCATAGCTCGGGATCCATATGCGATTACTCTTTCTTTACCTCCATCTTTTTGAGACAGAACAGCACCAATGCGGTCAAAACTTGCATCTGTATCCAAAATGAATGGCTTAGAAAAATCTGGGAACTTCAATACAGGTGTAGACGTCAATTTCAGTTTTAAATTTTTAAATGAAGTTTCACACTCATCAGTCCACATAAGCTTCTTTTGTTTACTTCCACATAACGCTTCTAATACTTTGGAATCTTTGGTGTAATTTTCTATAAATTTGCGATAGTAATTTGCCAAGCCTAAAAATCCTCTCAAACTTTTTACGCATTTAGGTCTTTCAAAATTTTTAATAGTTTCAATCTTGCTTTCATCCGTACGTATTCCATCTTCACCAATGATATGACCCAAAAATTTTACTTCTTTCCTTTTGAATTGACATTTTGCTGGACTTATTTTAAGATTTGCTAATTTAATCTTTTGAAAAACCTTTTCAATGGTACTATAATGTTCATTCAATGTCTTTGAAAATATAAGGATATCATCCAGATATACAATTGTTCCATTCCAATTTAATTCTCCAAGAACCAAATTCATAAGTCTTTGAAATGTAGCTGGTGCGGCTGCTATTCCAAATGGCATTCTGTTAAAGTAATATTGCTTGCTTTTTGTCGAAAATGCTGTTTTCAATTTTGATGCATCATCGAGTTCTACTTGATAATAAGCATTGCCTAAATCAATTGTCGAGAAAAACTTTGCTCCGTCAAGAATATCTAATAATTCATCAGTATTTGGAATGGGAAAAATCGGTCTTTCGGTTATATTATTTAATGCACGGTAGTCCAAGCATATTCTTATATCACTACTGTTTTTCTTTTTAACACATACTAACGGAGAATTCCAAGGGGATGTACATTCTGATATAATGCCATATTTCAACATTTCTTGAATATTTTCTTCAATTTTTTCTATTAAATGTATAGGTTGTCGTCTTGGGTTTATTACAATCGGACTACCTTTAGTAAGTATTTCATGCTTTAATAGTTCGGTTTTCCCAACATCCCATTTATGTTTCATAAAAATACCGTCAAACGTGGAAATTAAATTATTTATAATCTTATCTTCACTTATGTGGTTCTTAAATGAATTTTCCATAATTGTATTTATTTCGTCTGTACGGTTTTCTATTTGCAATTGCATTCCAAATCTTTCGAGAAAATCTATACCTCCTATTAACTTTGGGTTTATATCTTTGGCTACAACGAATTCTACTTTTTTAATATCAGAAATTTTATCAACTTTTACATTTAATAAAGTTTTACCGCAAATTTCAATCGGGCTATCATTCGCACATCTTAATTTTAAATTACTTGTAGTCATATTCAAATTTCCAAGTTTTTTAAAAATATTATAATCAATCACACTTATTTTAGCTCCAGTATCTAATAGGCATACTAATTTTACATTATTAATCATTACGGTAACACTGGGTCTTCCCTGCATTTTATCGTATACTATTATATCATTCCGTTTATCACGATTAAGAACATTTAGTTCATTAGACGTTAGGGGTGGGTCTTTAAAAACTTCATCCATACAAAATTTATTAATGTATATATTAATATAATTTCTATAATCAAAAATACCATCACAACAGTTATCATTCAAACTATCACAATCATTCAAACTATCACAATCATTCAAAATCATACAACCCTTACTCATATCATTAATTACCTTTAATTTATTGCTCCGATCACCTCCTCGTGTGGTGGAGCATTCCCATTTGGGTACTCAAAATCAGCCTCTGGATCCTCGTCACCGAATGCAGCCACTGATTTATGGAATTTTCGACGTCTGCCTGGAAATAACTCATGGCACTGATGTTTGAAATGTCCAGATCTTTTACAATGGGCACATTGAATATTGGAGCATTCAGATCTTCTATGACCTTCTTCGTGGCACGCCCAACATCGCAAAATTTGATTTGTTCGGATATGATCTCGCGAATGAAATTCCCTGGTATTATAAGGCTTACTCCTATTCATAGGTCTCCATCCATTTGAAATAGCATATCGATGTTCTCTGGTAAGATCGCCTTTGAATCTTGGATTATGTTGAGGTTCTCTTGTATATTCATCTTTGAATCTGGGGTTAGCTTCTCGTTCTCGAATTGATCTGTTATCATAATTATATCTTGGTAAGCTCTTCTTAACAGCATCAGCATAGCGTTGTGTTTTATTCATTGAAGCTACATCAGCATGAAATACATTAATTTCTTTTGAAACTTGATCGTGTCTCTTTAATCTTTCTTTCATTTCATCAAATGATTTTAAATCTTGCATTTTGAGATCTTTTTTAACTTCTTTATCTTCAAGCGAATTGAATAGCAAAAATTTCTTTAGTTCTTCTTCATCAAGTTTATGCTTCAAAATATTTTTTGCAAGTTTCTCAATTTTTGAGCAGAATTCTTCGGCAGCCTCATTTCCTTGACGATAATTTAGCGCTTCGTTGAGATCATCGATAAGACTTCTGTTCTTAGAGAAAGCGTTTCTTAATCTTTCTGTATAATGCAGAGTTTCATTAGTCAACTCATATTTCTTCGTTGAATTGATTGATAGAAAAGCTTTGACGAATTTGCTTCTGTATTCATCGACAATATTTGTCATCTCGAAGAATCGTTCCGTTTCTAAGATAAAATCTTCCACGTCTGAATCCATGTCATATGTTTCTGGTGGCTTGATAAAATTTGCAATCGTGGTCGCCATATTAGCCACAGAGCTACGGGTATTAATCGAATCCATAACTAAAACACGTTTATTATCAAAACACAAATATTATTAAAACAAATTATATCGTTAATTTGTTTGAGGAGTTTCTAAAAAATAATAATTAATGAATAAGTAAGGATTTCAACATACAATCAAACATGCCCAACATCATACCATTATTTAAATACAAATTATAAAACGCCTCACAGTACTTACTCTAATATTTGTATTGTTTCGTCTTACTTTGGTTCTATGATAAATACTAAGGTTATTATTATTAAAGTGGCACATACTAAATTATTATTATTTTTCTACGCCACAATACAACTGTATCGTGATGGGAATAATTATATGAGTTATAAATTTTTCAATTCTGGTTTATTATTTTCCTTAAAAGAAAAGGTAATTTGCAGTGCAATTATTACTATAGCTTACTTTATATGCCCTATATTGTGAGTCTGTTAATTTCTGTTCTGACGTCTGGTCACTTTATATTAGCAATAGAAATTATGTGAAAAGTTGTTGAAAAAAATCTCGCTCGCCTATTTTTAGTTTCAACTAAAAATATTTGGGGATACATAATTCCGTTGGTATTTTCTATCAGATTCTATTGGAATATTGGCAGGTAAATAGCACTAGCAACTCACTACTGGTGCATAAAATAGTTACTTATACGAACTTATTGACGTACTCGAAAGGGTGAAAAATAGGAAGTGACCATTGAGAATATGTAAATCTGAAATTTTGATGTTTTGTAACCTACTGATGGGGAAATTTGTGGAGGGCTACAGTATCTTGAGTCTTTTATAGGATTTTTTTACTCGTGTTACCTTTAGCTACTTACGTACACGCCACACATCCTGTATTTTAGAAAGGATTTAAGAAATTGCATTGTATTATCAGAATCGAACAACTGAAATTTGATGTTTTAGAATTTTTATAGCATGTAAAATAAAATTGTTTTGTCTTATCAGATTGTTGGCAACTCTGCTGACATTCACCGAGAACTGAACCGAATCACAGATCAGATCCGATCATTGAAAAATGAATCAAGAAATATCCATTCCATTACAGATGGGTTCATTGATCAGTTCGAGGACGTGAAAAATGGCCAAGTTTATTGGAAGACTCAAATCGAGCCAATATCCAGTAATAATAGCCACAACTTAATTTTGGACCGAAAATTAACGGAAAAAATGAACAAATTCATGAAAGATTTGATTCATCTTGACAGTTTGATTCTCAGGATTTCCCAGGCGATTATTGAGTCTGATAATTTGGTGAGTGCTTTTTTAATGTTTGAATTTGTGGAAAGTTTATCAAGTTCAAATCATTTACGTACTTTTTACGTCAAAATTTGGCTTATTGTTTAATAGTTTTATAATATTAACTTCCTGGATTATAATTGTTTATGTCTATTCATAGTTTGGCGATGGTATGTTAATTGACCGTTTAAGGGTCGCCCGACAGACTTCCGTTTAAGGGTCACCCGATAGGCTTTCGTTTCAAGTTGAAATTCTTCATTTGTGACTTTTCAGTTAAGTCTCAGTCAAACAATGAAAGCCTTGAGCAATAATGATTGCTCTTTTTGCGCCTTATTTTTGTAATCTTTTTATGATTCTGGCATTTGTAGAAAATATTGAAAAATATAAAATATTGGCATTCTAAATTCTCATTAGTTTTTAGAAAGCATTATTTTGATATTTAAAAATGAATTTAAGAATGAATGGATTCATTCCTACCGGAGTCAAGCATTTCCGTGTTGGTTTACGGACAGTACTTATGCTAAAATTTATTTGTAATTATACAGGGTTTTTGCACTCTATTTTGAAAACGTTTCAACATATTTTGAAAATTAATTTTAAAATATTAAAGAAATAAATATATTTAATTTTTTTATTACTTTTTTTACTTTTTATATAAACAGACAACATTATTGTAGATAGTAAAAAAAATCCTAGTTACATTTTACTGATAATTTTTAAATACACGGTTTTTGATTAAATTTTTTTTTAATTAAAAGTACTCAGTTTTTAAAAAAAAATTTCATTTTTTTAAAAAGTTTTTAATAGTTTTGTAGTAAATAAAGTGTTTGAATATTTACGTATACACTTATTTTTATTTTTAGTATGAGTAATTATTAAAGTTAACAGAGTATAATTAATTTTTAATGTTTTAATCATGGGCGTTTTTACTAATAGGGAAACCTAGGCAACTGCCCAGGGGCGCCAACCGAAAAGGGCGCTTGCAATATGATTTTCTTTGTAATTTTTTTTCAAAATTTTTATATATTTATTGATAATTATAATTAAATTATGTAATAGAAAATAAGAATTAAACAAGATAATACTATTAATATACATTAACATTATTTATAACTTATAAATAATGTTAACAATTAAATAATGCAGAAGTATTTTGCGCGATGTGCGGGCGTAAAACATTCAACAAAATTCTACAAGTATAATTTTATTGTTTTTTTGTTTTACTGACGGTTTTTACTGATGGGTTTTCAAATTTGTTGTATGTAAAATAAAAAGATTATAGAAGTTAAAATTTTTAAAAGTTTGAATTGCAGTAGGATAACTCATTGCAAAATATTGCGATTCATGTTTGAAAAATTTTAATTAGTACTGCAAAACGCAGTTTTTCGTTATTGAAAAAATTGAAAACCTATTTAAGATCTACTATAAAGGAACAACGCTTAAACGCATTAGCTATATTATCAATAGAAACAGATTTTACATCAAATATAGATTATTCTGATATAATTGATGATTTGGCTGACAAAAAATCAAGGCGAAAATTTTAATGTGTTAAAAGTAAGTAAGAAAAGCAAAATTTTACTTAATTAGTGCGTACTCCACTGACTTAATTCGTATTAAATCAATAAATTACCAAAAAAACAACAGATAATTAGTTTTAATTGTATATTTGCATTTTTTAATTTTTAATACGAATAATGGGGTGCGTTAATATATATTGCCTAAGAGCGCCAAAGATACAAATGCGGCAATGGCGTTAATTTATTTTCATAAATTTTAATAATTATTAAAGTGAATAAATATTTTTAAGTAAGAACATTATTATTTGGCCTAATATTTTCTGTTTATATAAAAATTAAACAAAGTAATTAAAAAATTGAATATAATGTTTTTTCATATTTTTTAATTAATTTTAAAATAGGGTGAAAACCCCTGTATCAACATGAAATCTGGTATAAAATGGTTGGGGATATCTAGGTTGTTGTAAAATTAAATTCAAATCCTTTTAAATCTGGGTTCAAATGCATACTGAAAAGCATATAATGTAACAAAATTCAAAAAATAATAATTGAAGTGAAAAAAAAATTTTAAAATTAAAGGTTAATATTTTTCGGGTGAGACTGATTTTGACAGGTAGAATATTAGTCTGTCAAGCAAGACTTGAAATAATTTTATTTTGGCAATTTTTTCCGGTTCCTTGTGGAAAGAAAATTAAATTATCTATTTTGATGAGGAGAGAGTGCTCTATAAACGGAACTCTCAGCTCAGTCAAATCGCCAGTTTCATCAAAGAAATTTAGGATAATAACAAATTGTGATATTTTGTCAAAATGAAAATAATAGAAATATCATCAAAAACAGATCAAAGGCGACCAAAAAAATAATGAATTTTACCGATAATATATTTACAACCGATCATATGAGTCATTATTTCATAAAAAAGCCTCTTGGTATAAATGATAGATTTCGCTGAATAAATTAATTACTGTCAATGTAGAAATCAAATTTCAATTAACTGCAATCGCATATTCGCATTTCTAAAAGAAACAAATGTTTTGCAAACCGCGTGTAATTGGTTAATAATATTTTTAATTCCAGTTTCAAGCATTAAATTTTTCTCATTCATGGATCACCAAAAATCTCCCGTGTATCTTATGATATACCGTAGGTAAAAATAAATAAAAAACTAAGATATATTTTAAGAGTTTAAAACATTTTATTTATAAAATTAATTGCTGAATTGTTATAAATAAATGTTTTATGTTAAACTCAATATATGAAAGGGAAATATGAAGTTCTTTATTAAAACCTTTTAACTGTGGTCACTTAACAATTTTTATTATAAATAAACGGCTATTTTGTAGAGCACTATCCTAGACTTTTTTTTAAAAGAATTAAATAATAAAAAAATTAATAAAAAAAATTTTAAAAATAATTAATTAATTAGTATTTATTGATAGTGATCCAAACTCAAATGTTACACCAATATATCAAAAACATTAACATTAGTGCAAAAACGTCTTTTCCAAATCCACTCTTATAAATAACTTTTTAAATATTGCTTGCGTACATAAACTTGAATTTTCGCTTTGCACTGCTCCAACGAGCTTCAATGTTATTTATTGATTTTTTTTTATTTAATTTTTTTAAATTTTTTTTTATTTTAAGTTTAGGTTAGTGTTCTCCATAAACTCAAACAAATTTGGTTTACTTAAATTAGTTGTAGAAAATGGAACCATTCTTTAATGATTTTATCGGAGATCTAAGTGTATTCTTTCTTAACTGAAATCCAAGAATATTCCACATATTTCGGGGAATTCCATTAATAAGGTGCTAATGTTCCTCATTTCAAGAAATTCCTCACAAATTTTTAAAGGTAGATTTGGTGTTGAATCTTCAGTGTTGTTTGCGGAAAAGCATAATTGATACAAGGCAAATACAAGTCAAACCTAGATATAACGAAGCTCATGGGACCGAACAAAATATTTCGTTATACTGAAAATTCGTTATACCTAATTTGGAGAATTATGACATCCTGAAGTCACGAGAATGTAACTTTATCTACATTATCGTTTAATGCTTTTCGCATATTCTTTCTTTGTGGCTCAATTGCACATTTTCTTATTTGTTGTTCGATTTTCTCCCTATATTTAATAAATTTGTACATAGTTGAAGGAGCGATGTCATATTTTTTTTCTTCTTTTTTCGAGCATCTATTTCCTCCAAAATGCTTACTTTCTCCTTCAGAGTGAATTGTCTCCGTTTTTGCTTCATTTTAATAAACACAAAAAACACATAAATAATAACGTAAAATGTTTTAGAAAGTTTAAAACCACCGAAATGGGATGCAATCACTTACAAGCACGTGTTATGTCACCAAAAGTCAAGAATAAACTGATTTCACAGAATTTTTGAGTTAAGTTAAAAGTAAATTCTAAAGCACTTTGTTATACTGAGATAGACCTTTGTTATAATGAATTTTGGTTCAGAACATTTTGTATGGAAGTTTCTCGCGGAAAAATTATAGATTCGTTATACTGGAAATTTCGTTACTTCGGTATTTGTTATACCGAGATTTGACCTGTATTAATATTCAAAATTTGATATAGGATTTCTCATGTATAAGTTTAATCTTTGCATTTAACAGTGTTATTATTAATTTAAATATTAATTTGTCAATTAATTAAATTTCATATAACTTATTTATAATCAAAATTTAAATAAATTATAATAGAAAATGATTGCAATGAAAGTATAAATAGTGAAACGATATGGTATAAAGAAAAGATTTATTGTACTATATAATTTATTTCTGATAAGTTAATTAGATATTAAATAGGTCATAGTATTTTTACATTTATCTATATTTATGTTAATTATATGTGCTAAGTTGAAGTAAATTATTTCATTACCAGCTTAAAATCGTGAAAAATCCCTTTGTGTACTGGCATAATGAAAACTTGCAGTTGTCTTGAGAATGTTAGTTTGAAACGTAGTTATACTAGTATGTATTTGTAATAGTGTTGCCTCACATAACCAAACAAAAATTATAGAGTGATGTACAACAATAATTAAAAATAAAAGAATGGTCAATAATTCTAATATTATTAAGTAGTATATCGACAAATAAAAATGAAATAAAGTCACTTTTATATTTATATTTATATGATGATATTTTGAACCCTAATTACGTTGGGATGAGTCTCAGAGACTCATTTCCATTTCATTTTCATTTATTTGCCTCACGACACAATATTGTTGTAAACCTATTACAGTCATTATGAATTTAAAATAAATGTGAAAATATGATTAACACAAGTAAATCTACTAAAATCCCTTGTGAGTCTCTGTGACTCATCGCATACGTTAACTTAAGTATATTGACCCAACGTAATTATGGTTAATAGATATTGGAAATTTAGCATTTAAAGCATACTTATTGAAAGTCATTAGTTTTTTAATGGAATTAGGTTGAAATTTTCTATTATAATCAGTGTTATGGAAATGACCAAAATATACTTTACTGGCATTAGCTCGAGAGGATATTGTGCCACGGTACGGCTGGTGTAATTTCATGTTAATTGGTTATGGGCGGAGGGGTCCGGATGCAGGACGGGACGGTACGGGACGAGGAGATAGATTAATTAATATTCTTTTTCTTGTTTGTCTTACAATTAATCAGTATTTTTATTTTTTTACAAAATTATAATAAACTTATTTGTATTAATTAAAATTTTTCATTAATTGTCAATTAATTGCCAAAATGTAATGGACTCGTATTTAGAATATTCATGGCTATACAATCAAAAGGTGGGTTAGGGTTCATGTTCTCGGTTTTTTCCGTGTTAATTGTGCATGAAGTGATTTGTGTTTTGTAATTTTGATGTGTAAAATGTCGATTAAAAATCCGCATGTGCCAATCATAGATTTTCCTCTCCGAAATCATAATTTAATGAATTTTACATTTTCAGCTCGACTCCTATCCAAATTGAGTATGATGCCGAAACGACTGCTCCGTTTCCAACGTCTGCGTCTTTCAGTGATGATGAGGATGATTTAGCTAATGATTCTAGTCGTATGGTTCCATCTATAAGTAGTTTTGAACAGCCTTATGTCCCGATGTTGCGCAATGAATTCATTTCTGTCGATTCAGACATCCATCTGCGTTTTGCAGATAAACTCTTATCTCATCCGATTGCTAATTCTAACATTTCTAACACTATTGACAACCAACGCTTGGCTCAGGGTGATTTCTCATATTCCATGATCCAATCAGAGGATTCAGTCATATCCAGCTCGGCAACTTGGACAAGGAAATTGTGCCAGAGTTTGCTTATATCAATTCCTATTATTATGCTCACTATATTATTGTTGTTCCTCCTCTTTATGCTCCAGCCGGAATGCGAAAACAACTGGGAGTGCTCCTCCCCATTGTCGGGAGTCACCGTGAAAAAGCATTGGTCTAAATCGGCGGCAATATAAAAAATCTATCATTGGCTTTTGATTATTATTTATGCTAATTATTATTATTATAATTATTATTATTATTATTATTATTATTATTATTATTTTTATTATTATTATTATTATTTTTATTATTATTATTATTTTTATTATTATTATTATTTTTATAATCCGGTAACAATTATTGTTTGGCGGCGTCTTGGATTGTAATTATTTTTTATTTATTTCTCTATTAATATTGGCTTTGAAATTCTATTTGTTGTCGAATATTTTTGATTGTCTTTTTCCAGTCGATGATTTGTGAATGATTTTATATAATTTATTGATTATTCCAATCTTAATTAATGTTAATTAATAATTGTCAATCTACAATAATGCACTTCAGTTGTAATAATACTCCTTCATTTTGTGTATTGATTTCTATCACTTTCGATGGCATAGGCATTGTCATGACCAATCAATAAAATTTTATGATTATTTGATTGATTGATTATTTAATTAATTAATTGATTAATTAACTAGTAGTCGAGTGTTAAATGAGTATCGGAGTGCAGTTTACATTAGGCGTTGTGGTAGGAAGGAAGGAGAGAGACAAATAAATATCTTTTTGTTTTATGTATTTGTGTTTCTTTGTCTATTCTTATTTTTGTTTTAAATTCAAAAACCAAATACGAAATTAAATGCAATTTATTCGGTCCGTTCAGCTCTTTAACGAAGCCTAGTTTATGCGTTGTTGTGGTCGTGTAAAAAAATTCAAAACCACAAACACTCGGGTGCAAAGCAATTAAAATTTGAAAAATAAGTGCGAAAATTCATTTAAAATTTGAAAATAATAAAATCGATATTTCCTCAGTGAGTGAAGGTTTCGTCCTGTTGCACATAAAACAATAACCACGGGTGCTGGGTGGTCCAAAAGTCACTGTTTAAAATTCAAAAAACTTTCTACAATTAAACTTTTTTAAATTGATTTCAGATCATTAAAGCGTTGTCTTTGGAAATTAATGATGGAGAAATTCACGACTGAGCAACGTGTTAAAATAATTGAATTCTATATAGAAAACAGTCGATCAATTGTGCAAAAACGCAAAGAACCTGCACTCGTAATTTTGCAGTCAGAAAACCACCACATAAATAAACTATACTTCGTTTATTCAAGTGGTTTCAAATTCAGAGGTCTGTGAGTGATTTACCAGATGCTGGAAGGCTACGTTCAGGGAAGTCATAGGACAACATTCAGTGTGTACGCCGAAGCATTGAAGAAGAGCCTTTAATGTCAGCTCAAAGGTGGTACCAGAAGTTGGATATTTCCCAAAAATCGCTCCAGGGGATTTAAAGTGTGCTGCATGTTTATCCGTATAAGATACAACTAGTGCAGGAAAAGAAGCCAGCAGATTATCGGAAGCTGATTTCATACTGAATTTGTTATTAAACAAAATGTGCGATTCTGGGGAAACAGAAAATTAAGAAATAGACTACCAATGTAGTCTGCGACCTATAAAAGTAATAGTTTGGTGTGGTGTAACTGCAAGAAGGGTTCTTGGACCTTAATTCTTTAAGGATGAGGCAAAAAACGCATTGACCATCATTGGCAAAAGATATCAAGATATTCTGGAGAATTTCGAGCGTCCTGCAGTCTTGGACACACCAGAGATATACTGGCAACAAGATGGCGCGACTGCCCTGACAGCTAAACTCTTTTTTAATTATTAATTTATTTTTTTCCACTAGCAAGTGAAGTTGCAGTTGTGCAATCGTGATATTTTAAGGGTTTCGGCTAGCAATAATATAAATAATAACAATGAAAAATATGTGTCTAATTTATATTATATATTATTTAGTCAAACTTTGGTTGTGTGATGGGGAGTCGCGATAGATATGTGATCCTTTGGGCTGTCCATAAAAGACGTCACACAATCTAATCTTATTTTTGACCCTCGTTAAAAATTACTCTTCGTTACACTTTCTCAAAACCAGTTATATCCTTTCAAATATTACGTTAAAAAGCTCTGCACCGTCCCCCATCAAAAAAATATTAGATTTATATTAAATCAATGAGTTCATTTATTATACTGATGTCCTCAGTGATCATCAGAACGATTAGTACATGAAATACGACGGTGAATGTAACCTCTATCTATAAAAAGTAATTCAGTTTGTTTGTTTGTATGTCACAGAAAAAAAATATTGCTGACTACAAAGAATAGTTTAATTTTATTCAATTAAACATTTTCAATAAAAGTTTGAAATATAATTTTATTATCAAACCTTTATTGAAAAAATTTAAACTGTTTTTTGTAGCCCTTAACATATATTTAATAATTAAATTAGTAAAGTTTTGTGCTGTAACATAGACAGACAGACACGCGGATTATTATTTAGAATATTAATCGCTGAGTGAAATGTAAAAGTATTATTTGGGGAGTCACATAATTGTCAAGCGCATTTTGTAAAGCTAGATCATCACTACTTTCTAATAATTGTGATTCTAAAGGACTTTATTGCAAACTCACCCAGAAATACAGGTAAAAATTCCATATAAAATGATATTATAAAGTATTGCCCATCCATAAAGTATTGAGTTTTTTTAAAAAGCATCAATACATGTTAAAACTAGGATAAAATCAACGCCTCAAATTAATGGAACCAGAAGAACTCATTTCTACAAAGATCCATTCTTACTGTCAGTGAGTAGTTTCAAATCGCTTTGTTATTATTTAATGATTCTTATTTTTTTAAAGGAAATTTCATCCTTCTGGGGAGGGATTATTTGAATATCAAGAACTGAAATGTTTCGTTTACGTTATGCAAAATCTTTACGATGTTCCGAAAGAGATTTATTTCCATCCCGATGTTGAATTAATTAATCTTTCAAAAAACAAAATATCAGATCTTTCCGACGAAATCATTGCTCTGTCAAAACTACGACATTTCTTCGTCAATGGCAACATGTTGCGAACGATCAACGTCAACCTATTCTATGCACGAGGACTCCAAAGTTTGGATGTGTCAAATAATAAATTGGAAGTCATTCCAGTCGAAATAGCCAATCTCGGTCATTTGGAATATTTCAACTGCAGTCACAACAAATTGAAAGCCCTTCCCTTGACCATATTCGGTCTACTTAAGCTTCAATACATGAATCTCAGCCACAATCAAATCCAAGATATCCCAGAGGAAATAGGAAATCTAAAGAGTTTGCAAACGTTTCTAATAAATTCCAATGAAATTGTGCTCATACCTAGTAGCATTAGTACAATTACGAGTTTAAAAACAATTGAAGCGAGCAACAATCAAATGTGTCATTTACCTATCAGTTGGGTAGGGTCGTTGAAGACGTTGAAACTCGATGGCAACCAATTCCAGTTTATTCCCAGCCAGATTTACGATTGTTGTGAGATGAAGTACTTATCTTTGGCGAAAAATTACTTGAAATTCATCCCGATAGAACTGGTCAAGTTGCGCAACCTACGACAGCTAGATTTATCCTTTAACAGCATTGAATATATCCCATGCGAAATGGGATACTGGACAAAGTTGGTCGATTTCAACATTCATGGAAACAATATCACCTATTTTCCCCAAAGTTTAATAGCAAACCACAAATTCGTTTGTCTCAACATCTCAGGTTGTCAGTTGAAAGAGTTTCCTTTGTTGTTATGCAACTGCTATGATTTGATGGAATTGAGAGTGGGAGAAAACGAATTAAACGAACTTCCGGATAAATTTCAACTGTTTTGCAACATGAAATATCTTTTTATGAATAACAATAACTTCGAATTGATACCTTTGCAAGTCTGCCTTCTGTCAACTCTTGTCGAATTGGATTTCAGTCACAACTTTCTTTGGCAAGTTCCACCGGGAATCTTTTCTTTGAAACACTTGAGAAAGTTGAATTTGTCTTTTAATAATATTTTGATTTTTCCTGGCTGTACTGCAGAACTGTCGTATTTGTCGGAACTTAATGTGAGTCACAATAAGATCAGTGAGATCTGTGATTCCATAAGCTGGATGACTTTTCTATACTATTTAGATCTGTCATTCAACGAATTGTCCACCTTTCCATCGGCAATTTTCCAATTGCGTTATCTTAAATATTTGAATTTATCCAACAACCTTTTGGATAATTTCTCGAAAACCGATAAAAAATGGGAGGAACTTCGAACGATCGATTTTTCGAACAATAAATTCACTGAGTTCCCGGTGGAATTGTGTGTCCATGACAGCATTAGAAAGTTAGTGTTCGATCAAAAAGAAGGCACCAAAATCAAATCTCTACCAGTAGAAATCAAAAATCTTTGGCGGTTGGCCGAATTGAACTTATCCAATAATGAATTCCTCACGATTCCTCCAGTTATTATGGAGTTGGAAAATCTTAAAGTTCTTGAAATGGCGAATAACATTTTGAAAGAATTACCATTGAATCTTAGCGATGCTAAAAATCTGGAAAACATAGACGTGAGAAATAATCAACTGACTGAGCTTCCGTTTAGTTTAACAACATTGTCGAATAAAATTAAATTTAAATTTGACGGCAGCCCATTGGTTAATCCGCCGTTGATTGTGTGCATCGGTGGCAACATGGAATCCATCCAGTCTTTTTTAAGGCATAATCAAGCTTTTGAAGGTAATTAATAAAGCCATAAATTTGGGTGCCCCTATCAATTCATCCCTGTTGAAACAGCCCTTCCACAAATCAGGTCATATTAGAAATTCTAACATGTTTTTAAAATGCCATTAGTATGCCTATTTTAATGAAAATTTAATATAAAATTTATATAATTACGGGCTGTATTGACATGGACTATTTTGTGTGTGGGTCATTTGAGTTTTATACTACTGACAAATTATCTCTTAGTCACATTTTGAAAATAGAAGCATTGATAGGAATTGTCAAAATATTTGATAAGTTTACATTGCTTTTTATGTTCTCTAAAAACTGGATTTGACTTTTTTGGATATTTTTTCAGGTTTATAAGTTTGATGCAAATCTTTAATTGTGCTAGTCACTTTTGGTTCACCATGACTTTTAAGTTCTCAGGATATTAATGACTCTAATCTTAGTAAAATAATATGAATAGATATGAAGAAGTAAATGTTGAAAGATTAATATTATACAGGTTGAAAGCCATCAGGTTAAAGATTAAAATATGATACAGAGTAGTCCCTTGATGAGACAAAAAGGTTAATTCTCATGATAAGAAATTTGTCAACATTTCTTAAAATAAAAAATTTTTGATGGCGTTTGAGATAGTTTCGATTTTGTTTTCGTTTTCTTTATTATAAATCCGTCATTTTCAAGCATCACTCTTATTTCCGAAAGCCGCCAAGATATTCAACTTTTTTCCTTTTTTATTTTCACAACTTTAACAAGAATCGGTTAGCTCACAAAAAATCTTTTTCATTTCTTGTCCTCACTTTTCTTTTTAGAATTTCTGACAGACACACACCGATTTACACATTTTCTCTCAGATTATTTTATTTAATATTTGATTTTTATGATTTTTAAGGGGACTAAAAATTTACGACCTTGTATTTGAGGGGGTCTAACGTTGTGCGACGACGTGTGACGAAAGGGAAGGGTAATATTTCGGCAAAAATAGCGTGACGTCATTTATGGGGGCTCTTTTGGTAGACATACAAAGATTTATTAGATTAAAATGACATTGAAATCAGTTATCAAAATCATTCAGAATTTAAATATTTTTTAATTTAAAAAAATTAAAGCCCTGATATTACAGAAATATATTGAAAACCAACAAAATTAACTATGATTTATAAATAATGAAATGTAATTCAAATCTTTTCAATTTTCCTTGACAGATTTTTTAATAAAATAAATATTTTATAAAATTTTATAATATTACTTACAATAATTTTCTTTAAAAAATTTGTTTTTCTAATTGATAATTATTAATAAATAACAATTTAAATTTACTTGCTTTATAATTCTACAATAAAATTTTAGTTATGCACAAATTTTCAGTTTTTAAAGTTTTATTTTAAAAATGTACAATTGTGCTAAATAAATTATCCATTATTTTATTTTATAAAATAATTGATTACATTTATATAAATTATAATTTCATTTATTCTTTTTCATACAGGTAAAATTAACAATTAATCAAGTCAAATCATATGATTAGTCTTTAATTAATTTTTAATTAAGATGTTTTGCTGTCGAAAATGTTCAGTGTGATCGTTGAAAAGTTACAAGGAGATAAAACAAAGCATTTATTAAGAAAATTGAAAGTTCCGGAGGAAATCATCCAACAAGTTTATAAAAAGTATCCAAACAGATACAATCGAAAAAATCAAATTAAATACGGTTTAGAAGCTTGGAAATCTCACTGCAAATTTGAAGCGACATCAAAAAGACTTCTTTTTGTCATTGATTTGATTGGAATTAAAGATTTATTTATTGAACTTAGGGCAATTTCGCTTTATTCTAAAAGAATTATCCTATAAATTAAGAGATAATAAAAGTTTTATTAGATAATCGATATTTTTATTAATATTTCCGTTTTATAAAGTTTCAAAATGGATGCTCGACTATAAATTTGAATTTTCTCATAACCGCAAAAATGTCGGCCGTCATAATGTTTTAGAAAAATCTTTATAAATTATTTTAGTTATCAACATTTTGATATAATTTTACTCTAGTCACTCTTTAAATAAATAATTTGTTGAGTCGCATTCATTTTGTAAAATTTCTGATCGGTTATTATACTGCCATAGCCACAGGAACGTGCATTATTGCCATCAGAAATACTCATTAAACCTCTATTTTTCGCATTCCCGAGCAAGCTTGCCAGACCTCCCAATATGGAACGCATATGAACCGCAACTCCCGATGTTGAACAGTTTTAGATTTTGAATAGATTTTACCGATCTTGAAAGGATTTTTTTTAAAAAAACCCATAAAATTAAACGAAACTAAGAAAAATAGAGAAATTATTTTTCTATCTTACTTATTGCTCGCTATTTTTTACCATAGTGATTTGTGATTTCACCTTTTCCTTATGGGTTGGTGTTACATTTAATTTCAAAATGACGTGCAATGAGTTTCAGGCATTCTTAAAAACAGAAAATGCACAAGGAATACTTAAAAAAGCAGCAAATGCTGATAAATATTTATAAATAAACTTAATTCTTACTGTTTTTTTTACGTTAACAAAACTGAAGACTTATTTTTTTGTTTTTTTTCTAATATATTTAATTTATAAATGCATATAATAAATATGAATGAATTTATATTTTTTTCACAAAATATAATTGATTTTTTTTTGTTTTTTATTCCCGACAGGCTTGCAAGACCTCCCGATTTCGTTTGGAATTTCCCGATATGATTTTTCTAAAATCTGGCATCCCTACACTCTTTAAATAATTAATTTGTTGAGTAGCATTCATTTTGTAAAATTTCTGATAGGTTATTATACTGCCATAGCCACAGGAAAGTGCATTATTGCCATCAGAAATACTCATTGAACCTGTATTTTTGGCATTCACGAGTGAAACAACAACATGGCTTTAATTTTTATCTTTTATGATAAATATTACGCTTTCAATATCATACTTTATTTTTCACTAAGAGAAATAATATTTTCTGAAAATCCATTTGAAATGATGAATAATTGATTTTTTCCAACATTTATTAAAATATTAAGTTAATTAAATTTTCCTGCATATGGATATGTGCTGATGCTAATTGACAAGATTATTACGAAATATAAAATATTTAAATGAAATAAACTTACACCAATCCACGCTGAGACAAATCACCTATAATATAAAAAGAAAATTAATAAATTTATAACATAAACACACCAACTCACCTTGAGGTTGTTTGTAAAATAGTCACTGAGACAAACCCTACACTATAGAAACACAAAAAGTGAGAGAGAAATAAAATAATGCACATTAACACAACCCATAATAAAACATGCATGTAAACTTTTAACATGTAGCCATCAGAAGTTGAAAAAAACCCTATAATAAATTAATTTTTAGAAAGAAAAATGGCGGAAAAAATTTTTAATTTAAATTTTGAGGATTTTGCTAGGAAATTTCGAGTAAATGAGGATGTAACTTCATAAGATTAGTCCTTAAAACTAAAATTTTTCAGACATTTCTGTTGAAAAAACACAAAACCTGAAATCCGAAAAAAGAATAAATTGTAAATTATATTAGTAAGTTTTAAAAAATAATCATAAACCCAATTATTATTTTGTGTACATATTCGAAGATTTTTTTCAAAAGATGTATAAAAAATATAATTATTTAATGCAATTAATAATTTTCATAACTTCAAAAATAATTTAACTCACTTTTTTTGAATAATTTCCGAAAAATAAGTTATCATAAAATAAATCATTTTCTGAATATTTATAATCATTATTAATAATAATATACATGAGCTTGTAGATCAAAATTTATGATTATAAGTTTGAATAATGATTTAATTTCCTTTTAAAATCATAATTTAACTGTTAAAACTTTATAACTTTAAAAAATAACTTACTTTGGAGCCATCTCAGAAATGGCTGAAATCCATCAAATTTTCTCAAAAAATAAATTCCAATAAGTTGATTTATGTTTCAACTTGCATTATAGTGCTAATGAGTGCAGATAAAATTTCAAAATATTATGATTTTTTGTTAGTTCAAATTAATATATCATGGCTTTTCAAATCTATTATAGCTCTAAACGTACATTAAAGTAAAAGAGAAATCACGAAGATATTGCTGCTCTCTCCATATCATAGGTACGTTAAACTTCAAAGATAACATCATTCCGGTTGACCACTACCGTATGCATGCGCCCACCCGATGGGGCTCACGGGCTTGAGCCACCCAAGCCCATAAAAATTACTGTATTTATTTCGATGTTTACCCAATTTTAATGAGTAAAATTATTAACTAAAAATGTGAGCGGCTAGTGATGGGTCCTGTGTTACAGCAATGCACGGTACGGGAATGGCACAGACACCCTATGGATGAGTATGAACAGGACCCTTCAAATATCTGGAAAATATTGTTCTTTTTTCCGTTCATGTCATTGTTTTGTGTGAATCTACCTTAAGTCGGTAAAATAATATAAATTGTCATCAGCGGCGTTGACTGTATAATATAAGAGCCAACTTTGTAGTAAATACTGTATACTCTGCAAGTTTACTAGTCATTTTGGGCACCTGCCCCATTTAATCTTGTCAACTATCCATCTGTTTCCGAGCATATTTTGTTTAACAGCAATACCGAACTCCAGACAATATAAAAGTTTATTAATTAACACAATTGACTACCAATTTGAAGCAGCACTAATAACTCAAAATTACTACAATGACTCGAGTGCTTATTTCAACCATTAGTGAGAAAAAGCAAGTTAACAATGCAACTCAGAATTCACAACCACTTGACTACTATTTTTGAGTTCAGTCATCAGCAAATTCAATCTGCTTGCTGACTTTCTTTCTACATTTCACTTGAAATTATTTGACACTTGCGATTAATAAATTTTATTTGGTCAATACAGCTTCTTCGATCCGACAATGTTTTCTCCAATAATCTCGTACTTCACTTGATTTAATTCTGCTTTTCTTTACAACCTCTTTTAAATTGTGTTTCCTGTATTATTTTTTTTCCAACCAACATTTTTTAGAAATTTCTGTCTTCTTTAAATTCTGGAGCAACATACTTTTTATTTTATACCTTTTCACCCTCTTATTTATTATTTTTTTAATAATAATTATTTAATTTTAGTTTTAGCAGTTTGTTCTGATTTTCTGTTGAATCATTTTATGACATTAATCTTTTTTAAAAATCATTCACTAAATATATTTATCATGTGATATATATATAATAATAATAATAATAATAATAATAATAATAATAATGAGTTTGCCTGTGATATAACATACACTGATGTTAGCCATCCTTCAGGTACCAATCTCAACTAACACCCTCACCTTTTATCCATGTTTAACCATTTAGAAAATCTGGTTATTCTTTAACCCATTTGTTTAGGGTGGGTAGCAACCACTTTGCCAGCTTAAGCTGGGATCAAATATGACTGATCGGACGGGGAACCTAGATATTTTTTGACTAAAACATTTAAATTGATTCCAAATTAAATAAAAATAGAATTAATAATATTTTAATTTTATTGTGAATCGCGATTCCTTTCCCTTTTACAATCACAACGTATTAGGAAATGTGGTGGCATATTTATTTCAAGTGCTCACGTCATCGGTTTAAAGAAATCTTATTCATTCATTACCCCAGGAATAATCAACGCTAAATCTTGTCTCTTCCCGCAGCTGTTGTTTAAATGGCATAGAATTCATTTTCACTATTCTTCATTTTATTAGCAATGCTCTTTTTTTTGTTTATATTGACATGCGGCTTGATTTATCCGTCAGAATCCATCATTAGAAAATTCACTCAGCGCGATTTCGATCAAGTAGAGTTTTTATTATTATTATTATTATTATTATTATTATTATTATTATTATTATTATTATTATTATTATTATTATTATTATTATTATTATTATTATTATTATTATTATTATTATTATTATTATTATTATTATTATTATTATTATTATTATTATTATTATTATTATTATTATTATTATTATTATTATTATTATTATTATTATTATTATTATTATTATTATTATTATTATTATTATTATTATTATTATTATTATTATTATTATTATTATTATTATTATTATTATTATTATTATTATTATTTAGTGGATTGATGAAAATAATTTTCTTGTTGTTTTATTTTGTAATTCCGAAAAAGATAAACTTTGCATCAAGGAAAGTGAAAAATTCAAGGAGCTTTCAGATGATATGATCAAATACCCTGACATTATCTTTGGATATATATCTAAAGACTCTGACTCAATAATACTTGCAAGATATAATGTAGACAAATTTCCCATGGTGAAATTGTTTCCTTATACCGACCAAGTTCAAACGTAATTAACAATAAGCCGCAATAAAACATTTCACATTGTTATTTTTAGGTATTCTGTCAATATCCGAATAAAGGATCTTAAAGAAATGATAATGCTGAAAAGAGACAGCATTTTAAATCAACGAAAATCTTCGACCAATGTATCAAATCGTAGGCCAAAACCTGTTGTCATTCCTGACATAGATTGGATGGATATTCCATCAACGGTAAAGGATGTTTCGAAACATAGCGTTTTGATATTATACGATGAAGGTTGGCTAGCACGTTCTGCAATAATTACAATTTTCACATCACTACTTTCAGATTGCGCAAATCCGTGCAAAATCCTAGAAAATGTTGCCAAAGTTTTTGAAAAAGAAAATGATGTTTATGTCTTTTGATTATTATAATTAATAATTGTCTTTATTTTGTAGGTGTCTTTCTATAAAATGTCCTTTGAAAAAGCCGGCCCACTACAACAAGCGTAAGTTGAAGCTTATTAAGTTTGATAATTGACTTTCTATTTCTTTCCAAACTCAATGAGAATAGAAAAGTATTGTCCACGCCAGAGGGTTATTTCAGGATTTACAGATATTTAAATGGAAAGTTGTTAAGAATACATAAAGATACAAAAAATTATTCTTTTCGCTCATATAACACAACATTTTGGCACTGCGTTAATCAAGCAATATTCATTAAATTTTATTTATTTAAAAATCACTTGATAAATGCATTGACGAAAGTTTGCGTTAGTAGAAAAAAAATATTGATCTATAGTGGTTTTGGAAATAAATGAAATTTTAAAATTAAAACAAAAAATATCAAAGGTGAATAGAAAAACAGTAAAATACTGGGAAATTATACACAAACATTTCATTTCACATTAAAGCAATAATACCAACGCAATTGCTATAAGGGGGGGGGCAATTGAGTATATGTGAAAATAATTACTGAATTAATGTAGAATTATTAAGATTTGCTACAATAATAAATACTCAATGTTTTTCTTTTTTAGAATTCCATTTAACAAAAATCCAACAGTTTTCTGGTTTTCAAAAACTGACAAAGAAAAAGGATTAGTTGTGAGTTTTTACGTATATAAATTTGTTTTTGATGTAAAATTTACCTGTCAAATAAATAATAAAGTTTAAGATTAAAAAATATATTTGTTTGAATATTTGTATGACAATATTCAAACAAAGAGAATTGATAAACGCATTCAACGGAAGTAACAGCAATTACAATGAAAATCTTTTATATATTATTCTTTATTATTACATTTTTTATAAATAATTAAATAAATACTACAATGATTTAATTATAAGAAGCGCCACTCAAACACACATTTTACGATACATTTCGATAGTTTTGCTGCCATTATCAGGCGGGAGAGAAATTTTTTTAAATATAATAGATATTTTAATAAAGAAATTACAAAATTTTTATTATTGTAAAACACTGAAAGTGGCGCTTTCTTATAAAAATTTATACTATCTATTTATATTTTATTCCATTATTATTTTATGGTTCACCATTGTTTTAATGGCAGTCTTCTTGATTTTTTAAGTTTTATAAGTTAGAAAAGTTTTACATAATGTTTTTATCTCTAACTTTTCTGTTATTTACTTCTAGAGACCATGATTCCTATCAACATTAGTACCTCCCTCGATTTCTAGGCTTAATCCGGTATTTACGAATATTTCAGATCTTTCAATAAAATATATAATTTAATTAATTTTAATCTGAAATTTTTTTACGTATACTAAATACGCATTTAGTGCAGGTTTGTTTAGATTTTTCACAAATTCACAAAAAGTCTGTTTATGAAAAGAACGTGCCGGTCATCAAGCACCTTTTTATTCCTTGCGTAAATAGCACTTTTCATTCTGTTACAAATCATATTTATTTGCGATATATAATTTGTTGGTCGTCACCGACAGCCCCGTTTTTGATGGATAAACTATGACTTAATCTCTGTACTTAGCATGTTTATTGTTTCCGGTTTTGTTTTTGATGATTTAGTAAAATTGTTTAATATTTTTTAATGAATTATATATAAAATCAACAATTTCTGTAGTACGGTGGGGATATTCGACATGAAGTACTGGTAGAATTTGTCAATGACCATGCTGGACTGTCTCGAGATTATACAGGTCAATTAAAGTTTGATGTAAGTACAAAACACTTATTGTAAACATAATTAAAATTTGACAATCGCAAATTGTTATTCACACATGATTACAAAAGACATCTATTTTCAACCCCCCCCCCAATAACTCATACGCGTTAGCATTGGGTAATATGTATTGAAAGAGTGCCCATTGCGAAGCAACAAGCACATCGAATCATGAATTCGCGGGCTGCCATGGCTACTGGTACAGTGTTCCTGGCCGTCATTATGACCGCCATGGCTACTAGTACAGTGTTCCTGGCCGTCATTATGACCGCCATGGCTACTAGTACAGTGTTCCTGGCCGTCATTATGACCGCTATGGCTACTGGTACAATGTTCCTGGCCGTCATTATGACCACCATGGCTACTGGTACAGTGTTGCTGGCCGTCATTATGACCACCATGGCTACTGGTACAGTGTTGCTGGTCGTCATTATGACCACCATGGCTACTGGTACAGTGTTCCTGGCCGTCATTATGACCGCCATGGCCACTGGTACAGTGTTCCTGGTGTCATTATGACCGCTATGGCTACTGGTACAGTGTTCCTGGCCGTCATTATGACCGCCATGGCTACTAGTACAGTGTTCCTGGCCGTCATTATGACCGCCATGGCTACTAGTACAGTGTTCCTGGCCGTCATTATGACCGCCATGGCTACTAGTACAGTGTTCCTGGCCGTCATTATGACCGCTATGGCTACTGGTACAATGTTCCTGGCCGTCATTATGACCACCATGGCTACTGGTACAGTGTTGCTGGCCGTCATTATGACCACCATGGCTACTGGTACAGTGTTGCTGGCCGTCATTATGACCACCATGGCTACTGGTACAGTGTTCCTGGCCGTCATTATGACCGCCATGGCCACTGGTACAGTGTTCCTGGTGTCATTATGACCGCTATGGCTACTGGTACAGTGTTCCTGGCCGTCATTATGACCGCCATGGCTACTGGTACAGTGTTCCTGGCCGTCATTATGACCACCATGGCTACTGGTACAGTGTTCCTGGCCGTCATTATGACCACCATAGCGCTTAACTTGCTAATAACGACTAAATTTCTTGTAGCAAACAATCTGTATTAACCAAAATTTACAGTACGTTATATATGTAATTGTCTAAGCTATTTTACTTAATTCTTCTCGTATTGCTTGATTACCACTGATAAATTACACTTATTACATTTCGAAAATATTAAGAGAAGATTTGTGGTTTTCAAAAGGTATTCTTATACACCTTTTGCATACCCTTGTAAGTGAATATAAAGATCCTCTATTTCTTGAGCATGAAGAAACGGACTGTTAAATATGATCGCTCATATCGCAATGTTAACTTTGTACAATTAAATATTTAATACACAAAGCACTCACAACAAATCTATAAACTGACAAATAAATGTAATTCAAATAAATATATTTTTATACACAATATTTAAACAACAGTTAAAATTGCTTTTATCGTTTATTATTTATTTAACTTATATAAATTTTAGGCTGGACGGATTTTAGAAATTGATCAAATAATAAAGGAAAATATTTTATCAATTCTTTTGAAAACCAAAATCGTAAGTTATTTGAATTTTTTTCCGATGAAAATATAATAAAAAAAACATTTTAATTATAACAATTAAAAATAAAGTTCCTGGCATTCTTCATATATCAGAATATGATTCGTTTCTTATTTTGTTCCTTTACTTTGTATCATTTCATGTTGTGCCCAAACTCCTTTATTTTTAGTTCTGTCAGCTTTACTAAGACTTGCAGGGTAAACTAAATTTACATATTCTGCTGGGGTGCGGGCTATATATGTGTGCTATATATGTGTCTCATTTTTTAAAGTTGTAACGATATCACTAGCTCGAATCTACTAATCACTGAAATAAAAAACAGTAGTCAAGTAGTTGTGAATTCCGAGTTGTATTGTTAACGTGCTATATATACTAAAGCTACGTATCAATTTGCCTTTTGTCCATATAGGAGAATCTGCTCTTAAGGCATTCAATGTACAATCTGCAAGTTATTTCTTTTTCAAAGGCATTTAGTAGACTATTTTATCATAACATTCATAAAGTAGTTTAACGTAATAATAAAATTAATAACTTATTAACAATTTATTTATCATCAAATAGTCTTTTGCAACGGTTGAACAAATAATAATCTCTGTTTGATTATTGATTATTTATTCTTTTCCTTATTTTCTGTGTCCGATGTATATCCCCAAAAAATCCAAATCTTAGATCTTACAAATCTAAACAATCAAAAAATGCTAGTCACATTACCTTGACTGTGTCTTCCTTAAGTCCATAGGTTACACCTACTCTTTAGATTTGAGTCTTTGAAAGGAGAATACATATGCTCAAAGGTGAATCGTTCTTTTCATCAGATTTTCCAATGATATATATATATATATATTTTTCGTTATAACTTAAGCAAAAAGACAACTACGATAATGCGACTTATAAAACACGGAAACAATCCACTCTAGTACTCATTTCATATTTCTTGTCTAGTCCAAGCCTTTATCCTAGATTATATGATACCCCATCATGAATATTGAGTCTTGCGTATCTTCTGAATTAAAACAAGTAGTCAATAGATGAGCTACAAGAAATTTAAAAGGTTTACTGCTTTGAAGGTGTAGAACTTTCAAATGGCTATTTGATCGCTTGGTAAGAATAGACCAAAATATGGGCCTACCTCATAAAATATGAAACAAGTGGTCGGCCTAATTATTTTTTATTATTGATTTTCATTTTAAAGATTCCTTTTGATTTATCAATGTAAATTGTAGAACTACGTCATATTTCTAGTAGAAAAAAAGAGTAAAGAACTTCCACATGCGACGAAGTAATCACATTTTATTTGAAAAAGCCTTCAATACAGATTTCAGGTACATAGACTATTATCTTGCTGTCTTGAAGGAAATACGAAAAGGTTCAGACTCAGATCAAATTTTACAACAAGAGCAAACTTTTATTAATAATGTTCTCAGAAAGAGTAAGTCTGTTATATTTACAAATCAATTTTGTGGTCCCCAATAACCCGGTAGCACATTAACCGGAAAAGTAAAGTATTTGAATTTTTAAAATATGTTGAGGTCTCGAGTTTTTGGAAGGTCTCAACGTTTACTGGTATATATAAAACAAAAATCTTTATATATAAAATTATTAAATAACAATTAAGGATTTACCAAAATATAAGTTTTAGACACAATTTCTTCAATTAAATTATACAAATTACAAATCCCTTCTAAGGTGCATGTTGTGTTGATGTTTTTTGTATATAGGTGCTTGTTGTGTTTGCGTGCGAAAAAATAGTGTTCTTTTGGTGAACGTTTTGTCAGTTATATTTTTAAGTCTTGTGAAGTTAACTTTGCAACACATAAAACAAAATATGAATGACATTAATCAGTAATTTTAATTGTTGATATTGGGAATTTGGACTGAGGGCTTGTTTTAGATTGGGGATCTGATGTAGGCTTGGTTTTTGGTTTGGATGAGAATCGATTTTCAGCATATATGTTGACCCGATATTTTTTAGACCCTGTGCTATAATATTTATTAAGGACAAATGTGGTGATGGGTTTGCCTACATCATCCAACAAATAAATTTTTTTAAACACGTAAACTACTAAGTATATGAGATGTAAAAACAATTCTTCGTCCAGTTAAAGAGGGGACAATTACCTTAACACAAAGACTGGAGTCATATTATATTAAAATATAAAGTTTGCATAATTAAACCAGATTTCCAAAGACCGATAGTATTTTTAAGCATTATTTCAAAAAAGATTATCTTTAAAAAATCTAAACACAAAAGTTTCCCCATCCCCGAAAATTTAGTCATTGATTGCTCATGGGACTATTGGTCTTCTAAGGGTTGCTCATGCGTAGCTAATAGTGATAAAAGATTTTAAAATATAATGAAAACATTGCATTGATAAATTTATATTTAGTTCTTCATTGAATGCTTTTATTGTTTTCAGAGGTATTGACCATTGCAGAAAAGGATGAATGGAAAAAATTTTATAATATAGTTTCAGCTTTTATAGATTATGCCGCCATGGCTCTCCGAGAAGACACCCCTAAGCACCCTGCAGAAATCAAAGAAGACTTGACCTTCAAATATTCACGATCTTATCGTGATGAACTGTAGAAAGGTTTTTGTCGCTTTAGTGCATTTGAATACCTTATCATGTAATTTGTACTAAAATTGTTCTTAACAGTAGTCTTGAATGGTTCAGTTGATCTTTGAATGAATTGCCATGTGTGATGCTTGAGTTTCAATTCAAATAATGATATTTTACATTACACCTTTGCTAGATTTATGTACAAAATTAAACCTCTTTGACTTAGTTTATATTCTTAGCTTGTGTTGGTGCCAAAATCATAGCTACGCACTGATAACAATTATGCCATTATAGTAAAAAAGCGGTAAAAATAATTAAAGGAAAAGCTATTAAGAACAGATAAATTCAACAATAATGGCATTGGTATGGATGTGTAGGGAAAGGAATAAATATGTGAAAGTGCAAAAAATATAAAAATGTGCAAAAACTTAAAGTCAATAATTAATTTGGATAAATAGAAATGATAAACAAACGAGAAAGAATTTGAAGAGAATTGGACAAACGCTATCATGACAAAGTGATGTTTTGAAATTAGTTACAACGGCGTTACGAGGCCCTGTCAAGAGTTATAAAATTTAACTTTTATTTTTCTAAAAGAATCTTTAGTCAAAAAAATCGGAAAAAGTGATTTTATGTTTTTACAATATTATTATTAATAATTTATTACACCAAATCACAATAAGTAATAGCCTCAATGACAACAAATAAGAGGCTCAATAATATAAAAAAACTAATCCATTCCCAATGTGTGCGTCATTCACAATGTTGACGATAAATAAGATCATTTGACCTTAAGTAGGTGACTATAATGCAGAAAGTTTCTATAATAAATATCACACACAGGTGAATAACAAATAAGCAAGAACTCATTTTAAATATAACAATGAATTACATATGTTGTCCGAAATTTTTTAATATTTCTACATTTTGTTTATTATTCCATGCAAATAAATATTAATTTATGCCAAAAATTACTCACTTATACTAAGAAAATTAATTATAAAAAATCCGAAGATTTAAAAACACATGTCACTAAGGCGACTTATCTATTGTGCTTTGGAGTTTCATAAATTAAAAAAAATTTAATAACTTAAAATATTAATAAAATATTGATATTTTTATTTTTAAAAATCAATACTACAAACACTAATTAACAAATGGAAAACAATGAAGAGAGATTTGTTCGAATTTATAGGAATCCTAACGGTTTGTATCCCGTAAATCCGTTTCCCGAAGACTATCCGAAAAGAATTAGTGCTGAAAAGCAAGACAGTACGATATTGAAATTGGACTGGTCAAAATGCAGAATGGAAAAGCAAAGAGAATGGCACGGTTATACCGGGGCAATTGGATATCTCCCGGAACCCCCATTGCCATCATATAGTCGTTATGTTGCGCATAGTACTTGCCCACCATTAATGGCAGGCATCAAATATCATGAATTTCGTCGGGGAAAACCAGTTAGAGAATCTGCACCCAATACTCAATATGATTATTGTCAAATGGGAGCTCTATCTGGACCTGAAATTATGACAAGAATAATTCCACGCATGGTACATTCAATTAGAGATGATATTCCTGATTCCAGGCAGTGGCGTTTTGACGGAAGAGATCATCAATTATATTGATACTCCTTTCAAATAAATTTTCTTTTTTGGAAAAATTAAATATTTTCTCATTCTTTATAAATTTTTATTTCATTAACTTGAATTTTTAACTCAAAAAATGAAACTAAAACAAACACATTCGGTTAGCAGGGATTAACATTATGGACGGAAAATTTTTCGCCAGATTTGGAAAGTATAGAAAGAAAAATTAATTGGGGAAAATAATATAAAAGTGTATTTCAACAAAACAAATGGCCAGTGTGTAAGGTAAAAGAAATTGATATCTATTCGTATCCAAGAAGATAGTGTTATAATTTCAAAGAAAGGAATGGATTAGCAACCAATGTGACGAGATGTAAGAGAGTTATGAAAGTGAAATTTCCTATTTAAAGGTTTAGGAGAGTTTTTTGTGATGAAAATCATACATCTTCAGAATAAAGTCCTTAAAACTGCTAATTAAATATTGTGCATCTACATTAAGTTTTGAATACATGGAAATTTATTACGAATTGAATCAGCTTTTATATCAAACGCTAAGTTTTTGGTAATTTGTGGTAAAAACTCAGACATACTCTTAGAGTCCTTCTGAGCTGAAGTGTTTGAGTACTCAATAAAAACCAAGAATTGACGTCCAACAACTGAATACCATCGTCCAACGAGGAGAAAATTTCACGGAAAATCTTATTATTTTTAGTGAAAATAGTGCGTACTTGAACTTGAAACTTGTTTTCCTCCAATAATTTTGACACTATATTGATCTAACTTATTGATTTTTATAGTTTATTTATAATTTATTGTTAATTCTCACATTTATACTCATAACAAGAACAAATCAAAACGAATTTTTGTTTAATCTATTCGCAACTATTGGATACACATAAGGATCACTAAGTTTTCAGCAAGAACAAAAACTTCTAATTATCTTCGATTTGTGTTTAAATTCGTACCAATAAGTTTTCTAATGAGTATCGTTAATGTCCGCATCGGCACCAATAAAACATATTACGATACCGTCATATATGTCCAATTTACTCGAGAACGTTCAGTGACACAACATATTTTGTGAGTTTTTATTCCCATGTTCCATAGACACCAGAAAAAGGCATATATATATATATATATATATATATTTAATATTTAATATTTTTTCAAACCAAAATTAAACAAGTCTAACAATTAATATTTAAAAGCAAATAAATCAAATGGAATAGTTTAATTAATTCCAACTTTCATGTTAAAATGTTATGGAACATTCGAAATTGTTCATTTCATGAAAATTTTATTGACTTTGTTTAACTTTTTCAAAATAATAGTCTTTTTACCAAATATTATTTAAAATAAATTAAAACATGGATGGTAAGGTTTTATATAGCATGTTATGAATTAATTTACATTTATAGAATTAACAAATAGCTTTTCTTTGTTTTGGAATTCTCTGGGTGACGTTAGTTAATGTATCATCAATTTAAAATAGCTTATAATGTATTTATTTTAGAAACCGAATTCAACAATTAGATTTTTTGATCGACAAGTACCAACGCTTAAGATTTGATATTAAAATTTTATTGAATTAAGGATTATTATACTGTTCACTTTGAAGATGCCGAAATGTTAGCCAGGAGTTATTATAAATCCATGGAAATTTTGAAATATTTTCGACGAGGTTAATAATGTTATTTTTATTCAAAATATTAAATGTTATTATAGACTCTGTTTCTTCACCTTATATTAATATAAGCAAAAGCAATTCAGACGGAGTGTTCAAATATCTGTTGATTGCTAACCAATATAAGGTTGAGGTATATAGCAACAATAAATCTCACGACTCATGGAATTTGGATTTCGTCGTTAGCTTTTACATTATTTATAAAGCTAAATAAGAATAATATAATTCTAATAAATACAATTTACTAATTTTTATTTAATTTAAAATGGCGGCCTAAAATGGATGAAATAGAATTTATTAAATTAGGTGATATTATTATACAAATAATAAATTTAATATAGTTAACCACACGTTGATAGAGTTATATACAACGGATATAACTATACTATAGGGAACATTGGTTTTGTGCTCCTCCGGTTCCCGGTAACTATTCCGCTGATATTTTGCAAATTAATGATTTTCAAGGCGAATAATATCAAATAACCGTTTAAAATCCGTCAGCATTGAACCGAATGTGGAAAGGATTTATAATATCAGTAAAAAATCAATAAAACTGTGCTATTTGGATATACAACACATTTACTCAATAATATCCACATAAATGAAATTTTTAAGGAAATTTTTATAAATTTTAAATGAAAATTGTTAGATATTTATGTACAAAAAAAATTATCCGTTTAATCAATAAATTGTGCAAAATAATCAAATTTTCTATAATTCACTGAAAAAGATTCATATATGGAAACAAATCAATAAATTACGAATAATTTCAAAAGGAAACCCACAAAAAAAATCTTTTAACCGTTTATAATTTGTTACACTTTTAAAGTTTGAAATTTTTTTGAAAAATAATCAATTTCTTCATTTTTATACTGAAAAATTGATTTCGTAATATTAATATAATACTAAATTGAAATTATGGTGAATCATTTTTTTACGGAAATCAATAAATAGTGCAAAATAGCTAAATTTTATTAGATTCGTTAGAAAATCATTAAAATATCGAGTAAATTAACGAAATAATAAACAATTTTAAAAGGAATTTATAAAACCCTCCAAAATTACCGTTTTTATTTTGAATTTATTTCAATGCAAAATTTGACGTTTTTTTACATTGAAAAATAAACAAATTTTATAGATTTTTGCAGAAAAATTGAGATTATAAAATTATTTATAAAAATGCTGACTGAAATTCTCGTGGAATTCATTTTTTTCAAAAATAATCAATAAATAGTGAAAAATAGCCAGTTTTTTAGTGTCGTTCAAAAAACATTCAAATTGTTACTTAATCGTTGTTTTTGATGTAAATCGATAAAAAAACGATTGAAAAATATACAATTTATTCGTAAATTGAAAATTTGATTCAAAGAACAAAATTTTCCAAAATAGCTTTTTATTACACATTTTTACCGTGTATTCCGTATTAATACGTCAGTTGCACACCGAGTAATGCAAAACACGTCAAATAATATCTTAATTTCACTCAAAACCATTCTAGAGTAGAATGACATGATTATCAACTTATTTCAAGTAACTAGAAAATAGCTCTTTGTTTAAGCTTTAATTCGTCTCGAAATTATCACTGACTGCAGAAGGAACTATTTTCAATGTTCATACCAATAAACACAGACAGACCCACCAAGATATCAAATAACCGACATAACACATTTGGCTCTTTGCATGCTCAAATAACAACGGTAACAAGCCAGTTATTCACCTTTACAAATATGTCAAAATAAGTTACTTGGAAAAATCACTATTGGTCAATAGAATGGACTTGTGAGCTATTTGACAGTCACTTCTGAATGGCTGAATAAAAGAATGACAAATTTGGTATGTGTCATAGTTGAATGTGGCCAGTCATCGTGAGTTATAACAAAGCCAATTAGTAATTGGGAGATTTTTTGGCTTTTTAAGAATTTTTTTCGGTTTCAAAAGAATCTTTTTTGAGCTTAATTTTTTCTATCTTCATACCAAAAATTATTACAAAAAAAGCCTAAGATCGCCATAATCAGGAAAAATTAGAAAATTTACCCTTATCTAGACTTATAATTTCCTAAAGAAAATTATGCTCCCTTTGTACCAGTCTAAACCGGTATCTGATAAGTGGAAATTGACTACAAAGAAAAAGCAGGAACTTAGAACAAAACTCACACAAGTGTAGTTTCAATGGGTATAATTGATAGTTGTGTACTTACCGTGCTTCCTCGTTCTCCCCATAGTTCGGATTTGACTGAAATACTTCAAGATAGCATTGTAAGGCTTTGAAAGATAAGTGACGAATTTTATGGGTGAAAAGTTTCAAAATTTCCTTCCAAAACTTGGTTACACCTTGATTAACCTTGAATTCGATTTCAAATTATCACTGGCTGTAGAAAGAACTATTTTTGATGTTGTTTGCATGCTCAAATGACAACGGTAACCTTTACAAATACGTCAACATAAGTTACTTGGAAAATCACTATTGACCTGTCGTAGGTAGTTGTGAGTCATTTGGAACAGTCGCTTCTGAATGGTCGAATAAGGGCATAACTCATCCGACAGACATTTTGGTATGCGTCATAGCTGCATGTGGTGAGTTATAACAAAGTCAATGAGTAATTACGAGATTTTTAGCTCGCACCAAGTATTTAAGGTCGGATCAAAAAAAAAATTAATGATCGTAATCGTCTTAATTTTTTTTTCTTTCAAAAGAATCTTTTCGTGGTTTTTCCCTAAATCTTTCTTAATGTTTTGTACTTCATTTTTTCTATCTTCATACCAAAAATTGTGACCATAAAAGGCTGGGAACGCCATGATCCGTAGGAAATTCGAAAATTTACCCTTTTCTAGACTTAAAATTTCCTAAGCATGACAAACCTCCACCAATAGTACTAATCATTTCTAACTAACTGGCTCTCTTTCGTTTCTACTTGAACTGTGTAAACCTAAACAGTAAATTAAAGAGTCATCCAATATCCTTCGTAATAACCAAGTGTGAAGTACATATAAAATAAAACCCCAAAAACATTTGTTTTCGCAAGTAATCTCATTTTTACACTGTTTATCGCATCGTTTAAAAGAAAAAAGCAAAAATTTTATAAAAACCATTTTTTATTTAATTTAAATCACCAACTGGGTTTTTAGAACATAAATTTATATTAAGGCCACTCCAGGAAACCTCGAAAAATATCAAGATATATTATTTAAAGACGTTGAGCTGGTTTCATCCAATAGCCTATTAGGATTGAACATTAAGCGAATAAATGACGATTACGTAAGACATCAATTTTTTCAAAAAAATTAATATTACCAAAATACACAGAGAATATTTTTGGGATTTTGTGATTTGGATAATGGAATATTTATGATTGGTGGATTTGAGGAATCATTTACTGGCTATGAGCAGTTAGCCAATCTAAGTTCGGCACTGTTTCAATTGAATTGTCGTGAATGTCTCATTCCTAATGATACTCGACCCGAACTACTTGCAGTGAAAAATGCGGTTCAAAGTGCTGGGCTGTTAGTAACGGAAGTGAAAAAGTCATTTTTTTCATCGGAAAACGTTATGAATTCGATTTTAAAACTTATTTGTAAGACAAAATTAAACAATGAAAACACAGTTTTAAAACTCGTCGATACTGAAGGAGCTGAAACTATTGGATGCTTAGGTTCTGTTATCACATATTTGGATTTAGCCAATGATGAGAGTTTCTTTAACTTTTTCGATGTCCAAACATTCAAGTTGGACAATTACATGAGAGTAGGAGAACAATGCAGTAGAGCTTTGAATATTTTGCCATCTCCAAATGATTTAAGAAAGCACGATAGTTTGTATGGGCTATTGAATTGCTGCAGAACAGCCTCTGGAGAGAGGCTGTTATTACAATGGATTAAGCAGCCCTTGATGGATGTTAATTTGATAAGTAACTTCTTCATCGCATGGTCTAATGGAAAAGGAGAAATTTAATTTCAGATAACCGACTGGATATTGTAGAAAGCCTTATTAATGATAATAAGTTAAGAGGTTGCCTTTATGAGGAAAATTTAAGACGCATTCCCGATTTACAAAGAATTACTAGACGACTCCAAAGAAACAAAGGGAACCTTCAAGATATATATAAACTGTATGTGGCATTAAGACAAGCATCGGACATGCTAAATCTACTAAATGAACACAACGGTCCTTATAAATGCATCATTCAATCAGAATTAAGTTCTGTTATCCAGGTAATTATTTGATGTAATTATCGTATAAATTTTAATCTGGTAAATGCAATTATTAATTATATAGAGGAAAATTTCTTAAAATAACTTGAACCTCTTTAAAATTTATTAATTATTATTAACTTGTGTCAATCATTGCGTAATATTAATTAAAATTGATTACATATTCGGTTTTTAACGTTTGCTGCAATATCATAACTATTTGCCTTTAAATTTGATATTAAACATTACATTACATTCTCTGTTTGGATTGTAAAGGTTATTTTTTATTATTATTAATATTATTTTATTATTAATATTAATTATTTTTATTATTATTTATTATTATGTTATTATTATTTTTATTATTATTATTTTATTATTATTTATTATTATTATTATTATTAATATTAATATTATTAATTATTTTTATTATTATTATTTTATTATTATTATTTATTATTATTATTATTATTATTATTAATATTAATATTATTAATTATTTTTATTATTATTTTATTATTAATATTAATTATTTTTATTATTATTTATTATTATGTTATTATTATTTATTATTATTATTTTATTATTATTTATTATTATTTTATTATTATTAATTATTATTAATTATTATTATTAATTATTAATTATTTTTATTATTATTTATTATTATTTTATTATTATTATCATTTTATTATTATTTTATTATTTTATTATTATTACTGCTACTACTATTATTACATTGGATTTATTCACTAATTTCTGATTCTAATGAAAGAATAATAAGAAACGTAACGTGATGTCCAGTGCAAATCCAAATAGTAGACTAATTTCCAGCTAATTGCTCGCGAAAATTGAAGAGTTTAAGCGTTCTGAGAGAAACGAAATCAGTTATTAGGTAAAAGTAGATTGTAATTTGAACAATTGTGATATATGGTAAGTTATTGAGTTGAGTAATTATTATGATGGAGAACTCGTGCAATTAAATTTGTAGCTCTATCCTGCTTAACAATAATTACAACTCAACAATATTAATTATATATTTAACCTTTCAAAATTCAAAACAGTGAATTAACATATACAATTGAGTGAAATGTATGTTTTTTAAAATGATTGTCCTAATTCCAACATATTCGACTTATTAATGCATGTAAAATTATAAGTATCTATTAATTAGGCTTAAAAATGTTCGTTCGAATTGTTTTCTTTTTGAATGCTCTTTACCTACAATCCATATCTCTCATCACAGCTGTTATCCCTCATTCAGAGACTATTACAGTAGCTCAAATTTCTAACTGTTGCTATTTTATCATAAAATCATTCCTTAATTTGTAATCAATAATATATTGCTTTTTGATGACCTACAGTTAATCTATTTGTATGTTTTAAACCAAAAACCATTTTCTTTGCTTTTATACTTATTAGTATTTATAAATACTTTTAATTTAATAATCAATTCAATAATTTAATAATCAATTCAATAATTTAATAATCATTTTAATAATTTGAAATGAAAAACACCAACTACATATTTCGTACAACAATTCACTATATATTTTGACCGTTTATCACTCTTCAGGCTAGAAATCAGACTAGAAATGATTTCTAGCGCGACGAAGTCTGGTAAACGGTTGAAATATATAGTGATATTTTTATAATTTAATAATATCCCAGTAAAAAGATTGTTAAAAAAAGTATTTTAATAAAAAACTAGTCAAATAAGGCAATATTTTCATTCAGTCCTTTTCAGCCTATTTACTAGCCAGGTGGGTTCGGAAGTAATTCCAATTTTTAAAGTGGGAACGCGAAAGTGATATTTAAATAATGCGTCAATTAAAAAAACTTGAAAATCTGTGTAGAAAAAACTGATATATAAATGAAAATTTTTATCTGATATTTTTTAATAAAATTTTGATCAATAAAATTTCAAATATCTATTTTTCTAACAGTTATTGCATTTCCATTAAAAAAATAGTTTTGTGCAAGTTCGTTGGTAAAAGTTTCGATTTTAATAACATTTTTCCCATATTGATTAATTTATAAATTAAATGAAAAATGAATAATTTAAAAATTAAAATAATTTTTCTAGGAAATACTAAAAGATACAGAGAATTTTATACAAATGTTCACATCATTTTTTGATTTTGAAGCTGTAAAAAATCATGAATTTAAAGTGAAGTGTGATGTTGATGAAAGTTTAAAAGGTGCAAATAATTGATTGATTAGCGAATTTTTATTATAATTTCAAATAGAATGTGAAAATAGTATGATAACTTTAAAATCGCAAATGGAAACAGAATCTTCAAGGGTAAATATTATTATAAAAACTATATAGAATACTGATTGTCCATTGCCAAGGTTTCTGACAAACTTGGCATAGAGTCAACAAAGCAATTAAAGTTTGAATCATCAAACAGTCTCGGCTATTATATGCGAGTTTCAAGAAAGGTAAAATTAGCAATTAGCTTTTCTTAAATAGGAATCAGTGTTAATTATAGGTTATTTTAGTTTAATTAGATATTCAGGATAGTTGAGATATAAATTGTCAGGGAATTTTGCATTATAAATCATTTATTAAGATTTATAAATCAGTTATTTAGAATTATAAATCATTTATTCAGAATTATAAATCATTTATTCAGAATTATAAATCATTTATTTAGAATTATAAATCATTTATTCAGAATTATAAATCATTTATTCAGAATTATAAATCATTTATTCAGAATTATAAATCATTTATTAAGATTTATAAATCAGTTATTTAGAATTATAAATCATTTATTCAGAATTATAAATCATTTATTCAGAATTATAAATCATTTATTCAGAATTATAAATCATTTATTCAGAATTATAAATCATTTATTCAAAATCATAAATCATTTATTCAGAATTATAAATAATTTATTCAAAATCATAAATCATTTATTCAGAATTATGAATAATTTATTCAGAATTATAAATAATTTATTCAGAATTATGAATAATTTATTCAGAATTATAAATCAGTTATTTAGAATAATAAATCATTTATTCAGAATTATAAATCATTTATTCAGAATTATGAATAATTTATTCAGAATTATAAATAATTTATTCAGAATTATGAATAATTTATTCAGAATTATGAATAATTTATTCAGAATTATAAATCATTTATTCAAAATTATAAATAATTTATTCAGATTTATAAATTATTTATTCAGAATTATAAATCATTTATTCAGAATTATAAATCATTTATTCAGAATTATAAATCATTTATTCAGAATTATAAATCATTTATTCAAAATCATAAATCATTTATTCAGAATTATAAATAATTTATTCAAAATCATAAATCATTTATTCAGAATTATGAATAATTTATTCAGAATTATAAATAATTTATTCAGAATTATGAATAATTTATTCAGAATTATGAATAATTTATTCAGAATTATAAATCAGTTATTTAGAATAATAAATCATTTATTCAGAATTATAAATCATTTATTCAGAATTATAAATAATTTATTCAAAATCATAAATCATTTATTCAGAATTATGAATAATTTATTCAGAATTATAAATAATTTATTCAGAATTATGAATAATTTATTCAGAATTATGAATAATTTATTCAGAATTATAAATCATTTATTCAGAATTATAAATTGATTTATATTCAATTAAATTTGATATTTCATATTAACACTTTGAAGAAGAGTTCTGAATTTCCGCCTTTTTTTCGACTGTTGGAGACGGATGACGGAAATTCACATAATTTGAAATTTCATGCACTATCGTATAATAAATTACAATTAAATAAAACTTTGCGCGAGACTACATGTTCTAGAAAAAATTGTCTGCAAAGGGAAACAAAAATACCTATGTAAAAGATGTCAAGCACTCTAAATAATAGGATATATTTGCAAATTTTGTTTAGTATCTCTACGAAAACTAAAAGTAGCATAAAATATGCCCCAAATTTTTATTACAACATTAAATATACTTTAATAAATATTAAGCTCAGTTATGAATATCTATTGTTATCTCATTTTATCAAATATTTACAAAAAAAATATGCGGGAATTCAGGCTATACAATTTTCATTTCATACTGTCTTCAACGTGTTAACATAAAACCATAGAAAATCAAGAAACACAAAATACGCCAAATGTATTACAAAATTCTCAACATCTTCTATAAAACAACGCAAGCTCATTACGATCGAATTAATTTTGCCAATAAATGTTGAAAAAGAAGCAAACCAAACCGCATAATTTATTACAGTAAATTCGACGCTTCTTAACATACATACGTTTATCGAAAATGGTTTTTATTTAAATAATATACCTAAAAACCTGGGCCAAAAACTGGATTCTACCGGAAATCTTCAGCTTCAAGAAATAATACAAGAAGATTCCACGCAAGTTTGACGCAATTTTCACAACCTAAAATATCCAAAACATTAAAACCTTGCCTATGACCTGCAAAACATTCAAAAACAACCTTCTATAACCCTTGCTTGTAAACTCTTCATTTTATTTAGTTTTTTAAAATGGCATAAATAAAAGATTTTTTATGAATTTATCAGAAGTCTGAAAATCTTATTTTAATGAATTTTTAACTTATTCAATGCATTGTGTTAATATAGTGCAGTGTTTCCCAAACCGGGGGTTACGCATACCCTTGGAGGTACGCAGGTCTTTTCAATCTTCTATTACCTAAATATTCAAAGATAAATAAAAAAAATTTAATCAGATTAAAATATCTTATTAAAATTTTATTAATACAGAAAAATATAATATAATCTTGTTTTTTATATTTTTGAATCAATAACATATTTTTAAGATTAAAATTAACTAACAGAGGATTATTATCTCTGCATAAACAATTTCATCCTTATTAATTACAATAAATTAATTATAGCATTTTTTATTTTACATTATTTCTATTATAAAAGTATTTAATTTTTCATTAATACTATTAATTTAAAGGTCGTATATTTAAAAAAGATATTATAAAAAAATTTAATAATTATATATAAAAAGGGTACATTATATAATGAAAATGATCAAGGGGGTACGCAATACAAAAATTTTTGGAAACACTAATATAGTGGAATCAATAACCTTAAAAAACAACCAAATCAGAAACGAAAATAAATGATTAAATTCTCTTTATTTCTAAGAGCATATTAAAATTTAAAAAATTAAATTAAATTCATTGTCAATATATCTAATAATTTATCAATTTATTTAATAATATATCAATATATTTAATAATTTTGTCAATATATTTAAAAATTTATCAATATTTTATTATTTTGTAAATTTATGGTTAATAATACAATGGATTTTTTATATTATTTGTTATTATTGGATCTTTACTTTCAAGTCTATTGTCATGAATTACAGGATGAAAATGTCTTGCGAAACAAGAGTTTTATTTCTATTATAGAAACACTTAAAGATGGAGTAAAATTTCATTCTACTCAAATGACTCTAATGAATGAATCGTATTTACAACATCGCAGAGATTATGAAGAATATGAGAGAAGCATTATTGAAGAAATAATGAAAATAACTAGTAAGAAAGGACTTATTCTCATAAAATAAAACAGTTAACTTATTAAGTGTTAAAGTAAGGGTTAGGGTTACAAATGTTCAGAAACTAGATAAGAAATTCCGTATTTACATCACGTATATTTCTTTATATTTTGCTATGAACACCTGAATCTAGATAAAAAAAAGTAATGTTCAAACGCTAAAAGATAATGAATATTTCGATAATCTGACCATTTTTTTACCGAATTGTCTCCAGTCTAAATATAAGCTAAGGGTAAATAATCTAATAAGAAAACTTTTTTTACAAAAGATTTAATTTGTAAGATCAATTTATTTTTTTAATTTTCAAACGTGATAGTTCAGAAATATGATAGTTTTGTTCAAAGGAATTTAAGGGGAACTATTCCATATGCATAAATTTTATTGTTTGTTTCTTTTCTCTTTATTTAAGACTATATAATATTTCAAATGGTTTTGACGGATAATAAAGTTAGATTAGAATACAAAACTTAATTTTTATTTTAAAGCAATATTATTGGAGGATTATTTGATTAAAAGTTTTAATTACAATTTTATATCCACTTTTAATCTTAAAGAAAAGGCTCAATTATATGCTACCATTGCTTATGAGTTATATTTGATTTGTTAGTGCAGTTCTTTACATTTTTTAGGAGAAACTGGTGCAGTACACATCTTTACTTATTGCTAACTTTGATCCTGGATTTTTAGAACCCTTTTACTAGTCAAAGGTCACGTTTAGGATTAATGTACATTTATCATACAAAAATTCAGAGTTTTCTAAAATAATAATTAAGAAAAAAATATTGACAACTAATTTTATAATTAATAAAATTTTAATTTATAAAAAAATAAAAATATTAATAATTAAAAAAAAAATTAGAAACATTAATGGAAATAATTAAGAAAAATTAATTAATAAAAGAGAATATAAATATTAATAATTAAGGAAAAAGAATTAATGATAATGATTTCAATTATTGTGGTTGACCTACTTTTTTTGAAATAATTAATGTTCACATACTTTATTCAAAATAATTATTTGACCTTAAAATAAACTAGTTTTTAAATTAAAAAAACTATATAGATTTTAAATTAAATAAATTATGTATTTGACTTTTTGTAATTGACCTAAAAAATATATAAACTATATGACCTACTTAATCTGATCTTAAACTCACCTGAATTATTTAAATGTTGACTTTATATTGACAAGAGTTTTTGGGTGATTATTAAAAAAATATTCTTTATTAATTTTATAAAATCATTAATTAGGAACAAATAATATATAAAAACATTAATAATTAAAAAAAAATTTAGAATCATTAATGGAAATAATTAAGAAAAATAATAAGAAAATATAAAAAAAAATAATTAAGATAAATTATTTAATAAAAATGATTAATAAAAAATATTGGTAGTTAATTTTTTAAATAAATTAATTAAGAAAAATAATAATAATCATATTAATAATAAAGAAAAATTATTTAATAAAAAATATTTGATAATTCACTTTTTAAATAATTAATTAAGAAAAAAATATAAATATTAATCATTAAAAAAATAATAAGAAAAATTATTTAATAAAAAATATTTGATAATTCACTTTTTAAATAATTAATTAAGAAAAATAATAATAATCATATTAATAATATAGAAAAATTATTTAATAAAAAATATTTGATAATTCACTTTTTAAATAATTAATTAAGAAAAAAAATATAAATATTAATCATTAAAAAAATAATAAGAAAAATTTAAAATAATTAAGATAAATTAATTAAAAAAAATTTTGTTAATTAATTATTTAAATAAATTAATTAAAAAAATAATATAAATATTAATAATTGAGAAAAAAAATTAGAAACATTAATGAAAATAATCAATAATAATTACGAAAAAATTATTAATTTAAATGATAATGATCACAATAATTTTACTTGATTTACTTTTAAACTAGTTGAAATGAAAATATCAATACATTTAATATATTCCAATGTGGGATTATAAAAGCCTTTATTATATGTTGTATTATTGAGTATCGAAATTTCCAGATAAATATGTCGGTTCATTGCACCAGTTAAGTTCAATTATTGCTAAGCTCGATGTACTGTGTAGTTTAGCTACAATGGTTTGTGGAGCACCCGGTACATATGCTAGACCAAAAGTAGTTGATGATTGCAAAACGAGAGTGTTTAAGGTGAAAAACTGCCGCCACCCTCTAGTAGAAATGCAAAACAACATGTCTTACATAGCAAACGATATTTCCTTTGACGGTATTTCATTCAATGCGTATTCTCAGTGTAATAATTGGATATTTCATCTTCAACTGCAGAATCGAGAACTTTCCAAATCATTACCGGTCCTAATATGGGTGGCAAATCAACATATATTCGATCAGTGCGTTTACATGCGTTTGTTGTTGGTGTATAATATGTAATGGAATGTAGATAGGTTTGATCTCTGTGATGGCACAAATAGGCTCGTTTGTTCCTTGTGATGGAGCAGAAATCAGCATTTTTGATAGAATCATGACGAGAATCGGAGCTGGGGATTGCCAATTGACGGGCGTATCGACATTTATGGCAGAAATGCTGGATATATCCTGGATATTGAAGGTGATTTTCAATTACACATCTGAAAGCTTATAATTTATATTTTCCACATAAATATACATATTTTATATAAAATGCTTGTGTTTCCACACCATTTAGACAGCGAGTTCTCAATATAGTCCTTGTGAGCTTTATGGGGGGTAATGAATAAACATTCTATATCTTTTAATATCGACAGTAATTTTTTATTTATGTCAATATATTTATTAATTGTGTCAATATATAATAATTTGGTCAATGTACAATTTTTATTTTATAATATATTTAATAATCAACTCTATTCAATAATTATGTCACTATTTCAATATTTATAATAATATTTTTAATTCTATCAATATATTTAATAACTATGCCAATATATTCAATAATTGTAACAATATCGTTAATTCTATCAATATGTTCAATAATTATCTCAATATGATCAATAATTATGCCAATATGTTCAATAATTATCAATATATTTAATAACTATGTCAATATGTTCAATAAGTATGCCAATATATTCAATAATATGCAATTTATTCAATAATTATGCCAATATATTCAATAATTGTAACAATATATTTAATTCTATCAATATGTTCAATAATTATCTCAATATGATCAATAATTATGCCAATATGTTCAATAATTATCAATATATTTAATAACTATGTCAATATGTTCAATAAGTATGCCAATATATTCAATAATATGCAATTTATTCAATAATTATGCCAATATATTCAATAATTGTAACAATATATTTAATTCTATCAATATGTTCAATAATTATCTCAATATGATCAATAATTATGCCAATATGTTCAATAATTATCTCAATATATTTAATAACTATGTCAATATGTTCAATAATTATGCAATATATTCAATAATTATGCAATATATTTAATAATTGTAACAATATCTTTAATTCTATCAATATGTTCAATAATTATGCAATATATTCAACAATTATGCCAATATATTCAATAATTGTAACAATATTTTTAATTCTATCAGAATATTTAATAACAATGTTCAATAATTATGCCAATATTTAAATTTTGTCAAAATATTCAATAATGCTGTCAATATATTCAATAATTGAATATATAAATTTACCGGACGGGCTGAGATGTAACTCTAATGTAGTGTCACAATATTGCATAACTAACCCTCAGTGATATCATAATGCGAATGTCACGGAAATGAAATTACGCAAATAAATGTTTGGCTTATTATCTGAACTTAATAAATCAATTGTTAATAATAACTAATTATAATTAAATAATAATAATACAAGACTGCTACCTCTAAATCACTGATCATTATCGACGAATTGGGCAGAGGAACATCAACATTTGATGGTTTTGGACTGGCTTGGTCTATTTCAGAGCATATTGCAACAGAATTGAAAGCATTCAGTGCCTTTGCGACTCATTTCCACGAGTTGACAGATCTGTCAAAGATTCATTGCAATGTGAATAATTTACACGTGACTGCACAGACAATTGGAAATGAGTTGATTTTCATGTATAAAGTCGAGGAAGGGCCCGCAGTGAGGAGTTACGGTATCGAGGTAGCCAAGGCATCTGGACTGCCGGACGAATCTATTAAATTAGCTAAGCTGAAATTATCTGAATATGAAAACCTGATGGAGTGGGATTCCAATCATTCTGAGGTAAGCTGATAGAAATCAATAGAATTCTGATTTCATCGATTATCCAGAAATTGGCAGCAACTAGAAATGCTCTCATGGAATTTTGTCTTAAAGATCTAGTCAAGGATTCAATCGATTTCCCAGTATTTGTGAAGATGCTTCGTGATAAATTGTGATTATCGATTGATAGAGCAAATATATATTGATGTTTCTTAATTATTTTATTATTGATTGATTATTGATTGGTTATTTATTTGCTATTTGTTTGTTATTAATTGGTTATTGATTGGTGATTGATTGGTGCTAATTTTAATCATTTCTAATATAATAAATTCAGTCTAGCCTATTTAACCATTCAATTTTTTGCTACCATCCCAATTTTTTGCCTAATTACCCAAATATTTTCCCCTCCACTAAATAAAGGATTTTTGCTTTACAAACTGCAGATTTTAGTTTTAATTGTACTGGTTTGATTGTTCGTTCGATGAGGGAAGAAACCGACATATTTGTAGATTACTTTGAAAGGAGATAATTTCAATTTGCAGGTCTTCAGGAAACCCTTCATGAGTAACATGGAATATTATTGAATCCGGAAGTTAAATTGAAACAAGATGCATAGCACAGACTTAATTAGAATCAAATATTCAGTTTTGGATTAATAATCAATTCACACAAATTTTGAAAATTTGAAGATTATTACTGTCGATAAGATCCAAACTAAAATGAACGAGATCTAGGACGAGTTGAACTATCGATTTTGAAATTATGATTTTAATTGCTCGACAATCAACATACAAATGTGCCACAAGTGTAGAACTATAATATCACAGACGTGAACAGTAATATTTTGTCCAAAGCGACAAACCTTATTTACCAATATTTGTCTCTATTTAACAAATATTTATTAGCCAAACTTGAGAAAATTAAAAACAAAAGAAACAGCAATATCTTATAAAGTTACCGAGGAGCAGATTTCATTAAAAGTACGATAAATGAGTTCACTGGAAATGATTGAGTATTATTGTGAATAATATTCATATAGCTCAATTATTGAATCAGGAACTGAGTTGTCAGTCATAATGTTAACACGAGAACAATGTGAAGACGGATTCTAAAGAGGAAGAATTGTACTCAATGGTAAAATCAAAAGTCGGAGAAGCCTGAAAGATGAAAACAAGTGTGTACAGTGGGACAAATTAGATCAGGAGATAGTTCATATGTTGGAGGAATACACTTGACGAACTAGTAAAGTGGGTAGGAGTATTAGAAAGTTATTAAACTAAACTTGAACAATATCAAGGATATTTTAACCTAAATACCCAAGCTATGAAAAAGTATCCAAATTGTCTTGTATCTGATAGATCATGTTTAACTGGAATGTCAACATTGACACATAATGTTGACATAAAAGAATATCGCCTATCATTGTTTTGGCTTTTTTACTTTTCAGTATATGAAAATATGTGGCTTTTATTTTTAGGTATATCCATAGATAAAAAGGTTGCCCTCATTGGAAAAAATTCTGTCGACGCCAAAGGTCATAACTATTAATAAATTATTTGCAATTTAAATACATGTAATTTCTTTTTAAATTAATAATTAATTAAAAATTTTAAGTTTTTGAGTTATATTCATATATATATATATAATATTCATGAAATTTTATTCAATTAATAAAATACAGTATTTGTTTAAAATTTCGCTTACAAATTACATAGAAACATAAAAATTTAAATATTTTTCAATTAAATTTATATTTAATGCTATATGATAAATATGTTTTCATCTGGAGAGTCTGAATCAGAAAACATTTTAGAAGAAAATTACATTGATTTTGGAGTGAAAGATATTTTAAGTCTTCATTTGAAAACTAATACAACAACTTTAAATTTGCACTATAATAGTATCATTATAATCAAAGGACTTGAAAGTCTCATTAATTTAAGACATTTGGATTTGTCTTCAAACTTGATTACTAAAATATCTGGACTTGATAACTTAATATTTCTACGAACATTAAATCTATCTGCTAATCGCATCAAGAAAATTGAAGGAATTTCTAAACTAAGGTAAATTTTCTGACAATTCCATGATCAGAATTGATGTTTTTCTAGACAATTAGTGAAATTAAATGTATCATTTAATGACATCAGTGACATCTCTGGACTAAGTGAATTCTCGAATTTATCAAGCCATCCGCTTACATCAATTGAGATGCAAGGAAACCAAATCAAATTAATTACGCATGTTATTAAAAATTGTCAGCGGTTGATAAATTTAAGACAACTGACTTTACTTGATAACAATTCTTCTAATCCAGTTTGCAGCACTCCAGGTAGAATTTTGATTTAATTCCTATTTTTACATGATATTTTCTTAATTTAATAATTTAAATGGCTTATTATAAGTAATTATTTTTTAAAATTGCTTTAGATGCTCAATACAATTTAGGTTAGTTTTAAAAAAGTAAATATATGTTATTAGAAGGGAGGGGGGGGGTAAAGTGATAAATTGAGTTTGATCAAATTTTACCGGCCGGAAAAGGTTTTCAATTAATAGATGAGTTATAAATACCACATTTCTGTCAAGCGTGGTACGGTTATTTGGTCATTCATTACCTCTCATTCCTTCATATTGCCAATCACTTTATGTTGTGTAAATTGATAACAACAATATTTAATTGGAATGATTACATTGACGGTAAATTATTGCAATAATTCACTCACTGACGAAAGATTAAAAAATTAATTAAAATCTTAGATGAGTTTTGATTGGCTTATTGTTGAACCAATGAAATATACAGATCTCTATTCGGCATTATAATAGCACTGGAAATGAATAATGTTCAAATAAATATCTGAATCGAAAGAGGCTGTGTCGGAAATTCATGTAAAATAAAAATATCGATCGATAATATTTGTTACAAAATCCTGTGTAAAATATCAATCAATAATTTCAAATAGTGAATTTTATAACTAAAATTTTAAAAAATAACCATAATTTTCATTGTTTCGAACTTTATTTCAGAATAAACCAATAATAATTTTTTAATGAAATTTTATTTTGAAAATATTTTACTGACAAATTATAAGTAGATTATTAAGTAATATTTAGTTTTATGCTTTATTGTTTGGTATTTATTGGGTTTTATTTGGAATTTAAACAGGATGGGTTGCACGTGAGTATTAATCATTTCACCACAGGTGAGGGCATTTTGATGATATAGTATTAATTAGAAAGTTTTGAATGTAGGTATGGAAAACACATACAAAAGATGCAAAAAAATCATTTTTCAAGAAAATCATTTACTTTTTACTTTCGTTTAAAGCTGAGAATTGAATGGAATATTCTAAAGCAATCAGAAATGCAATGATTCACAGAGAAAATAAGTTATTGTCTCTTGCTTGCGAAGAACAAACATGAAATCTACAGCGAGAGTTTCTATTGAAAATCGTAATAGGAAAATATCTTTCAGTCAACCTTGGATGTTGTGTTTGGCTTATACGAAAGGATCTCGATAGACATTGTATTTTTCAAAAATCTTTCTTGAGAGTTCTAGCTTATAAGACTGCAGCATAACTTTTAAACCGTGTTTTCTTTTGAGTAAATAGCATAATTGAAGATAAAAACATCAAGAAAATGAAGAAAACCTAATAGCACTTAATCGATTTTCGAAAGCACTCGGAAAAGACAATTGCATATCGACTTTATCAACTGCATTCATGTATTTGCTAGTAAACAGGTTGATTATCTTAAGAGACTTTCCTGTATTACGCATTGATGAGGTATGAATAGGCTGGTCATCTGCGCGGAATTTACCGGGACAGTCCCAGATATTCACCAATTGTTCTGGGTCCCCGCGGGACGCTATTTGTTCCGGAATTATTAATTTGATCGAAATTGTGAACCAAATTTTATGTTTTTCAGAAATAAGGTACCGTAAAGTATTGCTACAATACAATTGTGTTTAAATTAGTAAGTTGGACCATCTTAGACCTTTATTAATTCGCCATAAATCGATATGGAGAAGAAATTTGCTCGATAATTAATCGAGATTCGCTATTCGATGAATTTATTCTGATGAGGAATTTTTACGAAGAAAATGTGTCTGATTGGATGAGATTAAAAGTATTTCCGGAAAAAATATGGACAACAATTTTTACCCATTTTCGAAATGAGTCCACTAAGCTTCCCAACTTGGAAAAATTAGTCCAATATGTTTTCGCTCTATCTGGAACATCGACAGATGTTGAACGTATATTCTCGCTAATGAATTGTATTTGGGATGATTTGAAAATTCAATTGGAAATCGGAACACTTAACGCTCTTCTTACTATTCAGTTCAACTGGGATTTAGATTGTAACCAGTTCTATCAATAACGACATTGAGTTCTTTGATAAAGTTCATTCTTCAGAAAAGTAATATTCTAAGTAGAAAAACTATTTTTGCTTTGTCCCAGTTTTTTATACAAATGTCCCGAATTTTCTAGGAAAACTTCTGGCCAGCCTAGGTATGAATGAATGAACGCCTATGAAATTTCTCTTTTGTCTTGAAATTTCAAGGAATAAAATGAATTGTTATATTGAGATTCAATTACTCTTCTATTCAATATAGAAATACTGTTTCTACCTGCACTTATTTGTGATTATTTCATTTATTTGGTCCTTTTTACGTCGCTATCGACTTCAAATACTGATTTTATCAAGTTTTCTCAAAAAATAATTTTGTTTTTACTTTCATCATTACAATTTTCAGAATTCCGCTAATTGACTTTTCTTTATTTTTTAACCATTTTTTCTTTGAATTTAACTTTTCTCTGTAATCAACAACAATGTCCGCTTTTATGTTATACCAATTTTCCCGAATTATTTTATTATTGATATATAATCACTAACAAAAAGCGAAATTTCGATCAGAAATATTCATCTAATGAAAATTGTGTAGAGAAAAGAACCTATATGAATTGATTATGCATCTATGTAATAAAGTGTAATAACATATTTGAAAGAATTTGAAAATTTGGTGTAAGGAATATTTGCCAGTCTTATTTTCAGCTTTCTGTATCTTCTGGGTTTCGGTTTATTATTAGTTTGACCTCAAACATCGAAAACTTTATTTATTATATAAAGTGATAAACAAAGTCTCGAAAAAGCAATTAAATTGCATTATCTATTGTTTTTCAAAACAAATTTGATTATTTAATAAGTTTCCAAGCTTATAATCTTTTTTCTTCGGTTTAACTATGTAAATCTTTTCACATCTTTTCATTCTAAAAATTTGCTTTCTCTTGATAAATATTTTTTCTAAAGATTTCTCTCTTATTTAGACTATCGGAAAAAACTTTTGTCAAGTCTAATGCAATTGCAAATTCTCGATACTAAAGACAGAAATGGAAATCCTTTAGAAATAAATATTTTATCTGATATTCCTGGCTTAGAGAATTTTTTGGAATATTTATCGAGCTCTACAGACCATTATTCTGAAACCACTCTTAAAGAATCTGCCAATTCACTACAACATACAAAGAAAACTTTTAATAAGGACTTTAATAAAAAAACAGAAGAGCATTTAAAAGATGACAAAGAAAGTGATTCGGAATTAAAATTAAGACTGAGAGACCTAGAAAACAAATTAGCTTCCTTTGTTCAAAAAACCGAGGAAGAAAAAGCTCTGAATTCGAAACCGATAACAATGAAAGATGAAGTCTCAACAGAAACTAATAAGGAAAATGCGTCAAAAGAATTGAAGAAAGCAGCATTGAACAATAAACGAGATAATTCCGATGGAAAAATAGCCAATCTTATTAAAGAACTTGATCAAGAACGAAATAAAAGACTAGATTTAGAAAATAAACTCCAATTGGTCATTAACAAATATAAAGATGCGCAATTGATGCTAACAAATGACAGAAAAAGCAAAGAAGATGCAATAAAATCAACAGACAAATTAACGGCGGCATTTTCAAAAGAAAAGTCATTTCGACAAGAATTGGAAAATAAAGTTCATATTTTACAAGTGAGATGTTTTCTTTTTGGGAAATAATTTTTTAGCAAATCTTCTCTCTATCAAG
>CM039682.1:4984995-5112495 GCA_022537955.1 Schmidtea mediterranea | reverse complement strand
ATCCTCTGGTGCTCTTCATTGACTGGACATTGAAGAAATAAAACCAAATTCCCATTCAATGACTTTAATTATTCCTTTTTTATCGTCAGTAGATATTCTTCAATAATTTTTTTAAGTTAATTAAGTTTAAAAGGCAAACACACATATTTCTGTAGTTTCCCCTGTGCAGAATAGAGAATTTTACGGGAACCTTCAGAAATAGCTTTAAATCATAAAATTTTGGATCGATTTTATATCAGTATTTTTAACCGAGATCAGATGCAGGTATTTTATTCTTATCGCGTGAAATCTTTCTATTCTCCTAATGTACAAAAGGGAACATTTAGTAGGACCTATGAGAAAATTAAATTGCAACCAGGAATTATAAGTACTTTTTAAAGTGAGATTTTTTTGTTTATGTAACATTTTAATGATAAATTTTATAAGTCCTTTTTTTTGTTTTTCACCTCTGATTTCTTTATAAGTGACATAACATTTTCTACAAAATTTATCTATGAATCAGATTTATTTAAGGTATTCACGAATTTTCGGCACGAATACTCACAAATACTTACATTAGAAATTTTAAAATTAGTTTTGCTATTTATTGATTGTTAATGCGGATAAATATGCAAGTTCATTAATAAATGACTTGATCAAATAAATACTTTTTAATTCATAGTTATTTATTTAGTTTACCACAATAATGTTTTATTAATTTTATTATCGACTTAATAATTTAATAATCAATTTAATAATTTCTCAGTCAAAAAATATAAAATTAAGTATTTTTATAACCAGCTGTAAAAAAAGCTATATTTTTTGTTTTATCCTATTTTCTTTCTTGACAGCTGTTACATAGAATTTACTATTTTTAATGTTGATTTCGATTCACGAAAGTTTGACAGAATGCTTTTATTGAAGTATTTAATTTTCAGACTTACTGATGCTAATAATCAGTATAAGGATCTTGAAAATGAATTTCGATTAGCACTTCATATGGAGGCAGAACGGTACAAAAAGGTACATTTATTTTTAACATTTTTAACAGTAAAATCTGTTAATTAAATTAGAGATACAAGGAACACAATGCCTCCTTAAATACACCTTTTCCAAGACTATTGAGCACTTCCAAAAAATTTTAACACTAAAATATAAAATCATAATATATTTCCTATTTTAAATAAAAATTACGTCCAATAAAATCAGATCCCTTAAAGTCTGGTGTCTTTTCGTGAAACTTGACTCATCCTTTATTCACGAAATTCATAGATTCTTTTCGCAGTTAGCCTAACCTAATCCTTAAAACACAACTATTCTGATGTCGAATAAAAACTGAGAAATTAGAAAATCTGTATTTCTTAAAAACTTGACACATATCATCAATTTTGGAATTTAGTTTTCTTTCAAACAACCAAAAGTACTTTGAAAACTATTGAGTAAATCACTGGAAAAATCAAAAAATGTGAAAATCGATGATAACCCAAAAAATTGGATTTTAATTTTCGGGAAATTGTATTTTTCTTTAAAAATGCGCACTAAAATTTCAATTATTAAAACAACAATTAAATACTCTGAAAATACTAGTAAATAAATATTTTATTTTTAATATTTAATTGTATAAATTTGGGTTGTCGGGAAAATCCTTTTGTTACTGTAAAATATAAAGCCAGATTTTCATCTGCCATCTCTGCGGCAATTTCATAATTTCAGCTTCATAACATTTCTGATATTTTGTTCAGCAAAAATGTTTTCACGGGCACGTTTTACATTGTCACCTAAAGAACAAAACAAATAAAAATCTGACGATGCAATATCAGGGCTGTAAGGCGGGTAAGGCAGCACATCCCAGCCAAGTTCCAATGGTATTAGTCGAGTGACGAAAGAAGTATGGGGCCGTGTGTGTCATGATGAAACACAAAACCTTTACGATTAATAAATTCTGAACGCTTCTGCTTCAAGGAGGGATTTAATTTTGATATTTGATGGCATTTAATGATACACTAGACTAAATCGTTTAGTTAGGCGATAGGAGCTCAGAGTATACAATTCTCTTGTAATCTCATCATATTGACAACGTAACCTTTTTGGTGGATATCTGGTTTTGATGTACTTAGAACTCGCTCAAAGGACTTGGACGGTAAACGTTTTCATTGAACGTTATTGTACACAATTCATTTTTCATCCCCCGTTATCAGTTTTTTTAATAATGGATCTTTTTGATTACGTTTTAACCGCATGTCACAGATACGTTACATTCAATGAATTTCTTTAAGTACATGTGGAAACTAAATATCAAGCATTTTGAGTATCACAGACTTCTCAAATCGTCATCAACCGCTGTTTTGTATAAACTCTCTGCAATCTCACAAATGGTAATGTCTCGGTCAAATTCAATCATGACCTTCAATTGGTTCTCATTTATTTGAATGGATTTACGAAGGAACGTTGCATTTTGAATCGAGAAACTTTGTAAACCGATTCTGACAAGTGTGTTCTGTCTATTGCTTCTGTACCAAAAAACTGAGCATATCTTTTTAGGCGCTTTTGCAGCTCTTTTACCTTTAGTAAAATAATAAAGTAAAATATGTCGAAAATGTTCACTTAGACTTTCCAATAATCTGCTCAAGAATAATGCAACCAATCAACTTGAAATTTTTATGCAAAATAAACAACATACTATACTATAAAAGCATGGTTAATAAGCGAAGATATGTACAAAATTAAAAATCAATTAAGCTTATAAAAAAATTCAAATCATGAGCCAGCAACCAAATTTTCGTACTAAGTTAGCTAAAATATTCAAACGGCCAATTTTATTCAACTACTTCCTTGAAGAGTTGATTGAGTATTTATTTAAGTATTAGAATTTTTATATTATATATTAAATATATGTTAATTGATGTTAATTGATTTTTAATTTTGTACATATCTTCGCTTATTAAGCTTTACTGCAGTTATAAATACAAAGAAAAACATTAACACCATCTATGAAAAAAACACCAAAAGGACTTTCTGTACAACCAAATTTTTAAAAATCATATTTTTGTTATTCTATTTCCTATCAGCTTGAGCAGTCGTACTTCCAACTGTTAACTGAGTCGAATTGTTTGAAATCTAAATTGGATCAGTTTATGAAAAAGGATGAGGAATCCAAATCATTGATATCAGAACTGACAACAGTATACCAAATGATTTTACCAAGAAATTTTATTAACCTTTGGCATTTGACAGGTGGTTAAAGATCAAAAGGTGAAACTCGTGGAATTAAGCAAGAACAAGCAAGAGTCCAATCGGAATAATAAGGTTAAAATGATGTGGGATACTAAATGGTGAACATTGGCTATTATTATTATAGGAACGCATTATGACACTTGAAGCGCATCTTGAAGAAGCCCGTAAACAAATGCTTCAATTCGAACTAACTAAACAAGTAAATTTTATACTCCCGCTACTAATCAGACTGCGTTTTCCCTCGTAAACTTAGTATTTGGAACGTTAAAGGTGATCCAAACCCTAATATCTCAGAGAACTTCCCCACCTCCACATTTTATTAAACATTATCTTATTTACTGTAAACTTTACAGTATTTTTATGAGTATAATTTGCACCGAATTTATTTTTAGGATGGCTGTAATACTTATCAAATATAAAACTATTTTATCAAATAAAAAAACTATTTTATCAAATAAAAAAACTATTTTATCAAATAAAAAAACTATTTTATCAAATAAAAAAACTATTTTATCAAATAAAAAAACTATTTCTATCAAATCATTAATGAGTGATAAAAATATTATTTATTCACTTATAATTTTGATTATAATTTCAGCAAGTATGTCCAGGATTTTTTCGTTAGGTTCTTTGTTCCTTACGTCAAACAAAAAAGAACTGTAGTAAAATGAATCTTTTCATTCCCATACTTAACGTTTTTCGTTTTATTTGAAGCATAAATTCTTACTGTCTTAGCACATAATATTTTTTGTAGAGAATGATATTCCATTACTTCTTTAATCAACAATCCGTGTCCTGAGATCATCTTCCAATTCAGACTACTTTGTTTGCAATTTAATTCTCACTATGAACTTTTTTTCAAATTAATCTTTTCGTTGAATGAAATTACGTCAGCAAAAAAGCTAAAATTAACTTTCTAAACTTTATTCTAAATTTTATTAATTATTATTTATTTTTAGTAATTTTATAATTACTATTTTTAGTTAAGTATTACTAAATTTAAATTACTGTTTTTGGTAGATATTTTTATTATTAATTATTTCCTATTTTTAGTAATTTTTATATCTATTTTTAAAAACATATCCTTTATATACAAAAATCTACCTTTTTAATTTTGTCATGATCTGGCTCGCATTTTTTGGTTTGTAGTGTAATATTTCTATATTCGTGCATTCAGTGCTAATAAATTTCATTGGTGTGAAAATCTGTGCATTTAATACATAATGTACAAACTTGAAAGATTATTTTTTATTATTATATAACTTGAAATATTATATCTTTTAATATTCTGTCAATAAAATAATTTATATTGATTTAACTTAAATTTAATTTTGCATATGAATTTATTAACTGTTAATGATAATTAATGAGTGATAAAAATATTATTTATTCACTTATAATTATGATTATAATTTCAGCAAGTATGTCCAGGATTTTTTCGTTAGGTTCTTTGTTCATTATAACATTTTCCGTTTCATTTCCATACACTTGTAGACATTTCCCCACTATTAATATGATTGATTTATTTAAGGAAAATAAAAAGGTTCAAGCTAAATTATCAGCTCAAGAATCAATTTTAGAGGGTCTGCGGACCGAGAGAAAGTTATGGAGTGAAGAGTTAGCCCAGCAAGGTCTGATAAATATGACCACTCAAATTTAGCGCTTATTAACTACATCTAAATAGGATATTTGCTGACTCAGGACCGATCAAAACTCGAATGTAAAATTGAAGCCCAAGCATCCGAAATCAGTTGCCTGAAAATGGAACTGGAAGTAGAACTTTTCTAAGGAAATCGAAAATTTTCTAGTGAAAATTAATAATTTTAGAAACAAGCAGAATCTTTAAAATCGAAATGTAAATCGCTTGAAGAGCAAACTGGAGCAATATTGAGAATAAAAGAAGTAATGCTGAAATATTTAGTTGATTATTATTATTATTATTATCATCATCAAATGAGAAGGGCCTCAGTGAGAAGGATTTAGAATCAAAAGCGTTTACTGATAAGTTAATGGAAGACCAGAAAGAAATGGAAAGTAGAATAGAAACTTTGATGAAAGAAATTTCAAATTACAAAGTAAAAGAGAAATATTTCCTGGAAAGTAATTGATTGCCGATTCAACTGATTTAGGATTCAGTGACAAAGCTTACCAAAAGGAAAGAAGAATTGAAAGATGTAATTGTTGAATTGCAAGACAAACTTGACGAATCCGAAGCATCAAGAGAGTAAGAATATATTTTATTGGTTTTTTGATATTGATTTTAGGTGGTCCAATAATATCGAATATTATTTCACTTTTATCATTATTTAGCAGGATTTAAAAACCAGTAAGAATTGAGTCCAAGAATATCTTAATAACTATTGATTTAATTATTTCATTCATGTTTTTATATGGCAACAAATCAATAAAATTAAATATTATCGGTCTATCAATGGTTAATAATTGATAAATGATAATGATGATAGTTAAAATATTTAAATTATCTTGTGTTTAAATAATCGATTATTTGGCATTTTTATGAAATAAATCTTATGGTGGAAATTAATTCGTTTAAAAATGGGTTGCATGTGATTGGGGATCGCATCGAAAGTAAGAATATTAACGCAGTTTCAAAAACAACGAAATCATTCCAAAATCTTGCCAAGATATGCTTGCGGTAAATATTCGACGTTATGATGGACGAAGATCGAAAGAATCAAAAGAATGGGTCAGAGACATAGAAAAATGACTGTTAACAAATGGACTGTGATTGACAAGCACATTCGATGTGTTATTGGTAGCGGAAGCTCAGAAATTGTGAGAAAATGTCAAAGAATCAGAAAAAACAGATTACAAAGCAGACGACTAAGAAAAATTTTAACTGAAGTTCTTAATTCAGGACGAAGGGAAGAAGACATTATTCAAGATCCTATCGCAAATAAATAAGAGAAATAAATAACTAACAAAAACCAAAAAACTGTTTTGAAGAAATGAGTTTTGAGAGTAATAGAAATGGAAGAAATGAAACAGAAAATATGCTAACGTAGCTGAGAGAAGGCAGATGAGAGCGCAACAGAATACACAACATACCAGATCTATACCTGTACAAAAAGACTATAAGAAGATCCGACAAAATTACCATGAATCATTAAGAGACGAATATCAGTGCAACACGCAGAAAACCATCACGGAAGACGAGAACAATTGCAATAGAATTTTTCTTTAGAAACCATAAAAGTTTAAATGGTTCAGAAAAGAAGCTGTCAACAATTTCCATGTAGAACATAGCAAAAACACGAAAGTAGATAATTTCCACATTCACCATTTCCAAAATTAACAGAAGGTGATTATGCCAACTGAGGAATAAATGGGTTCCAAGTCTGTTTTTCATTACGGAAAGAGGTTCCTCAACGATATCAAAGAATACAATGTATCGAAGAAGAAGATTCAAAATCTGGAAGACAAGATTACATTGAGAACAGTAAAAGTTTCAGGACAATTCACGCCAAAATAGAAGAAAGATACAATGTTCCTGAGAAATATACTACTGAGAGAAAACGGAAAAACATCAACGACTCCATGGTTTTCATTTCGTTGGTGGAGTCAAACAATAAACTGTGAAACAATAAATGAGCGACGAAGAGAAGAGGCAATAGAAGAGATGTTTCAGACCAAAGACGGAAGAAGTAGGAGTAAAATAACTTTGAATAATATGTTATGGGATGAGCGACAGTAACAGTTATGAGCAAGAATTTGTGGGGAAAAATAGGCAAACCAAACACCTTCAACTTAATGCTTTTCTATTATGTGGAGTATTTTCAAATGGAGGAGAAGAATCAATTAGATGTAATAATTAGCTGACCAAAATTATTACAGTTGTCGTTGTAAAAGAGATTAAGCCCGAATTCATAGGTGGTATTGCTGCAATGGAAAAGTTTGCGCGTAAAGTCACTTATAAATAAAATTGTGTTTTAATAATTGATTATTTGACAATTTTATGAAATAAATCTTATGGTGGAATTTAATTCGCTTAAAAATGAGCTGGATACAACTTATATGTTTGGAGTATTGTAACTGTTAGACCATTAGTAAGATCAGGATTCTATATAATTGATGATAAGGAAAGATAGAGTGAACTTCAAACAAACAGATATATCAAGAGGAAAATTGATCAAATGTTTTTTCAACTCTAGCGAATAATATTTGGTTAAATGCTAGCTTATCATTAGGCTTTTAAAATCGTGATATATTTATAAGAAGAAATATTTGAATAAATAAGATATTACCAACATTCCGGGCGTTGATAATGGGAGTTTTATTTACTCTTCAGAATGATCAATCAGAAATGGAGGGAAAAATCTGAGTTGATAGCGAAATTGGAAAGCCAGGTTGTGCAAATGAAAAACTTTTGGGAAAAAAAAACTTCTGAACTAATCGAAGAAAGAAATGAAGCTCAAGAGAAATCAGAGTATGATTATAATATATTTTACTTTCGGAATGTTATTTTTTTTAATTTGTAATTATTATCATTTAGTGTTTTACAAAGGCAACTTGATTCGATTGAACAAAAATATAAATCGCAATTAGAATTGGCGTATAAAAATCGAGATTTCATTCGTCAAGAAGCTGATGATCGAGTAGCTGCTATAGAGGATGAGATGAGGCGCTTGCTACAAGAAACAAATGAGGAAAAGAAAAGATTAAATTCTCGTTTAAGAATCTTAAATAAAGCTATTGAAGAAGTAGATTCAGATCGGAGGAAGTGATTCGGATATTATATATAGAATTTATTACGTGTCTTTTGTCGTTATTTATTTTTATTATCACTTTTAATTTTATTATTATCATGCACAAATTTCGATTCTAATTCCGTTAAGTCATTTCGGAAAATGAGTTTGTTGATTAATTGGCTGAGTTTAATCGCAAAAACAGGCAAGTTGCTGTTAGTTCTCATCATACAAGATACGAAACTGAATGGAGAATATCTGACAAAGAATTTCATTATTATTATTTATTATTATTTATTATTATTATTTATTATTATTTATTATTATTATTTATTATTATTATTTATTATTATTATTTATTATTATTATTTATTATTATTATTATTTATTATTATTTATTATTATTATCATTATTATTATTATTATTATTATTTTATTATTATTATTTATTATTATTATTTATTATTATTATTTATTATTATTATTATTTATTATTATTATTTATTATTATTATTTATTATTATTATCATTATTATTTATTATTATTAATTATTGTTTATTATTATTATTTATTATTATTTATTATTATTTATTATTATTTATTATTATTATTATTAATATTAATAATTGTGTTCAGTATATTGGTGAAACCCTTTAATTGACATAAACATAAGGTACATAATGTTTATTAATAAATCAAAAACTCCGGTTGGATTGTGTTCTGATCTCGTTTATCAATTTACATGTAATGGGTGTAATGCCACATACATTGGAGAGACTTCCCGTCATCTCTGTACTCGAGTTCTAGAGCATTGTCGATTGAAGGGTTTGACCAATATTAGTGAGTACAATAGAGGCTGTAAAAGTGAAATAGGAATGTCTGATTTTAGAATTTTGGTGAAAAGTCTTAGTAATTATCTCGTGTGATATGTGAAGCATTGCTGATAAGGTCATTGGATCCAAAGACTAATATGCAAAGTGCTGTGATTACGAATGTTTTAAATGTTTTTTAATAGTTTACGTATGTTAAATCATGTTCATGTATTGTTTTTTTTAAAAAAATTATTTTTAATATTATTAAAATAATTTAATTTATAAATTACATTATTTTTTAAAATTATAATATAGATAAAAAATTATAATATTTATATAAATAACATTTTAAAATTAGTTAAAAGTATTTAAATATTTTTTTAAGTGTTTGCTTATTTGAAAGTTAAATTAATATTATAAAAAAAATAATTTGTTTAAATTATAAGTTAATTCATAATATTTTTAGTTGGTTTTGTGCACCTGAAGATGACAGTTATGCTGTCGAAATATTCGTACGAAGAGTTTTTTTATTCGCGTTATCTTTTATTTAAAATAATTCAGTTTTCATTATTTTAGTCCTTTTATCTATTTTCTTATTCCACTTATACTATCTTAATTTTCATTTTAATTGTTTTTTTATTTAGAATAAGTTGAATATATTTTTCTATTATTAAACTTTTTTCGTTTTTTATTTTAACACTATTACGATTATTTTCCATATGATTTTCTTATTGTTAAACAGATAACATTTGGCAAGCCGAGATTTTCCTGTAATTTTAATAAGGTGAGAAGCTCTTTCTACTGTTATATTATTATTATTATTATACATGATAAAACATTTTTTGTGTTTTTTCTCCTTTTATTCTAATCCCTATGTAATATGGGAAATGTTCAGCTGCTGCAAAATTTTTCTATAGTTGTCTCGAATTTTTAAAGTAAACTTAGCTAATGTTTTTCTGACTACTTTAAATAATGCAATTTGAAATAATGCTAATAAAATTGTGAAATCAGAAAATTAAAAAATTACTTTTTTGCAAATTCAATTAAGCCTTTTGTTATTCTATGAAAAATCAGGGCGTTGTCAGATAAATTTTTGGAAATATTTTGCTCGTCAGAAAACTTTTCGTTTTCACTCGGATTGTTTTGGATAACATTTACTTGTCGGAGATTTGACTAATTGCATTCACTTTCTTAGTGAGCCTTTGGATCTTGTCTAGTGACCTCCATGTCTAAATTGTGTTAATCCTTCTTTGTGTTTTATATTATGATCAAATAGCGTAATGAAATAACAAATTTTCAAATAATAATATTAAATAATTTAATAGTAAAAATGCAATATGTCAAATATTATGCCCGGCCCCGAGCATGGCCTGCTCTAGCAGTTTGCCTCACCTGACCCTTCCTAGCTATACCAAAGCTTTTTCAGTTCGATAATTAAGAAAACAGTTTGATTTAATAATTTATTATTTCAATTCAGAATCACTAATATAATTTGATTCTTTGGGTAGGAAATCCGAAGGAATTACACTTTAAACTATATTTTTATTTACAAAAGCACTTGAAAATCTGAGTTCATTGAATACTTGTCTATTTTTATGCACTGTTGCATAGGAGACATAGAAGTGATTTTTATGTTATGTTATTAATTAATGACTTCCTTTAGCCTGTGAACAGTCGCATTTTACCAATAAAATTAAATGTACGAATATCGATAGATCAAAAAGGGGGTGCGCGAGAATATTTACGTTGGTAAACTGGGTCGCAATAACAGAAAGGTTGAGAAGCGCTGGCTTAAAAAGTTCTTTTAATTGATTAATTTAATAAAATCAATTAAAATTATGTCCGATGGATACAAAAGAAATTTTTTTTTGATTTAAGGAATGGAAGAAAGACGAACAGAAGAAGAGACTTTAAAAAGATGAAGGTGTTCTTGACAAGGATTCGTAGCCTTTTTGTATAGGAGACATATAAGTGATTTTCTATTGTTTTCAGGGAATACACAGTGCTTAGTGTACCTAGTAAATAAGACAGCCAAGAGATTTTTTAATTAATTTTTGTACTAAAATTTTTGAGTTCTAATCAATTTTGCAAAATTTTAATTGATTTGCACTCATTTACATAAAATCAACAGATTTATAATGTTTTAATTTATGTTTATTGACCTTCATAAAATATTCATAAGCCTAGAAATTAATTAACTTAAACAAAAATACCCATTAAAATAATTTTTTCGAATTATAATAAATTTTTATTCATAATATTTTAATGCTTTTTTCGTGTATTGTTAAATGAAATAGGAAAAAAATTAAAACGGGAAAAAAAGTTAGAAAATGATATTTTATCTTGGAAACTAAAAACTATTAATCAAATTTATTAAGCGAAGGAAAAAAAATCCTAAGAAAAATATTTTCTAAATTTTCAATATTTGAGTTCCAATTACAAAAATTGATGTTAAGCAAATTAATTTTTTTTTGTTTGAAAAAAAAACTATTACGCCTAAAGCTTTTGAAAAGTTAAATCCCAATTAAATATATTGTTACTCAATCACTTTCTGTCAAACCGTTGCCATGGTGATCAATTCGTCGGGTTTCTGCAATGATTTAAAAGTAAAAATTTCCTTGAAAAAAACTAAAACAATTGAAAAAAAAATAATTAGACTCTTGTGAAAATATAAAATGATAAAATATATTTTTTTAAAAATTTGTAAAGTATTTTTCAAATATATCAGTCGGATTTTCTTGGTCATTATTTACATGATTGCGGGAGGGGCCTTGTTCGTTTATTTGGAGTTGGATAATGAAATTTCAAGCTGTAAAATATCCATGGAAAAATATGTCATTGCGAAAAACGATGCAATCCAGCGAATGATGAGTTTGAGTCTCAATGTCAACGAAGTCGACGGAAGTTCGAGCCAAATCGACTCTCAGCTACAAAGCTTTGCCGTTTTAGTGTATCAAATCAACATAAATCCGAGCATGAACTGTTCAACAATCGGTCAATCGGACAACTTACCAAAATGGACGTTGGCAAATTCTGTGTTCTTTTGTTCAACGGTGATGACAACTGTCGGTATTGAATATTTTTGTTTTAATGAATTTCTTTTTAATTTAGAAAAAAAACCTGAATTTAAAAGAAAATTTTAATTCTATTTATAAAAATCATATTTTTATTAAAAACCTTTTAGTTTGCCTGGCGTTAATAAAATTTTATAAATTTATTTATTTTCCTTCACATTTTACTAAATTTGTAAATAATGAATTTTTTAAAAAAAGTTAATAATAAAATTTATTTCCCTAAATAATATTTCAGATTAATTCTATATTTTTTTATGAAAATAATAAAGTTAACTATTTTTCAAAATCATTTAAATTAATTAAAAGAACCTTTTTTGGTTTTCACCTCTGATTGGTTTTTATTTTGCAATTTCACAAGCTCATAATTGATTGAAATTTAAACAAATAACTATCCTCCCTAAAATGTAAACGATTTAAAAAGATTCTTGTTTTTACCAAATTACAAAGTGGAAATTAGTTAGCATTTGTGAGAAGGAAATTATGGACAATAAACAATTTCAATTAATCACTAAAATATTTTTTTCATTTTTAAATTTTCTAAAAAAATAATATACCAATATTAAAATATATTATGCTAAAATATTGAAGGGTACGAAACTACTTTATCAGCTTCAACACACAAGAAATTACGCCCGGTCTAAAATTGTATGAGGAATTAAAATAGCTAATCAAACTAAAAAATAATTTTAATTAACGAAATTTTTTTTAAATAAACTTTTTCATATTCCTTTTTAAATTTTTGTCTTTTATTGTTTGTGTATAAATAAATTACATTTTCCACTCGTTAATAATGCTGGGTTTATTCGCCGGTTATCAACAAAGGACCAATATTCTACAAAGGTCTTTCCACCCTTAGCTTGGTCAGAACCGCAACTGCTTTCACAAAATTTAGTAAAGGCCTTTTGTACAACCTAAAAATCGATCATTAATTAATAATTAATTAATTAGAAATTAACTAATTAATTTTTAGAACGTAATATGCTAGCAGTTTTTAATGACTTAGGTTTTAATGATCAGTATTGTTTAATATGAAATATCAGTATTTTATTATTATGATCAGTATTTTATTAATTTGATCAGTTTTTTAATAAAATGATCAGTATCGCTTGATCAGTAATTAATTCAATGTTTATGATCAGTATTTTATTCCAATGATCAGTAATTTATTAGAATGACAAGCAAATTATTTTTTATAACCATTATTTAATTTTATTTGGCCAGTATTTATTTTTTGTTAATTTTTCTTTAATCAAATTCCATTTTAATACTAATCATTTATTAATTTTTAACCGATTAAATGACATTAAAATATTTAATTAAAATAATGATCATTTTAATAAAATACTGATCAAAAAAAATTTTTTTTACTGATAATTTTTTACTTAAAATACTGATCAAAAAAATTAAAAAATATTGATCATTTTATTCGTTTCCGTTTTTAATTAGACCTTGTATTTTATTTATATTTTGCAAATATGGTTCTCAACTAACGAAAAACCTCAAATACTATAGTCATTTCAAATAGTAGTCACTTGAAATAACATAATCATTTGTAGTTTTAATGAATTATGTAATGAATAACTTATTAATAATGACCATGTGTGTATTTCTGAATGTTCAAGTGATGCTTTTATGTAATTGGTGAATAAATTAAACCAAATTCCATAATTTTATAATTAACAGAAATTAAGTCTTAAAATCAGTGGTACGCAAAGAAAATTACAAGTGTAACGATATGAAATTTTTAATTTAATTATTTTTGTCAGTAATAAAAATAATTTATTTTAAAATATGTCAAGAAATAATATTTAATAAAAAAATTAGTAAATTTCTTCGGATTTTGCAACAGAGCGCGATTCAAATTTGCTTTGATCTTTTATAAATTCTCTATTTTTACTTATTCCCTGAAATTTTTTTCAATATTTCGTGCGTCACGAGCCAAAAAGAGTTGCGTGTTAGTGCTTTAAATATTATAGTCATATCAATGACGTCAAAATGAATTGACTTTACGATTTAATAATATAGCCAACAACAATATACACCAGGGGTGAGCAACCTTTTTAACCCACGGGCTAATTTAAATTTTAAAAGTTTGTGGCGGGCTGCACTCAATTATAATTTACAAAGCTTTATATATACTAATAAACATTATAATATAAGAATACAAAAAACAATGCTTGGCGGGCTGCAAAAAAAAATATTTAAAGGGCCGCATGCGGCCCGCGGGCCGCGGGTTGCTCATCCCTGATGTACACGATTAACAATAAGTAAGTGCACTTACTAATAACGATAAACTGAAATAGAAAATTTATATTACACAAAGAGAGTAGAGAAAAAAACAATTCACTGAGACACAAAATAAATATATGCAAATACATCAGTTTTAACTAAGACATTTAAAAATTAACTTCAACACTATTTATAGAAACATCGGAAAGTGATCTAATTACATTATTGCATTGACGCAGTTGGAAAGCAATTATTCTTTCTTTAATTCACTAGAACAATTTTGGGTCAAGAATAATTTTTTTTAAAAGCTGCGGGCCGCATTTCAATTACCTAAATTGTAATATTTTTCATTGAAAAATATTGTATTATTCCATATTCCAAAGTACATTTCTGTAGCATTTTAAATGTTAAAAGTGAATATTTTAGGTTATGGAAACATCACTCCCAAAACTAAATGGGGGCAAGTCATGTGCATCATCTATGCCATATTCGGTATTCCGATAATGCTATTATTCTTATCCAGTGTTGGTGATCCAATGGCGAATGCTGTCCGTTACCTTTATAGCAACCTGTGCTGCTGTAGATGCTTCCTTAAATCTCAAAATTTTGAAAAAGCTTCATTTGAAAAGGTTAAATTAAAAGGTTTTATTTTTACAGAAATAAACGATATTCTTTTAAAATAATATTTATAAATATTCTGTATATCTCTGATTTTGAAAATGGGGTCTACTCTAATAATACTATAGCTATTACATTTTATTTCTTATAATTTTAGTGGTAATTGAGTTTTAATTGGTCGCGACAATTTACGTTTCCATTGGTTGAAGCGGCTAAGTTAACCCTATCCAATTGAATTTAAGATCATCTCCAAGATCGTGAGTTACGATGAAAAATAGAAAGGTTTTAAGCAACGCTGTTAAATACAAATCTTTTCAAATATTAAAATTTTTTGTGTTGTGAAATTTCAATCATTTTTTCTTGTTTTATTATCTATATTAACTTCACTTTGCATGTTTGACTGAGTCGCACAAATCTTGCAACGGCAAATTAACTCACTTCTCATGATGGGATCAAGCTGAAAATTGGCAGATAGATTCTTCTTCGAGAGCAATGCATTCTTTCAAAATTTTAGATCGATAGATTGTATTATAATTAACTTTTTAGAAAATTTACAATTTGGTCTTCTATTGTAAAAACATTTATTGCGTAATAATATTTATTTCATAGCATCGAGCATATTGAAAATTTAATTTTGAGAGAATGTAAGAGTGAGATATCGAGTTTTTATAGAGAATTTTATAGCTCTTTAGAAAATGTTTTCAGATTTTATATTTTCAAAAATAAAAAAATATTCATTTTAAAAGAAAAATTTAGCACAGGAAAAAAAATCATAATAACGAAATATAGATAAATAAAGATAATAGGAGGAAAATATTATAAAGATAAAATAGTATAAATTGATAATATAAATTAAAATAACCTAAAATACCAAATAGATTTTTCATAAGCAATGGTAAGAAACCCTTCAAAATTTATCATTTTATTTGTGAAAAGGACTCTGCAACAATTTTTTATGAAATAAAAACAAAAAAATGTGATTTTAATTTTTTTTTAAAACATTTTTTACATATTAGTTTAAACAAAAATGATTTGTTTATTATATTCACGGATGCCCCCTTTCTGCTAGCAACCGTTGCGCTAAACACAGTTAGCAAAATATGGATAAGACGGCTCTGAGCTTGTAGAATATTAAAAGAAAATTATCGGATGGATAAAGCGTTAACATTTCTTATGAAAAGTGAAGGTCGTTAAATGCCACAAAGTCAAGCCTAAAATCAAAATAATTATTGGAATTTGAAAATGAATAAAATTGCAGCGCAGTGGGGGGGGGGTTACTAGCACTAAATTACAAGAATTTTTTGCAAAATGAGCTAAGATTAATTTTTATAAAGCTGCCTCAAAATTTTAAATTGTTTTAATTGTCAAATTTTGTTAAAATGAAATTGAAATAATCGTTTTTTATTGAAAATGAACTATATGTTTTTTGATTATAATCATTGAATATTATCAAGATAGAGAAATCATTCTTTTCCTTATCACCCCCGTGGGAATTTTATCAGTGGGATTTCTCATAATTATATTAAATGAATTGAATGACGACTAAAACAATAAATAGCTCAATTTGTTTTAATTTAAGCAAATTTATATTTATAATTTATTACTTTTTCATATATTATTATTAGTTCCCGATTAAAGTACATGACTCGAATTTAATTCAATTTAAATTAAATTTAAATAATTTTATAATAAAAATAATAATAATAATAATAATAATAATAATAATAATAATAATAATAATAATAATAATAATAATAATAATAATAATAATAATAATTGTTATTATTATTATTATTATTGGTAGGCAGAAGACGATAATAAAAGTTTTACAATTTCCATGCCAATCATTTTAGTACTTTCAATTCTTGCAGTTTATATTATTCTTGGATGGGTTTTATTTTCCATTTGGGAGGATTGGGATATTGTAGAGGGGACATATTTTGCATTCATTACTCTATCCACAATTGGATTCGGAGATTATGTACCCGGACAGAATGGTTTCATGAGTGTCAGTTTAAGTTTAATATTTTTAAATATATTTGTTTATTTGAGTAAGCTTTCATGGCAATCGAATAAAAAGTGAAATTATTAAAATAAAATACAACAGTTTATTTTAATTGTTTCGTTGATTTTGCTTCATCCCTTCGTGGTGTAGTGAAACTGTAATTTCGTTCTGTTAGGATTTTCATCAAATAATCGATCAAATCGATAGCTTTATCTCCTTCTATAACACCGACAGGTACGTATCTGTATTTTCATTGCATTTTTATTTCTTCATATGCTTCAGCACAACTCGGTGACACAGCAACTTCAGTAGGCATTATCTTTTATCTCAATAACCAGAAATTTTTACTTAAATTTTTAATGTGTAAAATAAGGGTGCGGCTTATATTCAAAGTAATACATATTTACAAGGATTTTTGTGAAATTGTTTATTTTATGTAAGTGAAGGTGACTATAAATAAAGTCGTAAATTAATATTAGAACCCCGCTTTTTTAATGAAATTAGAACTCCTTCCATTTCGGAGTTTTGAAAAAGTATTCAGAATATTCGTAATATTGTTTCCACTTTTTAAAATTTACTTTCAAATCATTTTTGCAGTACATTCTATTGAAAGCTTACTTTAAAACCGTGTTTCTCAACCCCCTGCGACAGTTCACAAAACGGCATACAGAAATAGTATGATAACATGAGTGCATTGAAACACTACCCCCTCCCCATCCGCAAAGCACATTCAAGATCATTGCCATTTAAGTTTATTAACATCAATTTGAAAGACAGCATTTAAGGAAATTTTCAATTTTTAGCAATTTACGATTGAAAACATTATTTAAATTTAATATAAGTTCGACTTAAGGGTGAAAAATGCCTGTTTGACAAAGGTCAAAATTAAAGGGTGAACTTGATTTAAGTGTTGATAAAAGACAATAAATAAGGACAGGTACAGGATAAACAAATTAATATTTTAAAGATGTTGTTACAATTGTCAAAAATTATTGATAAGTAAAATTTTCTTCGTTTAAAAGATCTGATAAATATCAAAATATAAGGGTAAGCAATGAAAGTAGACGAAATGTAAAAGTTCGGTAATCCGGTAAAGGATCGTCAAAATACTACTACTACTACTACTACTACTACTACTACTACTACTACTACTACTACTAATAATAATAATAATAATAATAATAATAATAATAATAATAATAATAATAATAATAATAATAATAATAATAATAATAATAATAATAATAATAATAATAATAATAATAATAATAATAATAATAATAATAATAATAATAATAATAATAATAATAATAATAATAATAATAATAATAATAATAATAATAATAATAATAATAATAATAATAATAATAATAATAATAATAATAATAATACTATATAAAATATAAAACGATGATTTCTTGACAGCAGCATAGATTAAAATTTTAAATAAGTAAATAATTAAGATAATATAATAAATGGTTGAAAAAAATTTCGATTCAAAAGCATTATTTTATAATCGAATTTTTATATCCATTTTTTCTTATTTTTTGTTGGAAAATTTATTTAGATTATATATAGTGTTAACAACTCTTTATAATGTTCATGAATTCACAATGCATCGAATTATTTTATTATGTAATGTTCTGGTAGTTGACTACCCTTGCAAGCTAGTCTTTATAGGCCTTTCGATAACAATAGTATTAACTTTACCTTTTATACGGTTTATGTATATTTTATTCATTCAACATACTTCTCCCAATGACAACTTTTGTTTAGCCACTTCGAGTTAACTTGTGTTTGATCTCATAATTTTATTATTATTATTATTATTATTTTAATTATTATTATTATTATTATTATTATTATTATTATTTTTATTATTATTATTATTATTATTATTATTATTATTATTATTATTATTATTATTATTATATTTATTATTATTATTATTATTATTATTATTATTATTATTATTATTTTTATTATTATTATTATTGTTGTTATTATTATTATTATTATTATTATTATTATTATTATTATTATTATTATTATTATTATTATTATTATTATTATTATTTTAATTATTATTATTATTATTATTATTTTTATTATTATTATTATTATTATTATTATTATTATTATTATTATTATTATTATTATTATTATTATTATTATTATTTTATTATTATTATTATTATTATTATTATTATTATTATTTTTATTATTATTATTATTGTTGTTATTATTATTATTATTATTATTATTATTATTATTATTATTATTATTATTATTTTAATTATTATTATTATTATTATTATTATTATTATTATTATTAATTTTACAATTTTGATAACTACTCATGTTATCCTACTCTGATATCACAGATTTTGTCAACTCTCATATCTTGCTTGTCATTATAGTTTTATACTTGCTAAACTATTTTCATCGAACAAACAGACCTTTAAATTATGCCTGTACCTAATTTTTGACCATTAAAACAATATTTTGAAAATATTAATTTGACAATCATCGTGTCCATATCTTTAATTATATCCCTATATCGAAACTTATATTTACCTCGCCTCATAATTTTGATTCTTTTCTGAGGCTTGGCCCTAATTTTGAGCCCATTGTGTAATATGACCTCAAGTGCACTCATACTACACTACTAAAAATTATACATAATTATAATTTTTTTTGTTTTAACTATTAACTCGCTACACATCACTCAGTGATGCGTTTATTGCATTTCGTTTAGTTTCATACTGTCTGATGATTTGATTTCCCTTTTCATCTACTATTACACATATCATTATCCGGCATATTACATATCAGTGAAGGTTGAGAAACATTGGTTAAGACTTTCTTTTTTCAATTTTTTTAAAATACAAAATGATTTTTCATTGTTATTGTTTTCAAGAGTGATTCAATGATTGAATTGGTTTTGGGAACTTCGTATTCCGTCTTCGGTATGGCCCTCCTATCGATGGCCCTGAATTTAATTCAAGACGAAATCACAGGAAAGTTGACTTGGTTCGCCGTCAAGTTTAAATGCTTTTCTCCGTCCAACGAAGAAGAATCTGATTATCAATTGGATGTGATTCAAAGTTCCGAGATCTACAAGGCTATGGGATTCTATGAAGTTGGCTGTCCAAAAATCCTGGAATCTTCCAACTAATAAGGAAAAACCCAATAAACGGAAACAGAAAATACATTTACTTGATTTATTGAATCAAATAAAATTGAAGTATTTTTTAAAAAAAAAGTAAATAAATATTTTATTTATAAATGCGATATTCAAAAAAATAATTTGTTTAATTATTTATGATTAAAAATTTAAGTCTTTTTTTACTTAATTTTTATAAAACTCGTATATTTCTGTAAACTTTGCGTGAATGTTCGCCTTCATATCGCCTTCATCGTGGTACTTGGATGACGCACATATACTGTTCTTTTTCCCATCAGACGGTGATGGAAGCCAGTAAAGTAGATTTAAACGAGAAATAAAACCATCAGAAAATATTATTGCTTAAATTTAACATTCAAATAAGGTAACAAAAACAACTTGATAATGGCTCGAAAACTGTTCGGTTTTGGCCATATTTCTCACGGAGTATTTCCTCTCTCTCTCTCCAACTCGGCAGTTCTTCGCAATCCAGAAACAGATATTTTCTCCAGTCGGCTGCACTCATGACTCCTAGGATTATACTTCTTAGGTGTAAATATTTAATTAGACCTTGTTTATATTTAAATTAATTTTAAGAAATATAATCATTTAAATAATTATAATTATTTTTAAATAAAAAATTAAATAACCACGGTAAAAATTTAATTATAAGAAAGCGCCATTCAAACACGTTTTATGAATAATTTCGACAGATTGACTCATCATCGGGTAAAAACAAATCAAAAAATTATTATTGATTTTAATTTATATATTCAGAATTTATATATATCAAGTTTTAATTATATATTTTTTTTAATATTAAAATTTTTTAATTCATTTAAATTAACTTTTAAAATTATGATTTACTTGTTAAATAAATTATATTTTATAAAAGTTTTGAAAATGTAAATTTTTAAAATTTAAATTTAAAATATAAATAACAATTTTTCTTATCCGAAATTTTACAATTTAACTATTCAAACACATTCAAAACACTCGTACTCACAGAACTTTGCACATTAATCTTTAAATCAAATGATTTTATCAATAACGCTTTATATAATTATTTTAAAAAAATTATTGAAATTTTAAAATCAAACCGCATCTGTTATGCTCGCTTATTTTGATCAATCCCTCCAGTCGACAATGTTAAAGAACTTGAGTACAGAAATTACGGGAAATCTCTCCAGTATATGTGGCATTACACCCATTATTCTTATTACACCTATTGTTTGTAAAACCTTCTGAGTTTGCAATACCAACACAAATTTAGTCTCATCATTCTTACATTGATGTAATATTAATATTACATATAATATTAACATCCAACTTACACCCACTAGTCAAATAACACACAAAAATTGTCAAACAGTCGCTTTTATCATCATAAATAAAATAGATTTTGAATAACCATTCTTTATCAAACCTTTTACTGAATTATGTTAAATAATTTTAACTATAAATCATTCCTTTTACCATGTATTTCTCATAATTAAATTCACAAAACAATTCCGGAGATGTATAAAGACTATCACTGATAGTCTATCAGTTAGTTTTCTATAAATCGCAGTCTCAGTGTTTATGTTTGTTTAATCGATGGCTTTCTCACGTTTCACATCTGAATGTAATATTCTTATGCAAACTTTCATTAAATGCCAAATTGGCCCTACGCGCCTCTTTTTTTTAAATAAAAGAAAACTATGATCCGCATAAATTTTTTAAACGGAAAATTCGAAAGAAGCAATTTTCTTTTCAATGCTAGCCAAAAATATTGATTCCATCTTTTGTTTTAAAATAGAACTATAGCTATTGCATCTATTTGCTGATATCATTCATTATTGAAAAGAAAATTGACGTCTTAAGTAGCAAATCTTATAATTTTAAGAAATGATCTTCCATCCAAAATGTGATGAGCTGCGATGTTTCCGTTCCACAACAACACAACATAAGTCGATCGTATCAACAAACTACAAACATAAAAGTAAACTAATTTCATCTATACTCTGTCTGTTTAACTATGTGATACAAGAAACTATATTTGCATCTAATCTATCCTAAGGTTTTGCTATTTTATACTAGACAGTACAAACCATCGACAAAGCTGGTCTCATTGGTACATCTTTTCCATTGAATTTTGGAAGACCACAAATTTTTGCTGGTTGTGACCTTATTGGAGAAAATTACTCAGCATCTTTTGCAGAAACTCTTCATGTTAAGTAAATGCAAGTTTCCATTCTTTTGATTCTTTTTATAATTTCACAATAGTCAACTTATTCACATACACATCATGATCAAGAATAACTAATCCATTTTCTTTATAAAACTAACAGACAAAAATGTTCTTCTTCGCTAATTTTTTTATAAACAGAAGTTCTTTAATATTCAGTTTTTATTTTTATCATCATATTCCATCGTGTTTGAGCTCAACGAACTTCCCAAGCAATTAGTATTCATGTTTTTCATGGATTGGGATATATGGGAAATACAACAGGTCAATCTTTCACACAGTTTTGTTTTATCAATGCAATTCTTAATGCAACGATTTGAACCCTATTTCAAGTTATGATCCTCTTCCTCAGGCAAAACACCATTACTATTATTGATTAAACATTATTTTTTGTGTAAAAAAACTATCACCCAAACCGAAGACAAGTTTAAGAAATATTACTTGAACTCTGCTCCATCACATTTTATGATCGGAAAATGGTTTACGGAGTTTCAATGTGGTCGAAACAGCACGAAAGACGCTCCACGCTCTGCACATCCCATTGAAGTGACTACTGATGAAATGGTCAACAAAACCCATGGCATAGTTGTAGGCAAATGCAGATTGAAGGTTAGAGAGATTGCTCAGATATTATACTTCTCGTATAAACGCGCACCAAACCTGCCTCGCCAACATTTGGGGATGAGAACATTTTCAGTGCAATGGATGCCGCGATTACTCTTTGTAGACAATACTCATCGTTTCATTATACAACATTAATCTAATATATGATAGTTTTTTTATCCACGGAACTTAATTAATTAATTTATTATTTTTTTGTAAAAAAATTATTTTCTTTATTTTTATTTCTTTTCAAACTAAAAATCAAATATTGATCTGTAGGAAATCGAAAGTGAAAATTGATCAAAAAATTGAAAAAATATAAAAAATTTTACTGTCAATAATTATCACACATATTTACTGTAAAATCAGCATTTAAAAACTTATAAATTCATTTAATTACAGCTGGTATGTAAAAATGATTCCCATAAATAAATGATTTTAAAATATTTTTGCTGCATATCGTTACAAATATTTATCTATTCAGAAAATCTTTGCTACAAAAAAATTATTTTTTTAATTAAAAAAAAATATTAAAAGAATTTTTTTTAAAAAATTTAAAAAAATTTTAAATCCTAAAAATCTTTTGTAAATATCATAAAATTGATTATTTTATGTTTAAAACTTTCAAAAATCAATTAACGAAAAAAAAACCGTGAAAATAATCGAGAAATGACAAGTGAAAAATAAAGTTTAAAGTTGATTTCTTTGTGAAATGTCGCAGTTGGTGTTTAGTTCCGTGAAAGAGAAAAACTGCCAACAGTCAAATAACAATTCCCATTAAAATTGGGGGAATTTTTTTTGTTGATAAAGTTCCTCTTCATAAACAATCTCCGAGAAATCATAATTATGACTATAAGTGTAGAAAAACAAGAGGCAGTTATCTGGAAATTTGTGTGGGAGTCTCAGAAAAAAGTCCCGTAATTAATAAGGATTTTGACTAATAATAAAAAATTAGGAATTTCAGTTCAAATACCAAAAGAAGAGGAAAACCCGGTAAAATTTGATGACAAATTGTAATATCTGCCGTGACAAATTCCCTATTCAAATCGTCGAATTCGGTTTTTTTCATTATTTTTGGCAATAAAATGCTTAAAATAAATGCCATTCTTCCCTTAATGGGATAATAACATCTTTTAATACTCTCTTGAATTATTTTACTGTTTTTATTGTCAAGATGAAATAGCTAATTTTTTTTATTTTCATTACGAATTAAATATAAAAATATTAACTTTTTATGTCTCATTTAATTCTTATCAAATTTTTATTGCTTTTCCTCCTTATTTTCAGAAAAAAGGAAAAAAAGAAAAGAACAAAAATCAATAAAGAAAATTGATTTTTAAAAAATTAGTAATCGATATAAATTTGTAAAAAAAAATCCCGACAATTTTATACATAATTAATTAATTATTATGATTGAGAAAACTAAAGTTCAACTGTTGAATACGAAAGATTAAAAAGGACAAATAGAAATTATCTTGTCAGATAAGGTTTTATAAAAACTCCGGAAAATGATTTCCCGGGAATCATTACAACTTTTTACTACAGGTTCTTCTTAGCTAAAAGAATTTAATTTGTAAATTTTAATTTGAAATCCAATAATTAACATAAAGAGCTCTGTTGTCCACAAAATGAAAACCAAACATATCAAAAACTATTCCTGGGATCAATTGAAACAAAAAATAAATCGAAGGATTTACATTGATTTGATGTACAAAGGTATTGATAATATTGAAAAAAATGCCTAGATAAACTTGGCTGTGACTTCCAAAATCCAACAATAACATATATCATCATAAGACACATTTTGTATGATTTAATCGCATACAAAAAAAAATTATTTCAGAGTAAACCAAAGATTTGGTGGCGTAGTTCAACCTGAGAAAAGTGATAGTAGGCGATATAATCAAAGAAACTCGTCGAATTTTTCAATAAAATATTGAGGCGCTTTCAAATACCTTTTAAGAAAATTTGGAATTTGTAAGTTATTGATGTGATCCTGCCTGATCAGGGCTAATATCTCAAATCTACAAAGATGCATAAGAGACTGGACGATTTTGAATCTGGATAATGGATACAATAGCGACACTGAAACCCGCCCGGTTTCGGCCAATTGACCAATCAAACTGCTGTCATTAATTAAGTAGCGAACATGCCCATTTCTCGACTCTTCAATTAGTTGGTTAATAAAATCAACAATGCTTGCAGCCTTGACTGCATTTCTGTCGTTCAACCAAAAACTAAATTTTCCTAAAACATTTAATAATAATTAATTAATAATAAAAAGATGATTATATAAATTTTTTGAAAAATGTTTCTTTAAAGTATGTTGTTAAATATAAAAATCTTCAATTGTTTCTTTAACGTTAGAAGAATAAATGTTTGCCACGGGACCCTATATATTTATATAAACCCTTTATATAAACAAATGAAATATATTTTATGCTAGTCAACAGTTTTTAGCTCTATTTATTGCAATCGTTCTTTAAAATTGCTTGCTTCATTAATTATATCAAATATAATATTTAACAAATATAAAATTATAATTATTTTGCTTCAGAATCCCCAAATAAAACGAATTGAAGCATTAGAGAGAAGATATATTTTCCATTTATTAAGTTTTTCAAAAATTGACCAAAAATTAGGTTTAATAAACGACACGAAATTGGCACAATTTTTTGTTTTCTTTATAATAATAATAATAATAATAATAATAATAATAATAATAATAATAATAATAATAATAATTAATAATAATAATAATTAATAATAATAACATTATTAGGACTTTTTTTGTTTTTAACCTCTGATTTCTTTATAAGTGACATAATAATAACAACAATAATATATCAAATAAGTCAATAACAATATAATTATTACTTCGCTGCAAAGGCTTATTTTGTTATTCACTTAGCTGATATATTAATTTATATTGCTACCAAGGAATCACCGTTTTGTAGTAGTAGTAGTAGTAGTAGTAGTAGTAGTAGTAGTAGTAGTACTAGTAATAGTAATAATAATAATAATAATAATAATAATAATAATAATAATAATAATAATAATAATAATAATAATAATAATAATAATAATAATAATATAATAATATAATAATAATAATAGTAATAATAATAATAATAATAATAATAATAATAATAATAATAATAGTAATAATAATAATAATAATAATAATAATAATAATAATAATAATAGTAATAATAATAATAATAATAATAATAATAATAATAGCAGATCGATTTGAAATTAATTTAAAATTTTTACATTATTTTAATATTTTTTAAATTTATTCATTCATTCAAAATCTTTTACCATCATAATAACGAATTGGCAATTAAATATTCATGATATATATTTAGTAAAATAATATTAAAACCAGCCTAAAGAATGCTCGATTCTGGTGTGGTAAATTTTGTTCCCGGCCCTAAAACTCACGCTCAAAACGTAAGCCTCATGACCGCTATCTCTAACCAAGAAAACTCCGTCCTCTTTATTCTGAAGCAACAACTCTGCATCATATTTCGTCAATGGTCCCCAATACCAAGGAATCTAAACAAAAATTGAATTCTAAATTTTTTATAAAAAGAAAAATTGATTTCTGAATACGAATTGCTCGGGAAAAGTACATCAGACAGTGGAAATCATTGGCAAAAGGCCAAACCACATATTACTGTAACACCACATTTTCCTTGAATTTCATTGGCTGGCCGTTATATTGTTTATTAAGGAATATTTCCCCCTATTTATCCCTAGATACTGGTAATACGTTAATGAATCTTATTATCGATAAATTATTTATAATTTCACCACGGTTTTTACATCGTTGTTTGAGTTATTAAAAAAGTTTTTATTAGAAAAATCCATAACAAAAACCCAACCACCTTGAAATAAACATGACGATTAAAACAAGTAAACTCACTCGTCTAAGTTGCCGAAAATTGTCAATAGTTTGATTTGATTTGATGGATTTTGTGTAATGGATCGATAATGAATGAGTTGTGTTTGTTGATCGATTGAAGTAATTGGAATCGATTTGATTCACTTGAGGCAAAGATTTCCGCAAAGGTAGAGGAGGCGGAGAAACGACATTCAGCTCATTGCTCGATTCAATGACTGAACTAGACTGCTTTATCTGTCTATGTTTGGAATTGTGAATATCGATACCATCAATGAGAGGACCGTAATTCACATGATCCCGACGTCTGGTTAAAGGAAGCGATTTTGGAGGTTCAATTTTCGCTACTACAGGCAATCGACTATCCATTCCATTTTCTTTTACAGTATCTGTACAAGGATTTAATTTCCAAAACGAACGCCATTTACCAAAACACTTCTTCTTAGAATTTTGAGTTTTCTTGCTCTTTACATCACTATAATTGTGAGTTGATATTCCAATTTTCACAATGCTTTCATATTCTCTTTTATTTTTACATGGATTTTTAAGATAAAATCGATAGAAAACATTCTTCTTTGCTTGAGTATCAAGATGATCAAACTCTTTGAAATGGTTTGTCGTGGACAACATCGTTCTGGATCAGTGTAATTCGATTGTTAGACATTTAAGTCGGATTTGAAACATTTATGCTTTGACGAATAATGCCAAATAAATATCTTAATTTTTCATTGGTAGAAAAAAAGTTTTGTTTCTTTATATGATGATTGTAATAATAATAAACTGATTTGCATGACTTCTTGTTTGCTATTGGATAAACTCTTACTGTTAAACACATGGAAATTAAATAATTGCGATCTTATGCATTGGCCTTCAGCCAACAGTATAATCTTTAATACAAATGTTTTATAATTTTTTATTAATTTTTTCATTAAATTAATTTAGAAATTTCTTAATTACATTTATTTTGGATTAAAATTTAAATGTTAATTTATATGAAATTTATATTGAATATAGACTGTGTTTAAATAATCGACATAAAATAATGTATTTAAAATTATCGCCAATATTTAATTATACTTTTCGTGTTTCAAATAATTATTTAAAGATAATAAATTTGACAAGAATTTGTGGATTTAATACTTTGGAAAGAGAACCGAAAAAATTAACGGAAAAAGATTTAACACCGATTGATGCAGAAGATAATGATATTAAAGTTGGTCATATAATACACAAATCTCGATTAAACAGAATATTTCGACCACATGATATAGATTTCTATGTACGATTAATAAATAAAGCAGCAAAAGATGGTAATTTAGAGAAACTCATATCAGTTAAATAGTATTATTTCCTAGGAAATGTTTAATTTTGTTTAGATATTTTTTCATGACATGATTCTTGTTGACAGATTTAGACCTAATGCATTTGTGGTGAATTTGATTTTAAAACATTTAGCTGATTTAGGAGGTCACAGTGAAGCAGCTTTCAAAATAATAAAAAAATCTATCGATATTCAAATTCAGTGTACAGATGTGACTTATAGCCTATTGTTTAAAAATTGCTGGAAAGAAATAGCGAATATTGAGATGTTTTATCTATTGTCAAATAATGTAATTCAGTTAGTGTCAAATGAAGAACTTGAAAAAATTAGGCTACCTGTCAAAAAAGCATTGAAATTTGTTGATGAAATGAAATTGAAAGACATTGTAATGGGAAAGAGTGCATTCAATTCTCTGCTACTCGCGTTAAATAAAGGTTTGATGTTAGAAAATGGATTTATAAGTTACGAAATTAGTTTTCCAGCTGGAATGATTAAGGAGAGTTCGAAGTTATTGGATGAATTTTTGAGTAACGGTCACAAACCGACGTCTTACACACTTTGTGCGATGCTCGAGGGCTGCCTGTTAGATCGTAAAAGCGGGTTTGGTTTGGCGCTGCTAATATTCAATAAATTGGTTCATCGTTACAAGTATTCTAATTATTCTTATTATTAATATTCTTATTTTTAATCTAAATATTTAATTATAATAATAAAATAATTAAAAAATATAAGAATAATAAAAATATTAATTAAAAATAAAAAATTATAATAAATAATGATAATAAAAATTAATAAAATTACTAACAATAATAAAAATAAAAAATATTAATAAAAACAACTAATAATAAAAAAAATAATTAAAAATAATAAATAATGATAATAAAAATTAGAAAAAATAGCTAACAATAATAAAAATAATTAATTAAAAATAATTAATAAAAAATTATAATAAATAATGATAATAAAAATTAGTTAAAATAACTAATAAGTATTAAAAAAATAATTTAAAAATTAATTAATTACTAATAATAAAAAATAATTAAAAATAAAAAATTATAATAAAAAAATAATAATTAAAAACAAAAGATTATAATTAAAAATTATAATAAAAATTAGTAAAAATAAATAATAAAAATAATAAATAAAAAATATTAATAAAAAATCTAAAAAATAATGATAATAAAAATTAGTAAAAATAATCATTAAAAAATAATAAAAAAATTAATTAATTACTAATAATAATAAAAATAATAATTTAAAACAAAAAATTATAATAATAAATATAATAATAATAAATAAAAAATATTAATAAAAAAATCTAATAAATAACGGTTAGTAACAATTAGTAACAAAAATAAACAATAATAAATATACAAATCAATAAAAATCAAAACAATAATAAATATATAAATCAATAAAAATCAAAACAATAATAAATATATAAATCAATAAAAATCAAAACAATAATTAATATACAAATCAATAATAAATATAGAAATCAATAAAAATCAAAACAATAATAAATATAGAAATCAATAAAAATCAAAACAATAATTAATATACAAATCAATAATAAATATAGAAATCAATAAAAATCAAAACAATAATAAATATACAAATCAATAAAAATATAAACAATAATAAATATACAAATCAATAAAAATATAAACAATAATAAATATACAAATCAATAAAAATATAAACAATAATAAATATACAAATCAATAAAAAGTAAAACAATAATAAGTATACAAATCAAAACAATAATAAAGAGTAATGACAACAGATGTATAATCCGTATTGATCCGTATAACGCCGACATTCAGATGCCGACTGGACGAGCACGCATTCAACACGGTATTGAAGGTAGCTAGATATTGCCAATTCGGGGACCGGGACATGGTGACGCGCGTCATCAATTGCTCCTCCTCATTGAGAGGTGGAGCAAGGGGAGCAGGGGAACTGGCACATTCATTCCGATCCTTCACTGAGGCGAGTCCCGATTGCTTGGTCCCGACTCCTGATCTAGCAGCCAATGCCGCATCCAGCAGTGCCGTGACTCACTGCTGCCCCCCGCCTGAGCACCGGGCAGCCATACAATTACTAGCTAATCAATACGGCGGTCTGCCGGAGGCGGCTGTGGAGCATTTCATCAAGGAGAAATGGTCGCACTCGGACAATGCTCTCAACTATCTCGCCAGCCCGACAAATATGCTCAAGCGGCGATTTGATAACATTTTCGTAGGTTCCATTTGTTGTTATTATCATTGGGCAATCCAATCAGATTGTTTCGCTTTCTGTTCTCATTAATTGATTCAATTTTATTATTAATTTTTGTTTTTATTAATTCAATTTTATTATTAATTTTTGTTTAAATTAATTCAATTTTATCATTAATTTTTGTTTAAATTAATTCAATTTTATCATTAATTTTTGTTTAAATTAATTCAATTTTATCATTAATTTTTGTTTTAATTAATTCAATTTTATCATAAATTTTTGTTTTAATTAATTCAATTTTATCATTAATTTTTGTTTTAATTAATTCAATTTTATCATTAATTTTTGTTTTAATTGATTCAATTTTATCATTAATTTTTGTTTTAATTGATTCAATTTCATTATTAATTTTGTTTTTATTAATTCAATTTTATTATTAATTTTTGTTTTAATTAATTCAATTTTATTATTATTTATTGTTTTAATTAATTCAATTTCATTATTAATTTATTTTTAATTAATTCAATTTTATTATTAATTTATTTTTAATTAATTCAATTTTATTATTAATTTTTGTTTTAATTAATTCAATTTTATTATTAATTTTTGTTTTAATTAATTCAATTTTATTATTAATTTTTGTTTTAATTAATTCAATTTTATTATTATTTATTGTTTTAATTAATTCAATTTCATTATTAATTTTTGTTTTTATTAATTCAATTTTATTATTAATTTATTTTTAATTAATTCAATTTTATTATTAATTTTTGTTTTAATTAATTCAATTTTATGATTAATTTTTGTTTTAATTAATTCAATTTTATCATTAATTTTTGTTTTAATTAATTCAATTTTATCATTAATTTTTGTTTTAATTAATTCAATTTTATCATTAATTTTTGTTTTAATTGATTCAATTTTATTATTTTTTGTTTTAATTAATTCAATTTTATTATTATTTTTTGTTTTAATTAATTCAATTATATTATTTTTTGTTTTAATTAATTCAATTTTATTATTATTTTTTGTTTTAATTGATTCAATTTCATTATTAATTTTGTTTTTATTAATTCAATTTTATCATAAATTTTTGTTTTAATTAATTCAATTTATCATTAATTTTTGTTTTAATTAATTCAATTTTATCATTATTTTTTGTTTTAATTAATTCAATTTATCATTAATTTTTGTTTTAATTGATTCAATTTTATCATTAATTTTTGTTTTAATTGATTCAATTTTATCATTAATTTTTGTTTTAATTAATTCAATTTTGTTTTTATGAATTTGATATTTTTTGTTTAAATATTTGTTTTATTGAGTAATTTTTTTATTATAAGGACTTTTTTGTTTTTCACATCTGATCTCTTTTTTTACCTTAAATAAATCTGATTCATAATCAAATTTTGTAGAAGATATTATATTTTTTTAATATCATTTTTTTATTATTCAGTTTTTTATTTTATTATTATTTGTTATTTTTCTATTTATATTTTTTTATTATTATGTTTTTTATTTTTTTAATTATTTATTATTTTTTTTTAATGTTATTTTATTTTTTAATTATTATTTTTTTACTATTATTTCTATTTTTTTATTATTATTTATATTTTTTTATTGTGTTTTTTATTTTTTTTAATTATTTATTATTTTTTTATTATTATTTTTTATCAATACTTGTTAATAATAAAAAACCCGAAACCTCCAGGACATTGACTGGCTGCAATCACCATTGAGCCCTGCAGACAAATTGGCTTGCCTCGGTGGCGTATTGGGATTTGTGCAAATGATAGATAAGTCCCACTGCAAGCCGAACATTTACATATTGACCAGCCTCATTACCTGCCTGCCCTTCACCACTGACCCTAGCAACAGCGGGCCCGATATCTATCTGCACGCCGTGACCCAGGTTGCTAGGCATTTCCGGGTGATGGAAACGAGCGGATTTAAAAACGCCGCGTTGCAAAGGAATATTCGTCTCGGCGGCGTCATCGGCGGCGCCTCCAATGAGGCTGCTGCTGCCCCCGTTGACGTGTCACAATTCGATCCGTTTTCCTGGGTTTCCTACTCCAGGAAATGTAAAACCTCTGATGACGTTGAGAGATTTTTCTATCTGTTGAAGCGCAATGAAATCTCTCTCAACGGCACGATTCTTCTTTCCCTGGTTCGCTCGGTTGTCACGTGGGATGCCCGGTCAAAGGTGCTCGATAGGATGAAGAAATTGCAAATCGATTTGGACAGATCGACTGTGGTTTTCATTGAGGACTTGATCGATAAATTCCGACAGCAGCTGGCGGCACCAGGCGAGCAGCCAGATAAAAATCAAATCAATGGGAAAAACGTGGAGGCTTTCCAGCGGTTTCAGCGGTTTTATGCGCAACGGCTGGACAAGTCAAATGTTGAGCCGGTCAGAACTGGAGAAAAGAAAATCATCATTGACGAGATTCCGAAGCGTTTGCTGACAAGATAACATTTTTGTATTTTTTACTCCATTCAATACAAATATAAAATAAGCCAATGAAAACGTCTTTGTCTTGTCATTCGATTGATTTTAAATATTTTATAAATTTAATTTTTAGTAAAATTATTAAAAAAAATTTTTTGTTTTAATGAAGTAATAAATTTAAATTTTTTTTTGTTTAAATGCATTAAATTTTTTATTAAATATATTGATTTTTTTTTCGTTTATATTTTCGTTTATATGAAGTGTGAAATAACAATCAATTTAGGAATTTTTGTTTTAATTAAGTAATAAATTATAATTTTTTTTTGTTTAAATGCATTAAATTTTTTTATTTCAGATGATTTTTCTTTTTTTCTAGCAGCAAAAACTGGCTTTATTGGAGCCTTTTCTACTTCATCTTCACTTGATGAATCTTCGTCAGATGATTATTCCTCTTTTTCTACTGCAGCAACGGATTTAACTGAAGCTTTTTCTACTTCATCTTCATCAGAGGATTCTTCCTCTTTTGCAGCAGCGACAACTGGCTTTACTGGAGCATTTTTTATATATTTTTTTAATTTAATTTTTTTAGTAAAATTATTCATTTTCCTGTTTATTAAAAAAAATTTTTTTGTTTTAATTTTTTTTGTGTTTTTTTCATTTTTTCTTTAAATGCATTAAATTTTTTTATTAAATTTTTATTTTAAATTTTTAAGTTAACAAAAGCGATTTTTTAATATTTTTTTTTGTTTATATGAAGTGTATGAAATTAGGGATTTTTTTAATGAAATAATTAAATAATTTTTTGTATTAAATAAATTGATTTTTGTTAAATATTTATTTTAACAAATTTATTATTTATTAATTTTTTGACTTAAGAAAGGCGATTTTTTAATATTTTTTGTTTATATGAAGTGAAAGTAACAATATGAAAAGTAACAAACAATTTAGGTACTTTTAATTTTTGTTTTTTCATTTTTTTGTTTAAATGCATTAAATTTTTTTATTAAATATATTGATTTTTTATTAAATTTTTATTTCAATTTTTTAAGTTAACAAAAGCGATTTTTTAATATTTTTTTAGTAAATATATTATTTTTTCAGTTTAAATGAAGTGATAAATTGAATTTTAATTAAATGAATTGAATTTTTTTATTAAATATATTGATTTATTTATTAAATTTTTATTTTAATAAAGTTATTATTTATTAATTTTTTGAGTTAACAAAAGCCATTTTTTAATATTTTGTTTATATGAAGTGTATGAAATTAGGGATTTTTTTAATGAAATAATTAAATAATTTTTTGTATTAAATAAATTGATTTTTGTTAAATATTTATTTTAACAAATTTATTATTTATTAATTTTTTGACTTAAGAAAGGCGATTTTTTAATATTTTTTGTTTATATGAAGTGAAAGTAACAATATGAAAAGTAACAAACAATTTAGGTACTTTTAATTTTTGTTTTTTCATTTTTTTGTTTAAATGCATTAAATTTTTTTATTAAATATATTGATTTTTTATTAAATTTTTATTTCAATTTTTTAAGTTAACAAAAGCGATTTTTTAATATTTTTTTAGTAAATATATTATTTTTTCAGTTTAAATGAAGTGATAAATTGAATTTTAATTAAATGAATTGAATTTTTTTATTAAATATATTGATTTATTTATTAAATTTTTATTTTAATAAAGTTATTATTTATTAATTTTTTGAGTTAACAAAAGCCATTTTTTAATATTTTGTTTATATGAAGTGTGAAATAACAATCAATTTAGGAACTTTTTGTTTTAATGAAGTAATCAAATATTTTTTTGTATTAAATAAATTGATTTTTTGTTAAATATTTATTTTAACAAATTTATTATTTATTAATTTTTTGAGTTAAGAAAATCGATTTTTTAATATTTTTTTGTTTATATGAAGTGAAAAAACAAAATTTTAGTATTTTTAATTCTTGTTTAAATGCATTGAATTTTTTAATTAAATTTTTGTTTTCTGTTTAAATGGTATGATAAATTGATTTTAAATCTTTGAGTAAAAGATTTGATTTTTTAATTTTTTTTGTTTGTATGAAGGGAAATAACAATAAGGGACCTTCAATCAAAGATGTTCACCAAAAATTTTTAATCCACTCTTGTTCCTTTTCACGAGCAACCCGCAGAGAGGACTTCCCTCAAAAAGTAGAAATTTAAATAATTTATAAGTATATAGGCTAAATTTAATTTCAAAATTATACGTAGTAGTACTCAATATTGGTTGAAAAATAGAGAAAAATATATGCATACACAATTAAAATGAACAAATAAAATATAGGGAACATGAAGCATGCTGCTTACTTACTTACCATATGTAGTATATAAAAAAGATATTTAAGTCATTAATCCATTATGTATAAATTATAAACGACCAATGCTGCTGGGGGTGTCCTTAGCACTAGACTCCCCTCCCTAGTATCCCCATTTGTCTCTTTTGCGAAGATGCCCTCCTCCCCCTTCTTAGGGGACGTCCTCAATAGATGCTCCTTTACGAATAAATAAATCCATTTAAATTAATTTTTAAAATATTTTAAATTAGTTTTATTAAATAAGTCATTTTTAAATAGATTTTTGTTTAACCGAAGCTATAATATATTATTTGTTTGTGTTAAAAAAAGCGATTTTTTAATATTTTTTTGTATAAATTAAGTGATATTTTTGGATTAATATTTTTGTAAATGTAATTTAATTCACAAGTCTAACAGAAAGATTTAATGCATACAATCACGACCTGTAAGAGCCAGTTAGAATCCAATGTCTGGTAATAAATTTGGCCCAATCCACTGAAAAATAAATAAATGTACCATTTTGTTGAATTAAAAATATGAAAAAACGAAATTAAATATTGCAATTTAATTAGGTGCTTTTCGAGCCTTTAGAGATTCAAAAGAACCATAGTACATTATATTTTATTACAGGTAATTTTTTTCCCCTAAAATGTAAGAATTGCATAAATGTTTTTAAAATTTACGGAATTTTTCTGATTCTTTTTATAGTTCCTAGCTATATTTTGAAGCCCCCTGAATTCGGAGGCCCATTTCAAATGACCCACCCACCACATTCTTCCAGGGCCTGCATTCAATAAAGAAAATATAATAATTATAATTTCATTTTTTTAATTACTTACTACTAACGGATGCTAATGGAATAAATCAATTATGTGGCACATTGATGAGATGAGTAGTTTGTATGTAACATACATTTGATAAGAGCGGCATTCAAAGATTTGGGATATTTTATTCGATATTATCTGTGATACACCAAGTCATGATGCAATAAAACTTCTATAATATAAAACAAAAATCAATAATTTATAACATATAAACACATCAATTCACCTTGAGGTTGTTTGTAAAACGGTTTCTGAGACAAACCCTACACTATAGAAACACAAAAAGTGATAGAGAAATAAAATAATGCACATTAACACAACCCATAATAAAACATGCATGTAAACTTTCAACTCGTAGTCAACCAACGTTCAGACAAACCCCAATAATAAGTCAATTTATCGGCATTTTTGAGACATTTTTAGGAAAATACATGGCGTGAAAAACTTTTAATTGAAATTTTGATGTTTCTGGTCCGAAATTTCGTGTAAATGAGGATGTACATTCATAAAATTTACTTTTAAAACTAAAATTAATTTAATATTTCAGACATTTCTGTCGAAAAAAAACCCTGAGATCCGAAAAAAAGCATTAAGTGTAAATTTTATTTATAAGTTTTAAAAAATAATCATAAACCCAATTAATATTTTGTGTACATATTCGAAGATTTTTTTTCAAAGTGTATAAAAATGCATATTTATGGTAATCAATTAATTTTATTACCTCAAAACTAATTTAACTCACTTTTTTTTCGAATTAATTCCCAAAAATAAATCATTTCCTAAAAATTCATAAACATTATTAATAATAATACATACAAACTTGTAGATCAAAAGTTATATGTAAAAGCTTGAATTAATTTCCTTGTAAAATCATAATTCAACTCTTAAAACTTTATAACTTTAAAAACTACTTAATTTTAAAAATGTCTGAAATCAATTGCCTTTTCACTAAAAATAAATTCCAATAAGTTGATTTATGTATCAACTTGCATTATAGCCGAATTTATTTCAGCGTGGCTTGGTGTATTATCTAGGTCTGGTCACAAATACGCTGGTTTTCATCCTGGGTGCAATGGTATCATGGCAGCCAAAATGTTCAAAAATTATCTGCTATTATCAGTTTAATCAGAAAATGATAAAAAGGTTTTCAAGAATTTAATATTTTATGATTACAGTTCAAATCCAAATTTCTTTATTGGTGAAAGAAAAGCATAAATAGGAAATTGAAACTCGTTCAGCATGAATTACGATCATAGCTAAGCGAGAATTTCGGGAATTTAATGCTCATGTATTTTGCTGGGTTTTAGAGCCATTTATTACAGCAAGGCAGTAGCAATTCCATCTGAAAACATATTGGGAAACTGGACAGGATTTATTGTTGTTTTAACGCGACACCGTCGAGTTTTGGCATTGAAACTGATGTTGAAGAGATAAAATTCCTCGCCACAAAGAAAAAATAAATATTTAGTGGATTGACAAAAAGCGAATAATTTGATAATTAAATTTATTATTAGTATTGGGGTTACACAAATTAACAGAAATAAAAATATAAAATTCTTGCTATCCCAACATTAGTTTTTTTGTTTAAAATCTTGATTTTCACATTTTAAATTATTTTCTTTCTAGAAACCTCGTAAAATTGTAAACGACTTCTCGATACCAATGAAATTGAAAACAGTTTTTACATAAAATAAAATAGTTATCACAGCTCCGCAGGACATGATTATATACATGTAATGTTTGTTTTAATGAAATATACATTCATATCATTGGAAATGAGATTTCTTTTCAAAATATAACTCACGTAGAAATCTTTTCTTTCACTGGCGATTCAAAGGAGGCTTATGTTATGCTGGTAACTGCTAAGGCGCACTTTATGGTAAATTGCCCGTCAATAAAAGGACTGCCTCTCCCTAAAATGATTTTAGGAGCAGAATAAAAAGCATTACATGTTGTTTGAGTTCTTGCACTTCTCTTATGGTCTTTATATGGACTATATGTTCACTATATATGCTCTTGGTTTCCTCTCCATGAAAAAAATAATTAACTGGCTGAACATTTGGCATTCAATTTATAATTTCCTATGTAATATATTTATGATAAAAATTTATTATAAATATATTATAAGCAATATCAACATTTGTACGAAAATGTTAATCTGAATAATATGAATAAGATCAGATATACAATTCCAACAAGGTAATTATAATGACACAATGATAATTATACATAAAAACCTCATATAAGTAAACAACATAGAAATAAACAAAATGATCTTATTTAAATACGATAAAAATTTCAATGAAAGACCCCAACAAAATTATTTCTATCACAAAATTTGTACAATTAATCACAAATAGCAGCACCATTAAAATATAATATAACTTTAAAATTTAAATTTAAATTTAAATTTAAAATATACACATACAAAAAGACGCTAAGAACGATAAAAACAACAACAACAACAAAAACAGCATTAACAATGATAACAATAGCAACAACGTAAGCAATATTAAGCACAAAAACAAAATGTCACCAAATCACCTTTGAAGAAAAAGAAAACATTAACATTTATACAAGTTGATTATGCGCACATTAATGGGCCATTGCAACAATATATTTGATTATTCTGGTTCTGGTACCCCCCTATCCAGGAGCTGCTGTCGATGACTGCAGATGTTGCTTGATTGACGGATACGATTTGATTGCTGGTTGTTATGAAATCGGTGTTGTCGCCTGTACAAATCAGTATTTGGTTACCCGATATATTTCCCAAATTGATATTGTTTGACTGGCTGGCATTCATCGGTCCGGTCACATAAACTTGTTGCGGGAAATAAAATGTCCCGTAAAACACCTGATCAAGAACCCAATTCTGACTGCTCAAATCATCCAGTTGGACAGTTGATTTTTTTATTTCGATTTCCGACAAAATATTCTGACTGAGACTGTTGATCATTTGCAAGGTCTGGCGACGTTCATGGGTCATTAGGCAAACAGTTGAATGCGACACCACCTCATAAAGAACCTATGGAACCAATCAAATATTTTATAGATGTTCATAGTCGAAAGTACAGCATAAATCAATATAAACAAACAATTATAATTTTAATAATAAATTTGAACAACTTACAATAAATACTCGACTTTAAGTAATCAAAAAATGAAATATTGTGACGACAAGCTTTAATTTATGTTATCAAGTAAATATTTCTAATTCAAATTTAATGAATTTACCATGAGAAAATAAGCCATGGCGACGTTACGTTTTGTATTGTATAGTAAATAGTTATTTTTAATTATATTATTTAGTAACAATTAATAATTTTTTAAATACCGAGTATTTCAAAATGTAATAAATGATAAAGAATTTAAATATTTTGCAAATCATTTCAAATAATATAAATATTTTAGTTTGTTTTATTGCATCAGTATCACTAATTTTCTTTTATAAGAAATGGCTCAATTTTCAATTGACGATATTGCTTGTACTAAAAACCTACTATAGGCTAAAATATTCAATTTTGGTACATGGGGAATGGGTGAAAATCAAAAACGGTATGCCCCCATTCTTAATCCCCCATTCTTAAGAACATTGTATATGGTGAGGATTATGACAGTTTGGAAAATCTAAAGAAAAAAATAATTCATTCATTTGATCAAATCCCATTACAATATATCCAGAATGCATGTAACGCTGTATTAAAAAGGTGTAAACTTTCCATTGATGTAAATGGGGAAGGCTTAGATCATTTATTGTAATTTCAGTTTTAAATAAACTTTAAATATCTGTTATCTTAAATAATTATAAAAAATTGACATTTTTATTGTTTTAAAAGTATCTATTACCTTTTAAAACACTCGGTAAAATACTCACTCTGCCAAAATCATAACATGCCTCAATTGTTGCTCATATATTTTATCTGTCTCAACTCAAACAAACTATATGAAACAAGATGAAGTTTGAAACACTTTTGTTAAGTTCAATTCATGCAATTTAATATTGATCCACTCAACACATCGGATCATGAGGTGAAGTTAGAATTACAAGGGCCTCGTGGCATCAAAGGATATTACTATTTCCCGATAAATCAGCCAGTATGAGATTACAACTAAACAGGTCCTGAAAATCTTAAACCCAAAAGAATTGGCATGTTCGCAAAAAGAACACGTGACCAAATAGAAGATTCAATTCAGAAAACCTAGAATATCAAGATTAATAACGTCATTCAATTTGCTATCGACAAGACAGGAGGCATGTCTAAAAGATTAAATATAATTGTAAGAAATTAATTAAAGAAATTATAATTTATATTGCTCATTTTGTACTCAGAAAAGTGGAATGTGATAAGACGCTTGAAATATCCTCAAATTGCCTTTTTTTATTATTAAATGGTTGCTAATTAAAATTTTCATCCACTTGTGTGTATTTAATTTTTCTCACTCTTCTATAGTAAATTCACTTTATTTATGCTGGTGTCCATAATTTTCATAGTGGACATGGCCGAATTCAATAAGTACGAGGCCTGATTAAATTTTTTTCGCGGAATCCTTTAAACTTTAAATGAAAAAATTAAATAATAGTTAGAATGTACATATTGGAATTAAGATTTAAATATTTATTTAAAACAAAATATAATTATGAAAATCGAAGTCATGATCCATAAGGCAGTGAAATTCTACATTAAAAAACCTGTATGAATATAAAAATAACTACATTTTATTGAATACGAGCGTACACAGATATTTCTAGATTTTTAAATGAATACACCTGCATAAATTTTTGGCAAAATTTTAAATATGTAACTTTTTATGTGAGCGGGTGCAATGGCTTTAACCGTTCGATATTCAACCATACAAGTAGGTGTGTGTATTTTTTCTATATATAAGTTAATTATTTCTTATAGAATATATTAATCTGTGGTTGAAATGGTAGTAATTTATGAAAGCTGGTATACTTGCGCTTAACGCTTTTATTTTCGAGGCTTAAAACACTGGTTTTATTTCATCTTTAGTATACTTTACTAAAAATATTTTTTCAAGAAAATTGTATTGGACTTTTCTACAGTCGACATTCGTAACGGTGACCTATAAATCTAGAAAAGGTCTTAAAATTCTTTATAATCATTACATTTTTTAGATAAATTTTAAAATATCGTATTTCCTTAGAATTTATAAAAAATATATCTATAAATAAGTGTTTATCTGATCAAAAATCTTTGATCCAGATCAAAAAAGTGATAAAATTTTAATTTTGTTTTCACAATAACTCTGAGTGCAAATTTGATAGTAAAACTCACATTCAACAAATTAATTTTGATTTCATAATTGGAATCGACTAAAGAATCAAGAAATGACTCCAGTTTCTGTCTCTGGACGTTAATATCAGGATAGTCAATAAAGAACCGAGAACACATGTACTTCTCTGTTGCTCGAATATCCATCGCGCTGTTTTGTTGAAATCCCACTGCCAATAATCCACAATATTTAAGCAGTCCTCCACCAAGAATTTCTTCGGGATTTTTGGTGGAAATTATGTTCTCTTTCAAATGCTTGAAAGCTTCTTGAAAACTTCCCGATACAGATTCTGCAACAACAGTGGGGAATAGATTCGGTGTGATTGAGGAGCACTTGCTGACGGTATAGAAGGCTAACATCGTGTCAAGAACAATTTGAAATGAATCAATTGTGAATTCATATTGTCGTTTCATTTTATCGATAAATTTCAGTTCAACAGTTTCATTACCGATTTCCAGAGTACCGAGAGAGATTAGTGACCAGCAATCGGAGTTGGACTCTTGATTACATAAAACCCGTGTCATTTTCTGAATATAGTTGTCTTTGATTAATTCTTCATTAATGAGGAAGTTATGTTTAAGGCTTTCTGGTTTGCTGTTGAGAGTTTTCTTTAACAGGTCAATTAATAGTGAAAAGATTGTATTTTTGATTTTCTGCATTGAGGTCATGTCATGGAGGCTGACAGTGAAAATCACATTAAGTTCTCTAAAGTCATCATTTGGGTTGAGATCTGAAAGTTTTAAAGAAAATGTAAATTATAACAGATAAGTTTTGTTTAAAATTCTTATTTAATAATTTTTAGATGAGTTGTAATTTTTTACCATTTCGTCTTATGAATTTTGGAGGGACTGGGCTAGGAGATATAAATCGCCTTAAAAATGTCTTCAAAACTTTATTTATAAAAATAAAAACAATACTCAATTTCGCAAACCTTTATATGAAATTTCTATATACACTTAGCCCTCGATTTGCACGGTTTCGGTTTAATACGATTGAAGAAATGCGGAAAAATTCAATTTATATTACACTAGTTTTCAGTTTAACACAGTCACAAAAATTTTGAAAAATAAATTTAAAACAAAATTAGAATTCAAAAACCAAAAATATACACAAATTTTAATCATTTTAATCTAACCTAATATATATCATCAATACGGTTTTTTTTCTCTATAAAACATACATTTAATTAATAATTGTACGGTTTCGATTTACACGGTTTCAATTTACACGGTTTCGATTTATATGGCATTTTTGAGAAACCAATCTACCGTGTATATCAAGGGCTAAGTGTATATTTCTTTATTTAAACAGGCCCTGAGAGAATGTGGCCACAATGGAACAACATTCCTTGCCCCATATTTCTTCATTCGGCGAACATTAGGGAATTTCTAACAAATGCCACGGTTTGAACTTGGTTTGAACTTGTAAGCTTTTTATAACTGTTTAATATTATTTTAGTATTAAAAATAAAAAAAGATTCCCCGTTAGGATCTATTCATCCTTGAATTTCATTCTTATTTTAATAATAAAATCGTCTTGCAATAAAATTTAAACAATAATATTGTAACAGTAAATCGAAATGTAGAAGGTTTTGGTAAATCAAGATTTGACTAGAGTAAATAGAACGGAAAATTTAAAATATTAAAAGGCACAATTGTTTTCTTTTTCTTTTCTCGATTTCTTATTAATTTTATATGTGATTACATGATTACATATTTATGTTACACACACACACACACACATATATATATATATATATATGAATTTCGATTCCGTGACTCGGACCATATGTTCATCCTAGCATTCTTTATCTAATATTCGTTTTATGAATAATATTATTACCATGAATAATAGACCAACTTTCGCTATATGCTCCAAACTAAACGTGAATCTGATAAGGTCTGTTCTAGGATGATGAGGTCTCCAACTAGTCACCGAAAGACACCAGTATTGTGTTGTTTTGGTTTGTCAATGGCATTACTCTGGCTAATTTTGGAGAAAGTGATGTTCGATATAACAACAACTACTACTCCAAATGTGTGCTAGCAACAATGAAGCTCAGAAGGGATATAGGGTGTATGGGCTTTATTATTTAGAAAATTACACTCCCATTAGCTCATGAGCGATATCAAAGGATACAATTAAGAGTTGTGTACTTAAAGTACTTCCTCATCCTCCTTACAGTCGGGATTGACTCCATCAAATTTCTACTTGTTTAATCACTTCAAGAAATCCCTACTAGGCCAGAAATTTGTCTCAAAAGATAATTTGAAAAATGAAGTGATGCGTTCAATCAGTGAAGTCTCAGAATTTCTTCAAAATAACCTTCCAAAACCTGTTAACACGCTGGGAAAACTTTTCAATTCAAATGAAAATTGTTTTGAGAAATAAACCCTGCATAACTTACTTATTGTAAATATTAAATATATTTGCGTTCATTTGTTATTTCTAAATATGTATAATATGAACAAATGATCAGTTTTCAATATTTATTCATTTAGCGTCTTTAAAACAGTTAAAACTAGATAATTGTTTTTCAACACTTTCAATTGTTTCTTAAACCTAAATATCAAGCCCCGGTAATAGTAGAAAAAAAGCTGATTGTAGCTCTCTTCGCAATGACCCCCAGATTTGATAAACTTTGTAATTATAAACAAGCACACCCATTGCATTAAAAAAATAAATGTGAATTTGAATACACATTTATAATAAAACCTTATTACTATTGTGTCAATTATATTTATTTAATATTTTGTATTTATAGATTTTTTACCATTTATAAATGTGTCGGTATTATTTTATGAAGAAATAAGGCGCAAGCAAGACCAAATTACAATAATAATAATAAAAATACTGAAAATATAATCATTTGATGAATCCTATTCCACCCCCTCGTCAAATTAATTGTTCCTGAAACTACTCATAGTAAATTCATAGACCTGTAAATATCATTTTAAATCAATAATTTTTGTTTTGTTGACCCGTATTATCCACTCGTGTTAGTAATTAATCGGGTGCTATGCAATATATAACTCGTTGATGAAACTGTCAACTTAGCAAAGATCAGACGGTGTGCTATGCAAGTCATATCGACATTTAGTATAGATAGCCGTCGACGTGTATATCACGTTATCCAGCGCAATTCTTAGTTAACTAAGAATTACTTTTATATTTTAATAAACCAATTACTATTATTTTCTTCAATTAAATTAATTAATTAATTTTGGAAAATATTTCTAAGCAGAATCCACCATTTCATGTATTCAATTTTTCTCTGAAAATTGTTTCATTAATTACTTTAATGATTTTTGTGTCTATTTTCAAAGCTAATATTTATTTATAGCCCTAACAAATAATAATTTATTGCGAAAAATTACCCAAACGATATTTTATATTGTAATATGGGCTGTTTGGAAGATTCCGGAAATTGCCGGTTTTATTTTTCAACGAAGAAACCCGAAAAAAAAAATTAAAACAATTTAGATTTAAAATAAATCTAGAATAAAAATATGTAATCAGAAAAATTTATTTTATTCATTAAATGTGAATTTCAAATAATATATTATTCTGTCCAAGATAATATATGGAGAAGTACAATTTACCAAAAACTAATTAATAAGTAGCACTATTTACTACACTTTTCCTGGTGCCAATAGATAAATTTTTGGAATTTTTTTGTTTTTAAAAAAAGTTAAATATTTTTCTGAAAAGATCTGGTGTAACTAAGACTTTTAACGATTCTAAGAAACTGGCCAAATTCTTATGGCCGACAAGATCATAAAATTTGCATTTTTAAAATTGTTGTTTATTATGCTCACATATCCAACTCTAGCTCTTAGCTATTAATGGATATATATTTTTAGCGCATTGCAAAAATGGCGCATGAGCAGTCCTCTCTCATATTTCCTCTCACAAAACTGCGACAAAGACAAATGTACAATCTATACTAAATTGGATAGTCATAAATTAAATCACAATTATCATAAAGTGCGTGTTATATAAAAAAATTTGTTACAAAAATTAAAAATTCATCCTTGAAAAGGCTCACTTATAATTCTAGACGTTCTTAGATAGCAGAGCCATGAGATAAATGTTTTTATTTTTATTAGATGAGAAAGATGACCATAAACTTTTGGCACGAAGAAAATTAAAACACTTTTTGAACGATAGTGAAAATTAAAATTTGTGGAAGAAAAGATCCTATCAGGAAATTTATATTGATAACCAATATCCAAACACAATCTAAGTAGAACTTGAAATTCACTTATAAACACAGAATAATTTTTGATTTTCTGGTAAAAATAATAAAATTACACGAAATAATTACAATTTTAAATTCATAAAAATGCAAATATTATGAAGGTCTAATAAATAATGTATTTAATTACTTAATATGCACCCTGCGGCAGTGCCATCTAATCTGACATCCTTGATCACAACATCGACTTCTTTCAACTTTCTTTTTATTTCTCCAAGCAAAGCTCTTAACGACACTTCAATTACTGGGAGAACGGAATGTGAAACGGGTTTAAGTTTCAAAGGCTTTTCAATCACTCGATGAAGCCGTTTGACTTGTTCATAACTCAAAACCTGTGCAGTAGGTAAAAATGAAAAATAATAAGAGAAAAATCATCAGAAATAATAATGAAATACCTGAAACCGATTCGGTCCGACACTGTCAATTTTCGATACAGTGCTGGACGATTTTTCTGGCGCACTTTTCGGCATTTCTGGTTTGATTGATTTTTCCGCCAGTGATTTCGATTGATTTTTCATTATTATTGTATTCTGTGATTTTAATTTCTGGCTGATTGGTTTTGTCTGAGACGATTTATTTCGATGGGAACTTGGCATTCTGTAACACATGAAAACGGTTAAATGTCAACTTTTCTATTCGACAACACCAGTCAAAATCCCTTCTACTTTAACCGGTTAGGCACGCCTTATTCCAAAATTCACTGCTATGTGCAGAGGGCTGGGAGAATTTCCTATTTTTCTCTATTCCCTCAAATAAAAAGACGAAATAGAAAAATTGGGAGTAAAATATAATTTACTATTTAGTTGCAGATATAAATTAGCTGGATATATCAATTTAATGATAACTAAATATTTATTTGTTTTAAATAAGCTGGCCGGAGATTACAGAAAAACAAATTATATGAGAAACTAATACCAACGGACAAGTGTTGTGATTAAAATTGAAAATTGAAAATTTATTGATTTATTATTGGATTTTATTTGAAAAAATAACAAAATAATCGAATTTTACTCGGTGTAAATATATATGGGTGCCTTTGCTATTATTACATTTTTTTATTTTTATTTTTATCATTCAATATATGAACGGATTTTCAAATATATGAACCGATTTGACACATACTGAGAACCCCTCATGGAAGGCTACGGCATCTATATAATGATGTGAAGGTTACCAGATTCTCAACTTGATGATTTTATGTATGAACAAAGATAACTCGGGTTAAAAATCTGTATTTAATGTAACGAATAACAAACTGCCCCTGACAAATAAATAAATAACATATTAATATTATGTCCTTATATGTGCAACCAAGTGCAGTTTCTGAGCTCAGTTTGAATTTCTTATGCTCTATTTAGATGCACATTTTAAATTATATGCATCTAGTAAAAGGGTAAGCCACTGAAATAGTTTAAAAATTTGCATGAGCAATTCAGGAAACGATTAATAATTACTACGATGTTTCAAAAGAGTAGCACAAAAGCATGAGATAGAAATTTATTTTGATAAGATCGTTTCCCTCGTTCCTAGCATATTCATTATGTATCGTATTGCACAGAGACATCACTTTGTAATTTAGCAGTTAATGAGGATCTGCACTATTCACTACAAACTGTGATCCATGCTGTTAATAAAATCAAAGTGTTATTGCTAATCTACTCAACAACCAAAGAAACAAATAGGATATTACAAAGAAGAGTGATTTGAGACTGCTTCTTGCCCACCTAAAATGAGACACTAAGCCTTTGGAATCCAATAACCAAGTGCATGAGTCTCGCATTAAATCTGAAATCTCGAGCACAATTTTGTCAGTAATCAGAATATTTGGATTTTAATTATTTTTGTAAAATTTAGGTAGGCGGCAGACTTATTTATAAATGGAAATATGGTGAAAATGGGAGTTCGGCTATGAAAGGTTGAATGACACTGGCATAGGGAATGAAATGGTGAAATTTTAACTAAAATAGCAATAAATGAGTGCAAAACGCCAAATAGATAGTGAAAACGCTCATTTCAGTTAAACGATTCAATTGTATTGAATGTTATTTGACAATAAATGTTATATTTTTAGCTAGAATTAAGGAAGATATATGATTGATATATTATTGTGATATGTGTATCATTATAAATTTGAAAAGTTTGTTTTACTAAACTGCATAAAATAAAATTAGTAACAGTTGTGAGAAACTCAAATTTACATTATATTAAACTATCTTTATAAATGTAATACTTCATAATGTTAATATTTCATTTTGCAATTTCACATTCAACGCTTGTAATAAAAGCGCAGATAAACAAGGCAAATGTCCCGGTAATAATTATGTACAGAAATAAGGCAGCATTTCATCTAGCATTGAATTACAGAAAAAAACTATTGTTAAATATTATTTTTTTATACATCCGTTTACTTACTAAATTATCAATTAATCTTCTTCAATACATTTTTACTATTTCCATTTATTACACTACTTAAAGATAATCATAGTAGTGTATTTATTTATTTTCTAACAATATAAATTATTTAAATCAATGTTAATGATTGATTTATTGAACCAATTTTGTGTGAATTTCTTTTTATAAAAACTTAATGTTTTTTATTATTATTTTTATTAAAACGGTAATTTCTTGGTAGCAGCATAAAATAAAATTTCAGACAAGTAAATAATGAGATAAACCTTGGTGCAAAGAATATATCAAAAGGATGAAATAATATTAAGAAATAACAATCATTAATTCATAAAGATATTATTTCATTTTAGAGAAAATAAATAATAATTTTACATATTTGTGTGATTTACTATATTTCTATGAAAATCTGAAATTTAATTTTTTTTACAAAAATTTCAAATGAAAATTGGATTTAAATTAATTTTTATTTTATGTATAAATTCATATCAATATTTCCAAAATTAATATTTAATTTAATGAAATCAATCAATAAAAATAGAAATAATCGTTAATCACTTATCAATCGATAATTTGACACTTTCAATAATTGCACGACGTGAGCAAAATTTTGAGCAATATATCAAAAATTTTGACAATTGATTTATTGGATTGATTATAATATTATTGATTATTTATTGAGCAAAATTTTGAGCAATATATCAAAAATTTGGACAATTGATTTATTGGATTGATTATAATATTATTGATTATTTATTAATATATATTAATCAATAATATTTTACAGATTAAATTTTCATAAATTAACAAAAATTAAATTAGTTATATTTAAATTATAAAATTAATTTTCAAACTTTAATAATATATGAAATTTTCTTTTTTATTTTAGCAATTTATCTTTGTCAGATCTCTCTCAATGCAGTCGTATAATGCAGTCAATGCAGTCCCCCCCCCCATTTCACAGGTAGTAAAGTGCGAGAAATATGAGAACATCGAAATAATTGCGGCTAAATTATGATAAACAATAACGTCATTTGCCTGAGTTCAAGTTTAACGTCTCGCTGTCACTGCTGGACTGTTGCAGTTTCAAACTTGTTTGGGGTGTTAGAGGATTTTGTAATTGTCGAGACTTTGAATTAGAGTGCAACGGTTGACTTAGTTTAGGTTCGATAACTATAAAGTTTTAAAAAAATAATCTTTTGTATTACCACAAGATTATCACTTTAAAAAATTTATATTTTTGTTTTTAATATTTGGCGCCCTAAGCGGCTTGCCTAATAGACTATGCCAGGAGCATAGTAACCTTTGTAATGAATTATCTATTTGCATTTACTTCAACAACCAACTTGCACATCAGTTATCCAAAATAAATAATCATAATTAGTCTGCTTCAATTTGCAATATGCCATGTAAAAGTCGCGTGGACACTATCCCAAATTATAGAACTTTTGTATCATATCTATGTCAATCTAAATTTTCCCTCTCTATCCTATATTGGTTTATAAACTCATTTTTTCGAAAAAATGCACAAATTTTACTTATCAAATTGTAAAAATATTACCGAATTAACATGCAAATAAATAAAATCTCCAAGTTTGAATTCTAGAAATTAATTCATTTGGAATTGAAAAGAACATATGCAGGTTTGGGAAATAATAACTTTGGGAAACTTTGACCCGTGATATTTCTCGAATTGGCCCACAATCCCTACCAAATCTTTTACAGGAGTTTTTAATAACATTTATTTGGAATTATTGTAATAAATTAAATTGCAGATAGTTAATTCTAACTTTTTATTATTTTTTAAGGTTTGTTGAACGAAAACCGACCTTTATGTCCTAAAAATTGAAATCTCGGCATCATATAGGTCCATTTCAACAAATAAATAAGCCTTTACATCCTTAAATCATGGATCTCCATAAACTTTTACCATCAAAACATCAATTTAGACCCTTTAATGTCAAAAAACTGAAATTTTGACACAATTTTGACCTTTTTTAAACAAAAAACAAGCCTTTTCATCCCTTATTTATATATTTTTATATACTTTTTAATAAATTTGACCTGTTATCATTGAATTTAAAATAATTTATGATGTCGACTGATTTACTTTTAATGACTTTAATAATCGGTTATTATCTGTATTATTTTATCAGTATTGTTGCATTGTTCTTTAAATAATTGTTTTGTGATGAATATTTATCGACTTCGGTTTATAAATAAACTAGCTGGGGTACCCAGAATTGCCCGGGCAATATAGGTTATTTAGTAAAATTATTTTCATTCAGTAAAACGGAGGTTATTTTCCAAAAATATATAAATTTCCCACATCTAGCACCTTTTTTTATATGGATTTGAAATGCCTAAAATAGAAATATTTTAACATATTTTATATTAGATTCAATTTAAAAATTTATATAAATAGTAGAGCTTGACCGATTGCATTATTCTCCGATTGTCCCGATTTCCGATTGTGCCGATTGTGAGAAGTACCGATTGTAATTCCGTTACCGATTGTGTATAAATTTTAATTTTTGTTGACTATTCGACTTTTTAAACGCGACTTGTCATAATTGGATTTTTTTACTTGGTTCTTCTAAATGCGCTTTATGTTTGCATTGAGTATTATAATATAATTAAGTGATGCACGTCTTGTTTCGTTGCTAATTTATATTTATCCAGAAAAGTTTGTTGTCTTTTGACTACTGTTTTTTTTTGTAAGTCAGAGTAATTCCCTGTTATCTGTGAATTAATTATTTATCTTGGACAATCGGATCTGGATGGGCAACCGATTTCCGATTGTACAAATTGCGACATTTTGCTCCTATAGTCAGACCGATTGTGAATGTTACCGATTAATCGGTTGAGCTCTAATAAATAGATAGCGAACATACATACATACAGACATTCACATTTATATATAAAATGGTATATTTTCTTATTTTTGAATATTTCTGAAAATCCTTCTGAATTATTTTATTCGCCATGAATATTTATGTCTTTGATTAATTTTGTTTCATATTTACTATCATCATTTCGTTTAGGGATGAAAACATATAAAATTTCCCATTATTTTCAATTTGAACAGAGCAAACAAATATATGTAACCAGTAAACTATATTCATTTTCTGATAATTTAAATGAGTTAATGATAATTTTTAAGTGGATAAATACACAGTACTAATAATATAGCAAATAGAAATATGTCCACTGTGCATGTACCATTGAGTAACAATCTTAGTAATGTGTATACTTGAGTATTTAAATTTTTAGTTACTATGGGAAATGGCTCTTTTTTGAAGTAGGACCATGACGCGCAAGTTATGATTACTCAAGTAGCGTCACACAGTTTAAATTATATAATGCTTCGATAATGTAGTTATTAGATGTTACATTGAAAACTGTTAATAAATCAGTAATTTTGATCTCACTTTCGGGGAGGCAAGTTCGAAATACCTTACGAATAAACACGAGCTCTGTCCACCGCTCATTGTATCTGGTAATAAATAAAACATTCTTCATCTCGTCTAATCTTTTCTATATAATCTTTTTAATTATAATATTAATAGTAATAATAATTATATCTATTGAAATGGTATTAAACCACATTACAGTCTTTTTGTCGTTCGACCACTCATACTTACCAACTCTCGCAACATAGCTTTTTCAAATCTCTTACGACCAGAAAAATTCCAAGATTCTCGTATCACAACTATAATCAACTGTCATTCGTCCACAGACTCCTCGACTCTCACATCACAACTTTTACCAACTCTCACCTGATGACTCAGACTCTTAGACTCTCATAGTAGAGCCCTGACAATGTTTATTCATCCACTTCGACTTCCATTTAACAACTCATGTAAACTCTCATTCCAAATTATGTAATTAATTTTATTTAAAATAATTTAATTTAATTTAAAATTGAGACCATTTTATTAAAACAAAAATTCAAGTTAGCGGTTACATGAAACAAAAATAACCTAATATGTAATATTATGTATGCTATATAAAACCGATGATTGTATAATGACAATGTAATATATGTTATGTAAAAACCGAGGAATGTGTAGTTGTTTGTGTGATTACGTAACCATTAGTCGTCCGACGTTTATGTATTAAACCCATGGCAAGGCCCCCTTGTTATTATATACAACTTTTTTTATTCTGTCACATTTTTACGTTCTCCGAAATGGACACTTGTCATTGGATTAAAATATTTCCATATTGATATTTTATCCATGACTACAAAAAAAATTGGTTATTTAAAAAAATCTTTATGTAAAATCATATTTACAAATTTGTTTTATTGTACATTAACAAAAATAGAATATGTACAAACAAAGAAGAATACACACTGAAATAAGAATTTTAAAAAAATAATCCTATGCTTGTTTCGTGGTAAAATAGTTTCGGGTACTTAATTCGGATGTATTAGTGCTGTGAATCTGACTATGTCATTGACAAGTATGTGCTTACATCTGACAGTGTACACATTTTCCTGCTTATAACATTATGAATTTGGAATTGGTGTAAATCACTGATATTACTATAAACTGTTTGTGTGCAACAATGAAACATATTTTATCAATAAAGTTAAATGCAAACATTTTTCATTATAACTAATTAAAGCATGCGACGCAGAATTCTGAGCGCTTCCATCATCAATACCTTATTTTTTATGATTGTGATTTACTTTTCTCTGGAAAAATTGACACTCGTTGCTTTTTGTCGCTGTCATTCCTCGAATTTCTTTCTTTTTTAAATATTCAATGAAAATTCTCCAATAAAAATATATTTTAACACTCAGTCAATTGGGAACTTTTTAAATGTTTTAATTTAAAAAATAAATAGTGGCGCAGTAAGGAATTAATAAAGAATGTCCGCAAATTGTCGAAAACAAAAGGAATTATACGATATTGTAAATGAACAATCAATCACAGTAAATTTTGTTTTATGTTTAAGAAAATAATATGAAAATATCGGTTGAACACGTGTTTCAATGCTTGACAAAAAGTATTTTAAATGAATCAAAAATTTGTTTATATAACCCTCAAACAAAACACACGTTAAAATTAGGCTAATTGTTGTTTTAATAAGGCCGTTCTTCTATTTTAGTAAAACAAATTTATTTTATTGTTGAATTTTATTTTACATAAAATGTCAAATCAATTTTGCAAATTGGGTTTTCATGTGCACCAAATTATTGATTTTTGTTTTAATGGCGATTAAATATTTAAGGAAATATTTCCTATAGTTTTGTTTGATTACATTTTATTATTAAAACGTTTTTGTTAATAAATGACTTTCTTGAAGATAACCACAAATTACGGTCTGAAACATTTTAACAAGTGTCCGCTCAAACGTAATAATTCCACGGCTTCTAGATAAGAGCCACAAAGGACAGATACTCTCGCAGTAACCAATCATGGTATCAGAACAATCTTGAGATTATCACATGAACAAAGATTGAACAAAATATGAATTGCTTCAACAAAGAATTACCAAAAGTTGTTAGATTAGCTATGAATGCCGGTGAAATCAAGTTGTTAATGGAATATTAACATAATAAATGAATTTAACAATATTTTTAGAAGGGATTTTTTTACCTCATCCAATTATTCTTGGACTAAAATGAATATTAAATTCCTTTTATAACAATGTAAAAAAAGTAACATAATTTAATTATAATGAACCAATCGATAGTTATTTGTAAATAATTGTAATAAAGATTTGAATAATAAAAATAAAAATAATTAACAATATAAAATTGAATTTGTCACGAGAAACAAATATGGAGAAAATATGAACTAGTTTTAGTTCAGAACAGAGTCAGAAGAAATGCTTTAAAATTCCCGACAAGATTTAATATAACATAAATTGTTTAATAATTATAGTATTAGATTCTAGAAATTCTCACAGTCGTAAAAATAAAATTGAAATTTTAATATTAATATCAAAAAAGAAATCTATTCCCAGAAGGAACAACAGCACAAAATCATTCCAGTATCCTACAAAAATGTGGAAAAAATCATTAAAAAGATAAAAACTATTGTGGAAAATAAATTATATTTTAAATTATATTGATAATACATTTCTGTAACAAATTAATTTTACTCAGTGGTTTTATCAGCATCTTCCAAAATTGTAATAAATAAAAGGTAAATTTAAAACTTCATAAAAATAAAAATAATTATAATGAAGAATTTGGACAGGAAATTCAATTATCAAACTTGAAGAAGTGAAAATGCGTAGGGAGGTTATACTAAAACATAAAAATTAATTATTAATTAATTAAAATGCACTACTTATTATACGTGTTTTCAGTCCAAATATTTTGCAATGGAGATTAAAAATTAATTACTTAACCGTTGAAGAGGACATTTCATGGAGCAGTTTCTGTGATAAATTAATCTAATTAAGCTCACAAAGTAGCGTGATTTAAAAAAGAAAGCATTTGAAAAATAAGATTAAGCGGTTGTTATTAAATTTTATAGAATTCAGCTTTTCATACACACAATAATTGTAAACTTGATGTCTTTGTAATTTAGCATGATTTAAACAAATTTGAAACTCAATTCAGTTGTCAACAATATTTAATTTTAAACTTACATAACAATTAAAATTTAAATAATTTTCCTAATAAACGTTTTTATGATTTTCTAGTTTTTAAATCATTTCATTTTTTCTATCGACTTTTCTTTAAGTGAGAATATAATTAATTAAATTATTTATTAATTGATTATTTGAATGTATGCAATTGATTGATGAAGCGTGTTGGATTCTTTATTTATACATTACTAAGCGGAAAGAAATTTATATGTTTAATATTATCATCGACTAAAGATTCTTTTGAATAAATAAAATTTAGAATAATTATTGATATTACTAATGCGAAAAGCAAAAAAAATTAAAGAAATAGATACCAATTTTGAATATTTTTTTCTAAAAATGTGATTATTGACTTACCAAAATCAGAAAAATAAACAGGTAAATTTGTAAGTATTTTTATTGAGAAATGCCACGAAAAGATTTGAAAACCAAAAGAAAATAAAAGTTATACAGGCACATTGAAAAAATATTTATAATGAATCTATTAATTTAATTCTTTTATTTTATCAACGAAATGAAACTGCTAAGGATTTAGAGATAAAATAGAAAAATTAGCAAAGCAGATACTGAAGCATGATTTATAATTTTTAGTTCATTAGAAAATAGTGAACTAAAAAATTAACCCTAAAACATAGTTTTTAAACTCTCTAAATCTCTTTATTTTAAATTCTCAAAATTAAAATTTCGATAAGCGTACTATGAAATATTTAGTCTAGTATTTTTAATATTACGCAAAATCACTTAGTTAAGAAATTACTTTGAAAGGTATAATTTATTAATACATTTTTTAATAGTTGACCAAATTGAAAATTTTCAAAAAAATTAATTATAGTACATTCGATCGATTTGAAATTTTGAAAGAATGCATTGTTCTCGACGATGAATCTATCTGCCAAATTTCAGGTCGATCCGATTACGGCAAGTGGGTTGATTTGCCGTTTTCAAGATTTTCGTGGCTCATTCAAACATACATACATATAAAGTGAAGTTAATATTGAGAGAGCAAAAAGAGGAACTTAGAATGAATGAAGTCGAACTTGCTAAAGAATTGATGATTAGAATCAAGAATCAATTGCAAATTAAAGAAAATTTAAAATATGCAGATGTGAGAAACGTCAAATTTTATCAAAGGAAATGTCGACCTCATAATAATAGGTTGAATTGACTTTATATTTTAATATTTTCAATAAATATGGGATTTCGGGAAAAATTAAGTTATACTGGAAGTAATTATTTTTTTTATATTTTCAATTCCTATGTGTGATGCATATTTAATTTATTATTGTCAAGAATCAGAAAAAAGAAAGTAATTCTTCACAAATGTTGTCAGAACCAGAAAATATGAAAAATATTGAGAATATTTAAAATTTTATTCTTTTAATCAATGGCTTTTACCTTAGGGCACAAAAGTTTCTACTTTTCGGTGGAAATTATCGCCTGTGAGAAACTAGTGAACAAAGCATTGGTTTTTTAGACCTACACTATTTTTGCCTTCAACGCACTATACTTACCAGCAAATGTAATACAATAAGAAGCTTAATGATACTCGGTCATGTATGCATACTCTAAATACAGACGTTGACGGTGTAATTTGACGAATAAATTAACACTGATTGTTATTATTTTGAAATAAATCTAATTTCTTAATGGAGTAAAATAAACACATTTCCCTCATGTATTATGTTCACTAATATTAATAATTGCCTACAGTGGACAAAGATCAAGAACTTGAGAACGGGTATTATGGGTAGTCATTATAATGTACTTATCATTGCACCCATGACATTTTTTTAAAAATGTTCGTTTATTTTTAATAATATAATTTGAATTATTGGATTTTTTCAATAACAAAATTTCAGTTATTATTCAACCAGAAATGTCACCAAACCCCAGTCAATCACTCCAATTAAAATCTTTCTTGGCTTAACTAGACCTTAACTAGTTATCGAAACTTGAAAAATGAACCGATTAATACAAATCAAAATTTAATTAGGATTAATTTAGTAATAAAAAATATTAAATATTTTATTGATTTAATATTTTTTTATTAAAAAATCCAATATATATATTCATAACCAAGATTCCAACACAATCTAAATTGGGTTTAAAATCCACTAATAAACACAAACTTCAAACAACAGGAATTAGTAACAATCTTACAACATATGCTTGTTCAAAGTCGTCACAAACTGTTATAACACTACAAATACAATGCAAGCAAACACACAATTGTGTTGACTGATAATGATCGATTCCCTTAATCGGCAGTTATCAAGAATTTTAGAACGAATTTGAAGGGGTAGTCATTTCAATGTATGTGGCATTGAACTCATTAAATATATAATCATAACCATGATCTGAATACCATCTAACTAAGATTTGAAATCTACCAATAAACACGATGACTACCTTATAATGCAAAAAAAACTCTCCTTATTCAATGAATTCCTACATTTTTTTCCAAAACCCTTCCTTTGAATTTTGGAACATAATATTTAAATTAATTATAACATATACTTAACAATATCACTGATTTAAATAAAAGAGAATGACAATCCAGAGTATATTATACTACATGTTTAAATTTCGATTTTTATAAATTTAGTAATATAAATTTTGAAAGTTTGAGTTTTGAAAAACAGATTTTATAAATTTTTAACAGAATATATTTTTAAAAAATCAATCAATCATTATATTTGAAAAAGCAATTTAAATCCATAAAGTTTCTACTCGATGATGACAGTGAGTCTCGAAATATATTGTAATTGTTTAAATATATGTTTAATTGGCGCTTTCTTTTATTTAAATCAGTATTTAAAACACATGCAAAAATAATTACTAATAATGTAGTATTGCTGAAAAATTCGTTGTGCTGTTTTATTAAATGAGAAAACGGCAGATTTTGGATTTAAATAAATCTATATAATCAAGAATTGTCTTATTATTACACTAAAAATATATAAAGAAAATTAACTCTACCATACACAAATGGGCTTCAGTTTCAAAATTAAAATTCTCAATTAATAATTACGCAATTAAATTTTTTATACAATTTATTTAATTTTAAGTTTTAATAATTTATAACTAATTCAAATCCGAAAATTATTTCTAGATTACATAATGTAATTTTTACATAATAATAATCAGTGGGAAATATTTATTCAAAATGATTCTAATTAAATCTTTAAATGAGATAATTTATCAACGAAATTTCAAATTAAGCTTAACATTGAAAACATGAGGAAAATTATTAGACGGAAAAGAATATTTTATTAAAATATAAATAAGAAAACTTACTCGTAAATACTTCTGAAACTGATTACACGTACTCGATTAATGGAAAAGAAAATAATGTACTCAAAATCAGTTCTTCTCGAGAAATAGTGTTGGAAAATATCCACTCGTCCTAATTATAGATTCCTTCTGTTTGTGTGTCATTCATTTGCTCTCCATTGCTCGCGTGTTTGTGTGTCATTCATTTCTCGAATGCTTGTGTGTCTGCTGCTACGTGTATGTGTGTGTACAATACACACAACAATGCAACATGCGAATTGATTGTTTTCCGTCCATCGACACTACATAGCAACTACGTAGGGTTTTTCTTGCATACCAAAATTTGAATATTGATTTTTATTTTTAGATATTTTTTATAAAAATCATCTTTCCTCTTGTATTTTTGTTGTTGTTGATATAAACACTACTGAATAATTATCATCAGTATACTTCAAATGGAAACAAATTTTCCATTGTCTTATTCAGGAAATATTTACGCTATAATAGCTATTAGTGAGAATTGAATTAAATTCAAAATTTCAAACTTGTAAAATTGAGGAAGAAGATTTAATTTGAAATTAAAAAATTTAATTTAAAATTAATAAATTTTAATAAAAATTAATAAATTGAAATAAAATTAATTTAATTTACAATTAAGATAACTCAATCCTTATTGGTCCATTTCAGTACAGTGCGTAGGCAATTCAGTTGAAACTTATACAGAGTTTAACTTGAATGGGTCCAAGAATTTTCCTAAGGGGGCCGATTAATAATTCAATAAACATTACAGAAAAAATGTGGAAATATTCCCACATCATTTTTCAAAATTAATTAAATTTCTCAAAATTCTATATATAATATTTATCAAATAGTCACGAAAAATAATGATAATTAATTATATTTATTATTTTTTAAGGACTTTTTTTGTTTTTCACCTCTGATTTCTTTATAAATGACATAATATTTTCTACAAAATTTGACTATGAATTAGATTTATTTAAGGTATTCACGAATTTTCGGCACAGCCTTTTTCAAGTGGAAATTATTTTTATTAATTATGATTATTATTATTAATTATTGTTATTATTATTATTAATATTATTATTATTATTATTATTATTTATTATTATTATTATTCAGTGGCGTCGTAAGAAATTTGAAGCTCGTGTGCTAAGAATTACAAAGTAACTTAATGTTTTCAAATTTTTTATTTAAAAAAAAATCAAAACACAATTTAACAAACTAAAATTGTATCTAAATAAATATGAAAAGGTACAAAAAATGCGTAGGCTTGACAGAGATTAGTCCTTTTCTGGATCGAAGTGGGGAGACCGCATAACTTCAAAAACGCATAAAAAAGAATTGACTGTGTAATATGTCTATCCTGGTGAAGATCTGTTATTGTTAATTACTATGAAACTAACCAGGGCTAAATTTACCAAAACAGCTTGGCGCCCATTGAGTCAAGCTAAAATTAAAAGACTGCGTCGTTCAAACACACGTTTTGCTATATATTTCAACAGATTCATTAAGTAAAAAGCCAAACAAAATATTATGGATTTATTTTATATATTTTGAATAAATACTGCTTTTTAAATATTTTAATATTTATTTGTTGTTTTTAAATTTTACATTAAATATTTAATTTATAAAATTAATTTAATACTATATAAATTCTTAAATTTATATAAAAATTTAAATCATTCAAATATTCAATATTATTATTCAATAATATTAAGAATAATAATAAGAATAAGAATAATAATATACTTAAAATGGATCATTGGATCCAAAGATTAATGTGTAAAGTGCTGTGACTACGAATGTTTTAAGTGTTTTTAAATAGTTTAAGTATGTTAAATCATGTTTAGGTATTGTTTTTTTTAAAAAAAACTTTTTTTAAAATTATTAAAATAATTTAATTTATAAATTACATTATTTTTTAAAATTATAATATTTATATAAATAACATTTTAAAATTAGTTAAAAGTATTTGAATATTTTTTAAATGCTTATTTATTACAAAATTAAATTAATATAAAAAAATAATTTGTTAAAATTATAAATTAATTCTTAATATTTTAAGTTGATTTTGTGTACCTGAAGATGACAGTTATGCTGTCAAAATATATCGTACGAAGAGTATTTTATTGGCGTTATCTTTTAATTAAAATAAATTATAAAGATAATATTAAAAATTAAAAGTTTAAACATAAACAACATCATTAATTTATTTTAAATAAAAAAATGATATTGAATATTTGAATGATTTAAATTTTCATATAAATTTAAAAATTTTTATAGCATTAAATTTATTTTATAAAATATTAAAACCAAAAAATATATATTAAAATATTTAAAAAGCAATAATTTGTTTAAAATATATAAATAAAATAATTTATTTAAGCTAAAAGGGTGTACTTATTTTTTTAATGGCGTACTCTTTCTGTTAGCGTTTTGTTATTATTAAAAATAGCACTTAAACTTCATTTTAACAAAATATATGTAAAAAAACACCTGAAAAACTTTATTTAAACAATCACATTTTCACCTAAACTCATCTGCGTGATAAAGAAAAATCCGTTGTTTCTTAATGAGTAGTAAGTAGGAACTCAAAAGTGCACCGGAAGGAACCTTCCTTATATTATATATGTTAGCACCTTTTTATTGTTAGATATCTAGATAAGTCATCAATCGTTTTGCAAAATTAAATGTGTAAAATAAAAAAAATTATGTTGGAATTGAGGAAAGGTGGTTGGAACTAGATATTTCCCTTAAAAAATTAGTAAAATATCTATGAAAATAACAAACCAAATAAAATAAATAGACCAAATATTTTCATTGTGTTTTATCCTTGTTTACATCAGCTCAGTTCGTGCAAATGGATAAAGGTCAGAGTTTATAGTTCAGCATTTCTATATATACCGCAAGTCCAGTCTATCCATAAATAGTCAAATTCGCTTGAAAACAAATTTTATTTCGCGCCATGTCTAATGACATAATTTTCCAGTCTTTCGACAGAATCTGTCATTATCCGATCGTCCATGAATCGGTGGGATGTTTCCTAAAGGTTTACCAGTGGATTAAATCCAGAAACAAAACGATTCACGGGACCTTCACGAAGGTTGAAACGGTTTTGATATCAATTCAGAATTCAACCAAACCGATTGCCGCAAGCAAATGTAAATAAAGTTTTTCAAACAATACGATTTTTATCTCGGTTATTTTTGTCATTTTAGTGAAACCTCTTGATCAGGTTGTCAACAAACAATTGGAGAAATTCGAAAAGTTTTTCCCAGTCGTTCTAGATGACACTGATGTTGTTCTAAAAAATACAATTAGATCTTTTGTGAATCCAATTACAAATTCAATTTCTTGTGTCGTCCATAAAGGCTTCAAACTTGTATCGAATTTGTCTAGTTTAACTAAACTTGATTACGAGGAATTGGTATACAATACAATTGAAAATATGTTCAATTACTTTATCCCGGAAATTGATGACACTTGGCATGTTTCTTCCAATTGTTCCCATAAAAATCAAAAATCTATGAAATTTTCAAAGAAAACTTTTCATCGACTTTCTAAAATTAAAATCATAGAAATTGATCGGTTTCAAAAATTAAATGTAGAATATTTGCAAAATATTCATATATTAGCCAATAGAATTCAAAAGGAAAGCGGAGGATTATACAACGAGTAAGTACTTGATAATAATAATAATAATAATAATAATAATAATAATAATAATAATAATAATAATAATAATAATAATAATAATAATAATAATAATAATAATAATAATAATAATAATAATAATAATAATAATAATAATAATAATAATAATAATAATAATAATAATAATAATAATAATAATAATAATAATATTAATAATAATAATAATAATAATATTAATAATAATAATAATAATATTAATAATAATAACGATAATTATAATAATAAAAATTAAAAAATAATAATAATAATAATAATAATAATAATAATAATAATAATAATAAATAATAATAATAATAATAATAATAATAATAATAATAATAATAATAATAATAATAATAATAATAATAATAATAAATTTTTTCCTTAAAAATATCCAGAAACTTTATCCAATTCCAATTTCATAATTTTGGATTTTTTCTGAAGGATAAAATCTTTTCTGTTAAAATCATCACCGTAAATAACAAGGCGAGTAGCAAACAATTTCACTGGAAACAAAATCAAACAAGACAAAATTTACGTTCATTATGAATTCCATTAAAATTAATAATTTAGGCACCCGTCGTAAAATCACGATTTCATTTTTAATATAATATATTTTTCTCCAGTTTTTTATTAGACAAATAAATAGGAAAAAACTGAACTTGTTTAAATCAATTCATTTCATAGACTAAAAATCAAAGAATACTTCCATTATACTGGTTAAGAGTTTCAATTCTACTAAATATGTTTCTAGAATAATAATTCATAATATTTCATAATTATCAACGGGTCAGGGTCGAACAAAAAAACACAAAATCTTGAAAAAATTGATTAAAAATTAATTAACAATACATAAAGTGCAAAATCAATATTTTCGGGTGTTTTTCTCTATTAGTTTTATTTGCTGGCAATTTATACAGTTAGATAATAACAGTTAGAATTAAAAATTGTACTCGTCCAAAAATATATCCACTTGGCCTATTATGTAACGGACAAATGTGTATATATACATAATAGACCGAGTACAATTTTTAATTCTAACCGTTATTATCTATCTGTATAAATAGGCATTGATGGAGTTTAGTAGGAAGTAATACTTATATAATTAATGAATTTAAAAAAAATTTAATCTCATTCTAGTATAAAACATAAAACAATTTTGACCTTTGGCCCACGAAAGGTTTGAAAAGTTTTGATTTGGCCTACAACTTTAAAATGTTTGACATCCCTGCTGTAAATCAACATCTAGACTACTGAGATAGGTCATCCACGTTTGAAACTGTGGTATCAATAGTATTGTGATTTCCATGGTGAAATATTCGGTTGCTTTTATTTTATATGAATCTGTCTCCATGCCTTCCTTATTGATAATATGTCCAACAAATTTTATTTCTTATTTTTTAAAAACACATTTGATGGGCTCTATTTTAATTTAATTTTTTTTATTTTCTGAAACATCTTTTTTACTGTCTGGTAGTGTTCTTTACACGTTTCGGAAAAAAATTAGAATATCGTCTAAATATTCTAATTTTAATTTCCAATTCAATTCAATGATTACCTTGAATTTTTTGTCTTTTGAATAAGTCAAAAAAATACGTAAAATCCTCAATTGTGAAATAAAAGGAATGGATGCCTTAAATGACAAACGTTTCAAAATGTCAAAAAATATTTTAAATACTTTGTTTCAGTAATTTTTACTATTGACTTCATTGATATCATTATCAAATATTTTTATCCTAATTTCAGACTATAAATCAATGATTTTATTTATTTAACGCAAATAATGGTTTATGATGACTTGTTTAAAAAGTCTACTGTTCCTACTATTAAAAAATTAAATAAATATAAGTAAAAAAATAATTAAACTTAAATAAAAGAAAATTAGAGATGGGAATATTAGAGAAGAATAAAAATGTTATTAAACATTCTAAAATAAGGCAATGAAATTGAAATTAAAAGGAAAGAAGAATCGATAAAGGTTTGTTTATATCTAGTTAAAGAACATTTTTAATCTTTTGTCAAACTGTTGAATGATCCCCCAAAACCAAATTGTATGATTACTCTTAATGTGAATCAATTTCATTGGTCTGGTTCCATTGGTCTTGCCAAAAACATTTCCTTATTTCTCCGTGTTTTGATTGTCCCGGAAACGAACTGGCTAGAGGTGCTTATCAAAACATACATCGAATATAACAGTCTACCAATCGTTTCTCAGAAAAATCTTGAGAACTTGAACAAACATATGTCAGCAACACATTGTTCCTTTTCTTTCAGTCTGGTTTTTCCAATTATAATTGAAATTATAAAAGTAAATTAAATAAATTTAAATTATTTTTAAAATTTTAAATTATGTAAAAAATCACTATTGAACTGCTAGAATCGATAGTGATAACTAAATGACATATGAGGCAATCATATACTATATCATATAGTTATATGATTGCCTCTCAATTAGTGATGTTCAAAAGTTAAATTTGAAAGTGTTTCGACGGACGTTTGAGGTAGAGAAGATTAGATGATATGTAAAAAATTATTGAAATTGAAATTTTTAATATTTTACATTTATAATAATTTAATGAAGTTAGTAATAAATGTCCAATGCATTTAAAATGTCAATTTCTTCATAAAAATCTTCTAAAAATCAAATTTTAAATTTTCTCAATATTTCAAAATCATCAAAAAATAAAAGAAATTTCACATTAAATTCTGTTTTCAATGAGGCGGAACATATTTTTATTTATCCACTTTACTGAATTATTTTTATGCTTATTTCTTTCATGCTTGATTAACATGAAATGAATAATATTTATAAATGTTAAAATTTAGAAATTAAATTAAATTTATTATTATTATTATTATTATAATTATTATTATTATTATTATTATTATTATTATTATTATTATTATTATTATTATTATTATTATTGTTATTATTATTATTATTATTATTATTATTATTATTATTATTATTATTATTATTATTATTATTATTATTATTATTATTGTTGTTGTTATTATTGTGATCGAATAGAATTGTTATTTTGTTAGAATTCCGTCAAACATTGTTCAATTAATGGAAGATATTTTTAATAATTCGAGACTGCTTGATAACTCGTTGTCCACATTTAAAGTGGCACCAAGCAATAGTTTAGCTTTCGATTTAGCCGGCAGTTTAGATTTTTTGAAGAAAAACATATCCAAATTGCAAATAGTTTTGTTTGAATCTAAATTGGACTTTGACAGTGATAAATTTTTCAATCAAATGAATTTTGCAACTGATCAAATTTATTCTGGTCTCGACACATTTTGCACTCAATTGAGAAATTTCGTCGATCGAGAATCCAAGGTTAAAATTGTTATTTTTGTTTTAATTTGTTTGTTATCGGTGAAATAATTTCAGCAGACCAATGAAAAGCGAACCGAATTGTCGGACTCGTTTTATTCGATAGATCATGATTATCTGTCAGATTGCACTTTGTATGACAGCGATTTGGAATAATCTTGTCGAATTTGTTTGGGATATTTCATGAATTATTTACATAGGATTTCATTTGATGGTAATTCACTGTAGGCAGATTGGATTTTACTTTTATCTCATATTCACTTACAATCCCATTTGCTTTCTAAATTGACTTTCATTTGGATGTGATGAGGCTTTTAATGATTGAAATAAAACATATTTTTTAAAAATAAATTCATATAGCTATTCAAATTATTGTGCTCCATAAAGGAGTCGTTTGTCTTAATTGAATTATGGAATGAAACATAACAAGTACTCAATAACAAGTCATTGTGTGTATATGTTACAGTTAACCAATTGAGTGTAAACATCAACTAATCAGTGAATACACTGAGAATGAATGCACAGATTATATATACAAAGCGTTCTAGTTTAGCATGTAGTAATAAATAATTATATTTTAATATCTTAAGCAATTTTAATTTTATTGTAAAATCAATTTATAGTTTTACTGTCGATTTAAATGTATACGCTAACTACTCAATGTATACATTGACTGAAATTTACGCTTTAATTGTAACACATACAATTAATTTGTTTATTTCATTTGAGAAAAACACACGAATGCTTAACTTAATTTTATATTTTTTCAGAAAATCTAACATCCTTAAATCATAAAAGCATAATTTGTGTGACTTTATGGACATATTCATTTGCTTATTAACTTTTTAGGTGAATAAGAGCAAAGAATTCATTGAATCTCTTCATTAATAACTGAAGCTACTGTAATATTCGAAGAGATTATTGAGAGTCCAATTATTCTTTGAAAGTGTTGCATTTACCTGTAAACATCGCCAAATCATGAGTTGCAGCGTAAGAGGCTCAATATAAGTGATGGTAAATTTCATACTATTATGAAAGGTCTTGGGATTCGAAAGTTGTATTCCTGATTTGTACTAGTGTTCCTAAGATCTGATATGACGGAAAGAAGTTTGCAGTGATGCAGTAAAAATTTACAGATTTATAGTGAATATGGACTCAATTTCCTATCTAACATTGTTACTGAAGATCAAAGCCCCTCGTCTTGTTACATCCTAGATTCAAAGATATCATCCAGTGAATGAAAGTTATCCGTCGAACAGTCTACGAAGAAACTCAGAAGCGTTACTACTAATCAAAAATCAATTAACCTGTTAGGTTTTTTGGATTCTCTCGGGATAATCATGTTGGATTTCGCTGTCATAGGTGTCAAATTAAACGCACGATATTACTGTTACTTATTAGAAATTTTACAGACCAAAAGATGAAAATCCAGAAATTTTCTCTTATGGTATATCGATGAAAATGCCCCTATTCACACTTCAGCATCGATAATGAACAATGTTGGATTTAGTGTACTTTGACGTTGCTCATTCAGTCCAGATCTGCCTTCAAGTGACTATTAACTTTTCAGCAACATTAAGAGCACTTACTTGGAATAGATTTGAAAATAATGATGAACTGAAGGAGGAAGTGGAAGATTTCTTAGACAATTAATGCGCAGATTTATTTTAAAATCCTTTTCAGAGCTTGTGATTCAATGGGAAAATGTGCCTGTAATTTGGTTGGATATATCAAAAATTGATGCCTATTTTATATGAATTTTATGTGTTATGAATGAAAATGTAATGGTCCCAATAATTTCTATGTCAAGTCAATTACTTAATGAACCAACCACGTACAATCGTGGGTTCCCGGGATTTAACTAACGGAATCCAGATATTACTTTTTTACGTAATGATAGTCTTTTGAAAAACTGTAAAAATGCCTTATTTTGTTATCTTTGCTTAAATAAACATAAAAACCATCGATAATGCAAAACTTTATAATTATAACTTCTCATTATGTATATCAGAATGTCATGTTTTGTTACCCATTTCTTAAACAAATAACAAAAAACAATTTGAATATTCATACTATGTTTGAATGCGAATTTAGTTTGTATGTCTAGTAACGGCGCAAAATGTTATTGTATAACGTTCGTTGCTCAATGATTGTGGTATCACACTCTTTTACAGTTTTCATTGAGTGCGCCCCACTATCACCTTATAAACAGTCAAAACACCCATTTTGTCATTTCAGATTCTTTCTCATAGGGGATTAACTGACTGGTAGCAACAACAAGCAATATGCAAACATCAATGTACACATGTCAGAAAGAACAGTTCATCTTGGTCTCATCCTTATCAAAGGATAAATGACTGCTGAATTGTGTAAAGAAATCATTGTTCAAAGAACATTAAGACAGATATTCTCTGCTGTACAACTGATGCTTCTTAATTCATGATAAAATTTGCAGTTTATGGAATGTGAACAGCAGCTTTGTTATACCCATGGAGTTCATTTGGATGTTCTCTTTATCAACAATACAAGGTTTGTGCAAGAGTTGGAAGAAAGTAATCTAAACAATGTTAGCTACGAATTCGGCGATAATAAAGAAATTGATGATGGTGGTATGATTTTTAATATATCCTAGAACTTCAAAATTATCGAGATCAGTTCAATTGCGATATAAGCATAACACCTGGACAAACCAGTTCCACGATCCAGAACAACGTATTAGATACCTCAAATTATAATCCTCTTTATCATTTCTATAAAAGAAGATTGGATTCCGTTAAAGGATGAAATTAAGAGAATCCTACTTCTTGGGTCGGATCTTTATAGGCTGTTAGATGCAAAAAAACTAATAAAACCAAAACTATTAGATTGAATGAAACCTTGCCTGGTTTAATAGGTTAGAGATTACTAAAAGACAGATGTACACATCTTAATTGGCAAATGTAGCTTTTACAAATAAGGATATCACTTGTTGACAATTATGTTTTAATAAATTTATGTAGAAACAAATCAGCGCAAAACCATTGACTTATTCGTGTAAATATTTTATAAAAAGTTATAACCAATTTTCCTTGAAGATTGCATAATAAATTGTGTCACAAAATAAAATCGAGAACCACAAAAATATACAAACACAAGACAAGGCTCGACTCACTACTTGATTCCATCTGTTGTGCCGTTGTTTCGTGTGAAACATGTCAGTAATATTAACAAATGTTGGGAGTTCAATGATTTGATGCCTAAAAGCACAATCGGCGTCAGAGTGAATCAATAAACCTGTCATCACATACATGAGCAAATAAATATTCACAAGCACCATTGCAGCAAATAAGCGAGCGGTAGTAGAAGATATCCATGGCAACAGTGACATAACACCCCAGAAATATAAAAGTCGGCCAAAATATTCGGAATCACAGCAATAAATATTTACGTAAATCATTACAGTACAAAGAAGATAGCAGTAAAGTCCATGAAAACCATATCCATGGAAACAGTTACCTATGTCTCAACATGAACAAATAAAGACGTGCCGATTTAATCACAGGAATTAATAATAAATATTCACAAGCACCATTACAGCAAATAACCGAGCGGTAGAAGATATCCATGGCAACAGTGACATAAACACCACAGAAATATAAAAGTCGGCCAAAATATTCTGAATTACAACAATAAATATTCACACAAATCATTACAGTGCAAAGAGGATAACAGTAAAGTCCATGGAAACCGTATCCATGGAAACCGTTACCCAGAATCAATATGAACAAATAAAGGCGTATCAATATATTCACAAATGCACAGCAATAAATAATCGATAATCAGATGGTTCGACGAGTGGTTTCTTTCTTCTTTTCTTTCGTCGGAATTTCCTTTGATTTAATTGGCTCTTGTAATTTCGTTGCGATTTCCAGTTCATTCGGGGTTATCAAGGAGAACTTTTTGGATTTCTTCTTTTTTACACGATTCTCGTCCAGGGCGATCGCCAATCGATCTGGAACTGGGGCGATTTCGTCCAATCGAAACCGATCGATATCATTTGATTCGTTCTGAATTCCCAATTCTGCTCCGCTGTGACTTTTAGATTTCTTCTTCTTTTTACCATTATTCCCCCCGTTCAGTTCCACTGCCAATTGATCGGGAACTGGAGCGATTTCGTCCGGTCGGAACCGATCGATTACATTTACGTCATTTGATTCGTTCTGAATTCCCATTTCGGTTCTATTGTGACTTTTAGATTTCTTCTTTTTCTTTTTCATATTATTCTCGTTAGGAGCCTCCGTTAATTGATCTGCAGCTGTGACTGGAGCGATCTCATCCAATCGGAACCGATCGATATCGTTTGATTCGTTCTGAATTCCAAATTCTGTAGCGCTGTGAATTTTTGATTTCTTCTTATTCTTTTTCAAATTATTCCCCCCGTTCAATGCGATCGCCAATTGATCTGGAACTTTGGCGATCTCATCCAATCGGAACCGATCGATATCATTTGATTCGTTCTGAATTCCCATTTCTGTAGCACTGTGACTTTTCGATCTTTTCTTTTTCGGGCTGGAATCGGTTTTCTCATAGGATTCGTTGTTGATTCGCGGAATTTCCCCTGCAACAATTTGACATTTTTGTTTCATTTCTGTCTCATCTGATTTCATTATTGTTGTGTTATTATTATCACCGATTGGGACGCTTTCATTGAATTTCACACTTTTCTGTTTTGCTTTCGTATTTGATGATGAATTTAAAATGAGTTGAGGGATTTCTGGTTGTAGACTATCAAGATCAACATTTTCTTGTTTCGTATTTATATTGGTTTTAAGTTTTTTATTTAATGGTGTTATCTCACATTTATCTTTGGGTAACTTCCTTTTGTTATTAGGTTTTGCTATTTTAATATCAGGTTCAGCCATTTTAATATCAGGTTCACTAGCTTCTTTAGGTTTAACAATTTCATTTAATATCTTATCCAATTTATCACCAAACGATTCTGGTATTACTTCTGGTCCATTTGGAAGTGTATTACTTAATTTTGGGAAAAAATGAACAAGTCTAGTATCTGTGAATTCAATAAAATAATTTTTATTCTTTTTATATAAAAATGGAATTTGTACTGGTTCAGTACTAGTGCATTGATAGTGATTGGCTGAAAATGAACCACCATACTTGTATAATTTGGACAATTTAGTCTTAATCTAATAAAAATATAATATTATATAATCAAAAAAATTAACTTTTTGTGAGTTTCCACTTTCTATCCATTTATCAATATTATTATCAGGAAATGCGGATAAAAATTCTAAAGAGACATAGTAATCTGATATATTTAAATTGTCCATTTTATGCATCATTTATATTTCAAATGAAATATTATTTAAACAATTTTTTATCTTAAAATTGTAATAAATTTAACTATTTTTTCTGTTTTTCGATTTTAGGCAATATTGACAATATGATGAGTAAATATTATAATTTAAAAATTGATAAAAGTAAATTGATTTTAAGAAAAATTGATAATATGAAATTCGAATTTTATCTAAACTATATAGTGTTTTTGAATTTTATTGTAAATTCAATTTTAAGTTGGAATGAATGTTTGAAACCATAAGTCATAAAAAACTATCGAAGTGGTAATCAAACGGTTGGGGTTAGACGACAATTCGAGCCTTTCACAACTGGTGCCATTAAGAATTGGGGTCATTGACAACTGGGGACATTTGCAACTGGAGCCATCGACAACTTGGGCCTTATACAACCTAGTCTACCTGCAACTTAGCAAATGACATCAATAAAAGCATTGCCATCAACAGAATGACATTAGTCGATGCCGAAGATGGTAAACAAGATCCCTTTGGGGGAAAATCGTTAATTTGAATCTTTAAGTAGCTGTTGCTTTATAAAACTATCAAATCGAACCCAAAAAATTGAAATATTTTAGAAAAAAAGCAAATTTGCAATAAAAATACTAAACATTTAATAATCCATATTGGAAGTACTAGAAAACCGATTTACCTATAACTACAAGTGAGTCCGTTTTGGTTCATTTCAGTTTAACTATTTATTCATACAAGTATACTAGGAGATTTCCCATTTTAGGACGGATAGAATTAAGGATAGGTAAACGTTTGATTTGTTTAATTATGTTCTAAATAAAAAACGATATAAATTATTTATTTATTTTTATTTCATATTTTCTAAAAAAATACATTTCAGACTAAGTACTACCTTAATGATTTACAATGCAATAAATTAAATTAAACATTTTTGTTAAAACCACTTGTTATAGGCCTTTCGACCCTGCTGTCCGACCCTTTTAAAATATACCTACAGGCTTCCAATTTTAATACTAAATACCTATGCAAAATTTCAAGTGGCTATCTAAAACGGCGTGAGAGATAAACCAAAAATTTATAGCGTTCCAGAGTTCGTCAGTCAGTGATGAGCTTAAATATAAATATTTTAAAAAATACAAATTAATTGTAAAGATTAATTATGTAAAATATTATTAAAATAGCATTTTCAAATTAGCACATTAAATGTAAAATGTTTTATCAATTTAAAATAATAAATTTGGCATGTTAATGTGAATATAATGTATGTAAAATGAAATCTGTTCTTCTGAAAATCTTAATATTTTTTAATTATGAAAAACTCGAAAATATTATGTACTTAATCAATAATTATGATGTAAATTTTTATCAATTATGTTATACAATTAAAACATGTCTTACTGTCATAATATAAATTTGTAAAATTAAACTAAATCTATTGTACACTTAGTAAAAGTGTTTTATTAATTTGTTAAGGCGTTCATTTCAAAGGTTTAAAATTCTTTATGACATAATAGTATGATGGATTTTTGAATTGCGTAATTTTAGCCTAGATTTAGATTAATATTTTTATATGTTAAGATGAAAAGATTATTTTCAAAAAATTTTTTTAATCAAATTCGATCCTTTGGTGTCAAAAGAGCAACCAATGATTATATTCGAAATACCGAAATTTATGATTACTCGACTAATCCACCGAAAAATAGCTACTTGGGAGTTTTTGGTGTAGCTTCTACAGGAGCTTTAGGCATTAAAAGATTGATTAATAGTAATAATAATTTTTTCATCAGTAATATTTTTACTTTTCAATTATTTTACAGATGAACGTATAAAAAATCTACATATTGCTCGCCGTGTTTATCCACTCTACTATTTTAATGATTTAGTTAATTTTCAAAAAATCTCCATCAGAAAAGCCGCAACTGGATATGGATTTACTTTGTTTAGCGGTAAAAGTTCAATTGGTTGGCATGTTTATGGTTGCGGCGTTAATCATGATTCACAACTGGGATTGCAGGTAAAAACAATTAAGTTCTATTAAGTCTAATTTATAATTATATTAGTAAATTTATGCATTTAATTATTATTGGTTATTAAATTAAATTTTATAAAATATTGAAATATTAAATTGTATATATTAGTTTGAGATTAAAAATAATTTGGGGAATTCATTAGCATTATTCATGATGATTTGCTAAATGTATGTGACATTGGCTGCAAAATAAAATCAATTTCTGGAATTAATCACGAATTGTTGAGGCGAATTATGCTGTAGTTGCAGAAAAACTGGAAAGTTATTATTGTAATTTCATTTGCAGTTATAGAAATGTAGTCAAAACAGTTCGATATAATGGGGAAGTTTGCTTTGTTTTACATGCCCACCGTGACATTAGACCATTGATTCATCAATATTATGAGGTTCCTCTTGTTATTGAGGATTGTTATTGAGCGGTATTGGGGGTTTCAAGCGGTATTAAGGATTTTCAAGCGGTATTGGGGGTTTCAAGCGGTATTGGGGGTTTTCAAGCGGTATTGGGGGTTTTCAAGCGGTATTGCGGGTTTTCAAGTGGTATTGGGGGTTTCAAGCGGTATTGCGGGTTTCAAGCAGTATTGGGGTTTTCAAGCGGTATTGCGGGTTTTCAAGTGGTATTGGGGGTTTCAAGCGGTATTGGGGGTTTTCAAGCGGTATTGCGGGTTTCAAGCGGTATTGCGGGTTTTCAAGTGGTATTGCGGGTTTTCAAGTGGTATTGGGGGGTTTTCAAGCGGTATTGGGGGTTTTCAAGCGGTATTGGGGGTTTCAAGCGGTATTGCGGGTTTTCAAGTGGTATTGCGGGTTTCAAGCGGTATTGGGGGTTTTCAAGCGGTATTGCGGGTTTTCAAGCGGTATTGCGGGTTTCAAGCGGTATTGGGGGTTTTCAAGCGGTATTGCGGGTTTTCAAGTGGTATTGCGGGTTTCAAGCAGTATTGGGGGTTTTCAAGCGGTATTGCGGGTTTTCAAGTGGTATTGGGGGTTTCAAGCGGTATTGCGGGTTTTCAAGCGGTATTGGGGGTTTCAAGCGGTATTGGGGGTTTCAAGCGGTATTAAGGATTTTCAAGTGGTATTGAAGGGTTTTAAAGCGGCCACTCATAAAAGAAATTAATCTTTGTGATTTTGAAGAGATCTATTCGGCCCAGCCCGTTTTGAGATAACTATAGGTATTTGCAAGGATTTCTGAACGACTGTCCAATGTATCACAAGGAGCTATTCACACAGGAAATATCAGATGGTGTTAAATGAAGTTTTGCAACCACTGGATTAGAGCTTTTTCAGCATCTTAACTCATTAACTCATGCCGAATACTAAAAATAGTATTTTATTTATACTAAATTTATACTATACTATCCATTTCTCTATTCTAGCTATGAGTACATTTTATTCAGCTTTTAATTTAACCATCGATATATTATTTACCATGTCAATATAATTAATATATTGATTTATCAGTTTTTATTATGAAAATTGACATTATTTTATTATATATGCTTATAAATGAAAATACAAATGGCGTTGTATAAATCAGACTGAGGAGTAATTTTTAACGACCTGATATAAATTACTAACGGAAAACAACAATAACATCATTATATATTGTATTATTGCCTTAAGTTAATGGAATTTAAGTGATATTGGTTTATAACAGTGAAATCACCCCTTAAAAAAGTTAAAAATCATTTAAAAAATATAATAGAAAAATTTGATAATTAAAATTGGAGAAAATACTTGAGCTGACTATGAATCTGACTGAAAATAAAACATCTCAAATTATAAGAATTAAAGTATCTAAAAATTGGAACCATGAGAAAATATGTAACAATGTGGAGTTACCACTGCTCTAAATATCAAATTGAGTAAAGCAAGAAATAAATAAATAGTTTGATTTAAACCTAAAATCCAAAAAATATGTAAAATTTACGGGAAAAGGGTATTAATTTCAAAATTAGTCGAGAAAAATATATATTATTTACTATGTCAATATAATTAATATATTGATTTATCAGTTTTTATTATGAAAATTGACATTATTTTATTATATATGCTTATAAATGAAAATACAAATGGCGTTGTATAAATCAGACTGAGGAGTAATTTTTAACGACCTGATATAAATTACTAACGGAAAACAACAATGACATCATTATATATTGTATTATTGCCTTAAGTTAATGGAATTAAAGTGATATTGGTTAAAAAAAAAGTTAAAAATCATTTAAAAAATATAATAGAAAAATCTGAAACTAAATTTAATGCCTAAAATCACAGAAAATACTTTGAATCTGAAATGAAAATTAAAGTTCTCAATATAGAAGAGATATAGAAATTGCAACGTGGAATTACCACTGCTCTAATAAAACACTTGAAAAGAGGATTACAATGGTCAGCTGGTATTTATCTCCATTATCTAGATAATAATGAAGTATATGACCAACTCAAATAAGTAAACGGTTTGATTTAAACATAAAACCCTAAAAAATTATGGAAAAGTTACAAGAACAAGGTATTAATTTCAAAATAAGTCAGAAAAATATGAAACAACTAAAATATAAGTCTTGGTGATGTTGAAAAATGGTTTATAGAACATAAAGTTATTCCAGAATCAGAAGATGTGGCTTATGTTTTGGTGAGGATGAGAGAATGAGAGAAAGAATAAGATGATGATTCGTATAAATTTTGAGTTTTTATTTCAACAAAGCGTTTATTTAAAATTAGCAACTAACAGAAATAAAATTCACGCCGATGCTACGTACAATGTTATATGGGAAGGAATACCGGTTTTATTAGTTGGTAATACAGACTTAGATCGTCATTTCCATCCATTTGGGACTTGAATTACTGTAAATGAAACAATTATTGACGCTTCAAATGCAATAAGAAATGGATTTAAGTATTTGGAGAAGATTATATTCCGAATTATGTATCGGGCTCATTAGCGTCATAATGTTGACAGACATTTACATTTGGTAGACAAACGATATATAGGCAAGATATTATGGATTCGAGCATACTATTGATATAGCAATTCGTTCAAAATAAGTTCAAAACTATCCACTGTAGCTAAGCAAATTCAAATAAGCCAAAAACGTACTCGTATAAGACCAAGAAAAACATTACTTGATTAAAATTTATATAATACTACCAATTTAAACGTCAATATTTTTTTGTATTTGATACTTTTTTTATTTCCCATTGAACTATTTACTTTTCTAATTAATAAATAATTTTAGCTTATAAAAAATGATATATTTACTGACCAATTATATAATATACTGACAACTTATCACTAATTTAATGATAAAGTTTTTATTTTTGACTGGAATCTTTGAATTTAAATACTAAATTTTTCAACTTACACTGACAAAAATATTTTAAAATACTGACCAAATAACTGTGACTAAACTGTGGCTCACTTTTTCAAAGTGACTAGCCAAGGTTGAAGAAATATTGTTGATTTTTAATTTCAAAAAAAAGTCGTATATTTATGAATCCCAATAATACAAAACTAATATACACCAATCCATCGCTTAACGGAAACTCTTTATACGAAATTTCGATATAATAGAATTGAAAAATTATGCAACGGTCTTTGTTAATGAGCAAAAAATTCAATTTACTGAAAATAATAAAAATGCACAAAAATCAATCGGAAATTCTGAACCATCAAACTATGGAATCAAAAACGATAAATTTAATGATCCGGACTGAAAATCGACAGTTATACAAATCTTTGAAAAACTTTATCAAAAAATTCGCGAGAGAACAAACGAAACTGAAATCGCAGTTATTGATCGTAATCAAAATAATGGTGGTGATTAATGCCAAATTGATGAATAGCGAAGGTTGAAGAAATATCGTTGATTTTTAATTTCAGAAAAATTTTTTTTATATTTATGAATCCCAATAATACAAAACTAATACACAAATCCCTCGCTTAACGGAAACTCTTTATACGAAATTTCGCTGTAACAGAATTGAAACATTATACGACGATCTCTGTTAACGCGCAAAAAATTCGATTTACAGAAAATAATAAAAATGCACAAAAATTTGTTTTAGTACTTTAATGTTTTTGACTGACATAATGAAGCATTTACAATTAAAGAGTAAGCAGAAAACTATTGCTACTATTTAAGCACGATTTGATGACAAAAATTTCAATCCTTTTCCTTGACAGAAAGATAAATACCCAGAAATCGAAGATGTAAAATTTCTAGAAAATAGAAAAAATCATCGGAAATTTCCAATAGAATTATGGAAATTTGTTCCTGAATCAAAATATCATATTTTTAATAATTCAGTGTGTAAATTGTGAATGATGGTATTCAACAACATTATTTATTAAATATCCCACCGGCTGAGAATAGGAAATAGTAAAATTTAGCTGGTCGGACACATGTTGATTTCTAAAAACAGTTCTGAAATGCTCATACAGGGTTTCCACATCATTTTGTTAAGTATTTCAAATGAAATAATTTTTATATTTACACACTAATGATTATATTAAAAAAAACTTAAATTTTTTTTGTCGATAGCGGAATCATTTATAAAAATATAATTTAAATAAATAACTAACGTGACTGAATTCATTATTAGAGTTACCGTTTTTATCGGAACTCTTAATATTTAAAACGTCTATAATTACAAATAATTCACAAAAAACTAAAATATTTATTTTTAACAACGTTAGTTAACGATAGATTAAACAAAATCTTTCTAAGGAGATTTTCTGATATATAAATACACTCAGCAGATATTCATTCCACACACAACATACTATTAATTAATTTTTAAAAAAAAAATATTATCACATCCATTAAATGAAATATTTCGACATAAAATAGGTCCTGATCACTCCAAAACAACATTTAACAAGTCTTTCGCTTTCCTTTTTCTCTGATTGACCTTTTCATTTATATATTAGCATTTGAACACGAGGATTATTTTTTATTTAAAATTAGGGTTAAATTTAGTGGAAAATATTGAATTAATTGTTTTGAATTGATATTGAATTAATAATTTTGAATTGATATTGAAATATTAATATTGAATTGATATTAGTATTTAAATGTAATGATAAAATTATTTGAAATACTTAATAAAATTAAAGTTTTGCTCAAATCCAATAAAAAAATTATAATCATGCTCAAAATTGTTATGAAATTTAACGTGCGATAAAAAAGTTCATTTTAATAACGCTTTCAAGTTTATTTAATTTACAATTTTCAAACAAAATTTTCACTATTTACCGAAAATTAGAATATTTAAACACTTACAAAATTGTTAGAAAATAAAGAAGATAAAAACACAAAGATAAACATCCTTTTACTCTACAACATCCTCCCTCACTTGACATCTTGTCAGCTATTCATTAAAAATCGGTGTTTTGATAAATTTCTTAGTACGTTTCTAAAAGAGATAATAACAATATGTTAAGCAAATACAACTTTTAAGTATAGTTGACACGATAGTGAAAATTCCTTTTCTCTAAGCTGCTATAAAAGTCATATGAAACACATGTTTACGTTCAAGTGTAGTGACCATACATTGGTCATTATTCAGTTTTTTAATGACTGAAAACACTGACATTTCAAATTAATGAATATTAGTTTTCAGTAGTTAATTTTGATATTTCTAATTAATAAATTCTAATTAATAAAAATTTGCTATTTTATTACAGTTTTAAATTTTGTATTTTCCTTAAGATTGCGATTATTGTAAATTAATTTTTATTATGATTTGTGAAAATAAAAGTTTGTTTAACCTTTTCGTGACGTGCTATTTTCCTATTAAATATGCTTATAACAGTTTGTTGAAATCACAAATACTAATTTAATAAATCTATAAACTACGATAGTTATCAAGTATGCAAACATTCGTACATGACAAATAAAATAACAGACCAGTTTAATCCTTTCGTTACTAGAAACGTCTTCATACATTTTTGTTTATATGGGCCCGGTGAATAAAGAACGTATATTTTCGGTTGATGTTTCGATTAAATAATTACAGTCAAATTTGTCTTCTTTTTTGTGGGGTATTATTCTTGTTAATATACCCAACGTCATCATTAATTCCCATTAGAAAAAGATTTAAAATCATCACATTTATTTTCATTACAAATGTTTTTCTTTTTTTATATTTTTTTCGTGGGTTATTTAAACAATTCCAATATCCCGTTAATTTTCGAGATAAACATCAAACTTCAACACAACAAGTTGGAAACAATTTTTAATTTATATGTTTTTGACTTTATTTCATATTTATATATACATATAGCATTTACATATTTATACATAATATAGTATTTATACACTATTTAACAGTGCAGGATCTGGTAATCTCGATAAAACACATTAGTGACTGCTTTTTATACAGGAAATTTTTCTCGTTATTTTCTGTAGGAATTTCTTGTTTCAATAATAAAAAATTGTCTGTCTTTTGAATAGGAACATTTATTCTCAGTATTTTTTATAAACAAAATGTTCTTTTGATTTTTTTGAAGTCGACTGAGAATCGAAAGGGATTTTGTTGTCTTGATAAATAACACAACAGCATAGTTACACCAGGTTTTTCTAAATAGGAAATGGACTCTTTTAGGACGAATGATATTTGCACACTGAATTATGGTCCCAATACAAAACAATATGATAAAAACTTGTAATTATTTTTAATAATTAATTTTTGTCATATGATTTTATAGCGAAAAAGGTGGTTAAATGAGAATGGGTCATAAATTTTTAATAAAGAATATATTTAAATAAATTAAAGTAAATTAAAACAAAGTAATAATCAAATTAATGTGAACACAGGGGATAGATAAAAAACAGAAAAATATTACGTTTATATATTTTTAATAGGAAATATGTACTCGGCTTTTTATAACGTTTGTAATATGTTCCGGCATTGAGCCAACAAGTTTTTTACAGTTTCCTAATATTTCCTAAATCTGGATTATAACTTCGATTAGTTTTGATTTTGCTGTACAAATCATTTCGCTAAGTCTACCTTTTCAACAACATTTGACAAGCAGAACATTTAAAATTGTTTCGCTAAATTCTGACTGCAGTCAGGACACTTCTAGTAGTAAGATGGTTTTTGCACTATTAAAAAGTACTAATGTAGATTTTTGAATGAATAATGCGTTTTTATCACCCTAGTGCTACGAGGGTTTGAGATTTTTGAAATGCTCGTTTTACTGAAGACTTAAACATTAAATTTTTCTAGAAGATTCTTTGAAATTTTTGAAAAATTCTTTATGCGAAAGTGTGAATTATTCCCATTAAATAAAATATTATAACTATATGAGCAATTTAATTTAGTTATCATATTTATATTATAAAGTATTTATATCAATTCAGCAATGTTTAAGAAAATACGTAAATTTTTTCAAAATAAAAGTTGTTTAAATATTCGAGTTTACCATATTTTGAATTTAAATAAAATTTACGACATCTTCAACTATTGATGTCATAGGTCATATATAATGTAAATAAATGAAAAATCATCTTTTTAATTTTTTTGTTTGAAAATGACAAAATCAAAGACTTATGGTTCCTAAGTTTCTATAGTGTTCAGAGAAATTTCTTATATCAATTATAGTTTCAATATTGGCTTGAATGCCTTATCTAACAGAATTTGATTTAGACAAGTATTTAGGCACCAAATGACATTTTAAATAGTGATCTTCACATCTGGTGAAGATAGTAACAGGAAACATGTTTTGAAATTAATATTCCTGCAACTCCTCAACGGTGAAGATTCACATTATACTGTGTTTGAAATTAATATCAAAATATGTAAGCCTTATATAATAAATACTCTCTGAAATATGTAGCCCATATATAACGGGCATTTCAATAAAGAAATTTAGTTTAAGTAGGTATGTTATATCTATAAGTTATTAAATAAGACAAATACTTTTTAACCTTTATTTATTAACAAATCCGAAATATTCAAATACACCTAATCCTATTTTGCATTAATTTTTTGACTAAAAAAATATTTTTCTCAAAATGCTATTATACTCGAAACATTTCTATTTATTGTATTCAATATTTTAAAATATGCTCTTTCCGTTTAAACCCTGAAAAATACAATAATGGACAGATAAAAAATTAATATATAGATTGTATTTTTTTTGTTTCATTATTTAGTTTTCAATCTATGTAATGCCATAAAACATGGGTCTCCAAACTTTTTATTCTGAGTTCCGCATTAAATATCAAACAGCATTTCAGGGGTGACTACATACTAGAAGTCCAATGAAAAAATAATCATAACACTGATATTTTTTTTAACTATTTATTTAATATTATTTTCTTCAGCTATTATTTAATAATTCAATAACACATTTTTATGATCGTTTATTTCATTACACATCTTCACTCGTCCAACAAACACTTTTTATTCCACTTAAGAAGAAAAGCAAGGATAAAAAGGAAGTAGAGAATAAGGTTTTGCAATGTAGTGATCGGTTAGTAAATATAACGTCCACGTAAGCGGCAGCTTATCTTGGCAGGATATAGTTAAATTTCTATATTTTTTTCGTAGTTACAAAGCTTTCCATGGGCTATAGTTTGGAAACCAATGTCATAAAAGAATGATTTTTTATGTGGTCCAAATTCAACATTACAAAATTGTTCTAAAAACAAAATGTCTTCAATTAAACCCTCATTTATAAGATGCCCTTTAATCCATTCTATTCATCTATAAGACTGAAAGTAATTGTTCCACACTGACTTGTGTTTTGGGGTATAGCCGTCACAGATATAGTCGTGAATAATTTGTGGATAAATAGCGAGGGCTTCTTCCACATTAAATTTTGATAAGTCGTCACATTTTCCAATTTCGATTAAGTAAAAAAATGACACACACTTGCAAGAGAAAATGCACATCATTAGCACACCAATTAAAAACTCAACGACACTACAAATCACGCACACAGACACAACTAACTAAATTCACAATATAACAAAATATTTTATATAAATAATTAATATTTTAAATTAACATGATTGCCAATCATTATTAAAAAAATGGGTCAACATATTATTTAACAATCAATTTCATTTTTGTAACATGGAAAATTTAATTTTCCATCATATAGCCTAATTTACATCAATTTAAAGTTTCAATAATATCTAAATACAATTTGCCTTATGAAATCCACAGAAATCTTTTTCTTTTGAATTGAACAATGAGAATGATTTAGCAGGCATAACTAACATAACTAAATAATTAATAAATCAATTACAACTAACTAAATGATGACTCACTCAATGCATAATAATATTGAATTACAAAAACAGTCATAATAATCATTTCAATGGTAATAATAATACATAGAATAATAATAAGGAATAATAAAAATAGCAATAATAATAAATTCCAATATTCGAAAAAAATACATTTTCAAATTCCAGATCACAAAAACCAACAAAGTAAATTTAAAAAATTAGAAAAATAAATGCGCAAACAGACGCGAAGATATTCAGAAAACAAATATAGCAACCGAATACAAACTCGATGCTCACAGAGACGCATAAACATAATAAATTCAACTGCACACATAGAAGCACAAAAAATGCAAATTTATCTATGCACGCACAGACGCGATAGATTGACAGAAACAATGCATCAAACGTACATAAGACACGGATGATATTAGAATCTTTCTTTGTAGTCTTACTGTTACTAATTACTTACTTATTAAACTAAACACCACAAACGATATGCAAATTTCGATGTCATATTTTAAATTCTATTTAAATTTTAACTATTCTTTCAGGAACTTTTAATGTGGGATATCTATTTCTGATGTACACTATAAGTTGCGTGAAAATTGTCTTTAACTTACATGTTCATTATTAGTATTTCACAAGTTATAGTACTTTTAATTGTCAGTAGCTAATTAGAATTAATTTTTATTTCCACAATGACTTTCAGGAAATAAAACAACTCTCATGATAACAATTTTCTAACATTTTCTGTGTAGCAGAAAATTTAATTTAAAAACAAATTCTTTGTTCAATAATTTCATTCATTTTAAAAATCGAATAAACACAAAAAGTTTATATAAACAAACAAATAAATAAAAACCTATTGAGTTACAATAAAGTTAAAATTTGGATAGAATTTTAATAAGATGTGTTCAAACCTGTCAAAACAAAAATTATACATGTATATTTTACTTGGCAATCTATTTAAAACATGATAAATCGATTTTTTATATATTTTTTGTGTAATGTTAAATTCAATCAATATCGTCAATTATTATAATCAATAATACTAATAATAGTTAATCCCAGTATTGTGACGATTGCGAACTTCCTAATTCCAAATCCTTTAATTACAATGAAAAATTACTTCATATTATTACGTCATATTATTAATATCATTAGTTAGTTAAAAGTGCTTCCGGCCGCTCCGGTTGGTAGTATAAGGCTTATGGTTAAAACAATATCTACAAATATGATGCATGTATTTTATATGGAATGTATATTCTCATTTATACAATTTTACGATTGAAATTTATCTGTTAAATTTACCAAAATCTTCAGATTATTAAATGCTACTTTTTATCATATTATTCCACTAATCCAACCTCACAAATAATAATTTACATATAAATATAAAATATATACCACCCAATGATATATTTTCCTTTATTGGTAGGCAGAAATGTGATTAGAATTTTGACATGTTAGGTAAAATCTACGGTGAGTTGTTCAATTATCGCACGAGTTATCAAATATTATTTCTACGTTTTATATAGTCTTAAAATTATCCGGAATGTCTAATAATATGTCTTCACGGCTCTTTTTGGAAGCATGTATCAGCGTTTATTACAATTTATTCAGCAATATAATTTCTTTGATTCTGAATTTTAAATCTAATAAACAATCCTGACACACTCATTTACCAAATTTAGCATAGATAAATACAAATTTAGTTATTCTGCAACCTGCAACAATATTCTCAACATTGTTTTCAAACATTAAACCAGAGATATTTGTTAACCTTTTCAAATAAAATTCCATGCACGATGAAATCAATGAGACTTGCGACTTTTTTGTGCAGTGGTTTTTTTTTTGATTAATTTGTTATATTTGATAATTTTTTTTAGATAATTTTGGCAATTTTCGTTTTTATTCATTTATTATCTCATTGAATTTGTTCTTCAAATGATAATTCATTGAATTTCATTTTCAGTTCCTTAAACTTTCAATCATTTTTCTTTTCCTCAATCAAATATGACAACTCTTCAGGAAGTTTGTCATTCTTTTTAGATAAAGAATTAGACTTTTAGTTTTTAAATTTTTAATTTCCTGATGTGAAAATTTGGTTTATCCCACTTCTAAAAATTCATTCGTATTTCGCCAATCTCGATTGGAGCTACTTAAATAAATAATCCTACGATATGTAATTTCCTTCTTGAATTTTCTCAGTTCTGATATTGTTTACCTACCTAAATTTCAAAAACCTTCACAATATCAAATTTCAAATAAAAAACCGCCAGTTCATGCAACACTGATTCGATAAAACTAAAAGACTAAATTTTGTTTAACAAATCTCCAAAATTTCAATTTTTTTAATTTAAAAAAATTTACAACTTTACAATGTTCTTTATGTAATTTTAATAAATTTCAACTCAAATATTTCAATGGAAAGAAGTCATTAATTCTCAAGTCTGGTAAACGCAGTCCGTATTCAAATCTTCTGTGTCTAAAATAAGGTCAAATATTTTCTTTTAATGCGACGAGAAAAATTCACCCAATAACCCCATCTTTTCTACAAGCGACATAAATGCTAATTGGAGTAAATCGAACATTATTTTCTGGAAAACAGACGTATTTTTTATCATTATAATACGAAATAGGGTTGGCTATTCGCATTGTAAATTATGCTCGAGGAAAATTTTATGTACTTTAATTTGATAATTGAAAAAGTTAAGTCTTAAGTTGCTTAATCAATGCCTACAATCTCAAATTGAACTTTTCTTTTTATTACTTGGAATATGGATGACTTGGAAACACCAAATTTCCTCTTGATGAACAATTAAAACCTTCCTTTTTCCAAAGCTATCATTACCACCAGCTAATATTCAACGACTAATCTCATTAATTTTTGTTGAAACTGTCTGAGTTTACAAGCTTTATACGCAGAAGAATTTTTTCACTAGGTTCTGGCTTCGTGGAGATTTCTAATGGTTACAGTCAATGAAATAACGCAAATCCTTACTCAATTATATAAACGCGATTTCGAAAAACTGTCGTTAATTAGTCTATTAAAACAATTTTGTGAAGACGCTGATCTTGATTGATTTCAAGTTTTAAATGTTGGTCATTAAATATGAATCACCCTGTATTAAAACATTTATTATACAGTACCATTAAATAATAAATGTTTTAATATTTAAATATTTATCATATTTTAACATAATTCCTTATTTTTAAAATATTTGCACTAATAATCCTAATTACAAATCAAATCAAATAAATAATATTTTGGCTAATTGTGCACTTCCATTAAGTACATGACATGTCGTTTGATATTGGTGTTTAAAATGAGTTCGTAATTCAGTCAGCACGTGATATCGAGAGTAATTTTGTCAGATGCAGACCCTTTTCGCAAAATCTGTTGGACATCGTATTTTCTCAACAGGCTATTATATTTTGACCAGACGTCCCTGTCTGTTTTCTGTCTGATCGTCTCTATTCGTGTACCTTTTCTCACAAATATTGTCAACATTTGAGTTATGTTCGAGGGGCTTTTTCTGTTTCCTTGCCCTCGAAGATTTTCCTTCTAATAGCAATGGGGTAAAATATAATTCAATCGCAAAACATAAATACCACTCTTCGTCTCTTTTATCCATATCATTCATAACTAAGTTTAGATCTATCATTGTATAATTTATGGGCTGGGTTTAACTACGCACAACTTTGTGTTTGTTTGTATTAGATTTAAAATTAAAATTATTGTTTATTTATTTATCAGTTCAAATAAAATGTAGAATTACATTTTGGGCATATAAGGCTGTTGAATACACTTTTGGACCTATTTATTATTCTGCTACCTTCTGATAATTGTGTATCATTTTCTGTAAAAATGTGTATTTAAGTAAAGTTATCGTTATTCAGGCATATAAAAAGTGTGCTTAAATCTGTATATTTTGATCCTTCGGTTGATTGCTTCAATAATAGTTCGTTTTATGTCTTTAACAATCTTAATTTATGCGTCTGAATTTCGTGTCCCAAATTTTAGAGTTTCTGACTGATTTGGTATATTTATGTATACTACAGCTACTAATCGCATTTAGCAAAAACACATTCGGTTATACAGAGCTCATCACATTGGCAAGCCTACCTAAATTTGAAAAATATTAAAAAATTATTAGTATTATAAGAAATATTATTTTTATTAATTGGTATTATTCTTATTTATCTTTTTTATATAAATCTTAGTGTTTAGAACTCATTCCTAACATTACTAATAAGGTTTTAATAAAAATAAGATTTACACATTCTACTTTCAATACAATGACATTATATGAATATCTTCAATAGATTACAGCACATAAATACATAGAGATATATCGATAAATAATTATGAACGACCAATAAAGCGCTTTCAATCTCACGAGCGGCGGCTTATTGAGAGTATCTATTAGTCGTGCGTTTTGTTGTAGTATTTACTGATGTTATTATTGGTAGAGAATTTAAATAAACTAAAATTATAAAAATTAGCACATAAAATATAAATTTAATTACATTTATTTATGACGAAAACAAGACGAGTTCGCTGAGACGATATTTTTAAAATTCTCGAAAATAATTTTCATTATTTTACTGTATCAGTTTTTATAATAATGATTTTTACATGCACTAAAATATGCAAACCAACTCATTTTCAGCCTCACTTAACAATTGCGTATTTGGCAACGTAAGATGATAAACAGCTGTAAATAGTTATTACTTACCAACTTAGAAATAATTGTAATCATCAGATAAACGTTTCGTCCACCCAAATTACTAAAATCAAATTGCTTGTTTTTATGACCTAAACATCAAATTAAATTAATCAAAAAAAAATATCATAAAAACGCATATTGATACGAAGATACGAACACCTTCAATAGATTAAATCATATAAGTAGGTTTGATAGTTCGAGTCATTAGGCCTCGTATATTGAATGACATCTACCTGTATATTAATTAATATAGAAAACCTGAATTGCGGTCAGGCTGGATATTATTTAAAATCATCGATAAAATGGGAGTCTTTTGTAGTGCTATAATAAATCAACAATCTTTCATCTGAGAGATTTTAGCTTTTGTCAAAATGATTCCAGTCATATTGTAAATTTAAGTCACTTTTAAAATCCTTTTAAGATTTGTCGTAGATCGAAAGTTTTTTAACACTAGTAATTTTTAATTTCCAAACCCACATTTTCTGATTAGAAGTTGATTTGTTGTTTAAATATGACTTGAATATTTTATTTTTTGTCATTTGGAAAATATTCTGGTGTTTTGTCATGAAGCGTTCAATTTCTATCCATATTTGAATATCCGATTTTAAAGATTAAGCACGTTGCTTGACCTTTTATATAAGTACATTTGTGATAAATATAGTCTTATCTTTTCATTAATTGGTGTGTAATTATAAGTTATTCGCCAAATTTAACAGCTTCTGACATATTAGTATGTGTTCAGTTTTATGTACACTTTTAAACAACCTCATTTCCATGTATCATGATTTGATGAGCTTTCACATTAAAGATTAGATAAAATCTTACTTTCAAGGTAATTTGAATAAAAAGACCTCACGCACAAACTTATTTAACAAAATTTATTTATCAGCTTTTTTGCCCATTTTTTGTGGTCATAAAAAATTGAATATACAAAATTGAACATAAGATTCATAGTCACACACAACATTATATGTGATTATCAAACACACAAGGAAGTCAATTATTCACGATACTGTTATTGGGCAGGATGAATTTCTGGGATCTTGTCCTTGTTGCGATAGGTGTAGTGCACGTCTTTACAGAACTTTCACATGCCAACAGTATTGGTTACTTCAATTTTTAAGGGTGGATTAACATTAAACATTTATTATAAATAAAACATTATACAATCGATCTTTTTGATATATCTGAATATAAATAGTGTTTATTTAAACACTACAATAGTCCCTGTTATGTTATTATGTTGGATTAATATTCGGGTATTACATTATTTGTATTTTTATTGCTCGGATTCTCCCTATTAGAAATTTGAAGAGCCCGATAGAGTCTACTTTAAAAAGTGACGGGACAATCGAGGTAAATGTTATGTAACTTGGTGCTTGTATAAATAAAAATTAATTTTAAAAATTAAATTACAAAAATATCTTAACAAAGATTATATAAAGAAAATATTGTTAATCAATTAAATTCCGTTCTTATTTTGTGTTTAATTTGCTTTTTGAGTCTTTGTTGGTCATTTGACTTTTTTTGTTATTTTCTGATTTACTCTTTTTTTGAAATTTTGAATTTTCTGTTAGATTCTTCTGGATTTACTTTAGGAAATTTCTAGCTCAAACAAAACCTTAATACTTTTTTGATACTTTCCTCGATTTTTTTTCTTTAAAATTAGTTTCCAATATTTTTGTCTATTTTATTATTTCCTCCCAATAATAATTTTATTTCTATAGGCCTATCGATTTTTAAATATTTTAATTTTTATCAAATTTATTATTTTAATAGTGATGACCAAATAAAAATAAATAAGGTAGAGGATATAAAACATTAAGGCGGAAATCACCATTATTATAACATACAAATAAACAGAAAATGCGTATGTGATGTTTGTTTTGAAACTATTTCTCGTTTATTAAATAATTATCTTTACAAGGCTATCATTGTACAATAATAATGACCAATCATTTTACATTATTTTTTTTATAGTAATTTATTTATGACAGTTTTGCTTTTTCAGATTATAATTTATCAAATTATAAACTGAAATGATTAAAGCCATTATTTAAACAAATGTATTTTTGAAATATTACATTTACATATATTAATAAAAGTTAAAATGTTTTATGAAATTTAACAAATTAAAACATTATTCGATGACGAACAGTTAATTTTCTGATTTTACCGAAATCAAAGTATCATGTTGTCGATTAAAGATAAAAGTTATGGTGAAATTTTAATATAATAAATTTATTTCTTTATTATGCGAAAAAAGTATATGCAGTAGAAATAGGTATTAATGAAGTATTAATATCATGTTTTTTATAATAATTCATAATTTTTTATTCAATGAGTCCTGAAAATTGATTGTAGAATGTCTTTGGTATTTTTGGAGTAGAATTTCTTAAATATTTTTTAAATATAAATTACACGCGATAATAACCAGAGTTAAATTAAAATGTGTTTTGGTCAGATAAATGCGATTGGTGCGTCCTGTGTTTTGTGTTATGCATCTGTGCGCGTCGTTTGTTGTAAATTTATGATTTTAATTTTTATATGGATATCAATGATTTTTATTATGAATTTGTTGGGATAGTATAATCATGGCTTTGGATTGATTGTTGTTATGTGATTTTTTAAATAAAGAATTATTGCTTGAAATTTGATCATCTTATTTACGAGCAGGAATTTGTTTTCTTTGTTCCGTTCATTGTCACGCTGGACATTTTCTTTAATATCTTTATACAAAAAGAAATTTTTGCTGTGATTGTGGAAATTCTAATTTCCCCGATATCTTTAAATGTCAGCTATGGGAGGAAAAAGATGATGTCAACATAAAAAATAAATATAATAATAACTTTGTTCCGTTCATTGTCACGCTGGAGACACAAGGGAAATGATTGAACGTGTCATCTGTGAGAATTGGTATCATCTTAAGCATCAGGCACCGACAGCCAGCTATTAGAGCATTTAGAGGAGTTCATATGCGAATTGTGCCTGGAAAGGTGTAAGTATGTCACTAGTGTTAACAAAATGCTTGGCAAATACAGCAGCTGGAGAAATTGGGGAATAATTGTGAGGAACCAGTATGGCTTTCTATCAATAGCGGCGGTGCATTTTGGCCGAGTGATTTAAGAGAGATTTTGTGTTGGTGTGTCAGCTGCCATCAACTGATGGAGCGAGATGAAACCGGATTCCTGCACAATGCCAAGGATACAATAGCATATTAAAAACAACAACATGTATATATAGGAATATTAGTTGGGTACCCGACGTTGCCCGGGCAATATAAGTTGTCTAGTAAAATTATTTAACAGGGTAAACCGAAAGTGTCCATTATTCAATTTTCACTTGTGGGTGTAATTGTGACCTGTAATTGCTCCAGGGTCATCGAAAAAAGCAATAACTTTTAAATCTTTCCGAATTCTCTCATCAGAAGCAATTCTTCTCCGTTGCTGTTCTTTCATCTCGTTTGCTCTTGCTGTAGCTTTCCGAGTTCTCATATCAGCCAGTCTTCCTTGCTTCTGATTTGGGGTTTCATTTACTCTTTGATTTGCCATTCTTTTTGAAGCAGAACTAACACATTTAATTGACGTTCGCCTTTTAGGTCGTATTTCATATTAGAATTAAATAATCATTAGAAGGGTTACTAAATTATTAATATTAATTAAAAAATACATTTAAAAATATAACCCTAACACAAATACATCATAATTGATATTAATAAATACAAAGTAAAATAATATCACTTTTTGTGTAAATAAAAATAAAACTTTTTACAAATAAACTGACTCAGTACCATCAATTACTGATGATAAGTATTATGAAAATTCAAATTTTTTACTCGTTTAGAATGAATAAATTGTCATGGTTTTGAGTTTTAAAAAAATATAAAATTACAAATTTTAATTTCCCGGAATTTCTTATGAAAATTTCTGGGAGTCAGGATTGTAATAATTTGCTAATTTCTCGGGAAAATCGTCTCGAGAAAAACCATCTACCTGTACCAAACCGGTATTTTATTTACACTGAATTTTATAAATATATACGCTTCTCTTATCAATGATTTTTTCCAGCAAAACAGATCTGAAAGTATAAGTATATTGTATAAGTATACTTGAAAATTGGTATCTGATAAATTTTTAGAAAATTACACCACAAGTCACCAATAATTCGATAGGGCTCGTAATTCCTATAAATTGCCAAATATACCCGGAATAGTTTTAGTAGTAAATTAAAACAAATACAGGTAATTTGGTAAATTGAATGACGTAGACATAACATCCGTGTCTTATTTTCTTTGCTCATATAGCCCAATAAGTTATTTAGTGTTCTTACGAACGCATCAGAAATTAGTCGGTATAAAAATATTAGAATACTGATTTAGTATCAGTTCAGTGCCTTTGTAAATTAAGGAAGACAAAAAATAAAACCTTGGTAAATAATAAATCATATTCTACTTATGTTTTGTATTCTTATACAGCTACAGCATTACATTACTTGGAAAGGTTTGCTGCATAGTACACATTGAGACAAATTATTAACATCCATAAAACCAATAGACAGTTAGCTCTCATCATATTTCCGTTTCTTAGTTGCAGAAAATACCTCTTTGGTTTTATTATAGTTTCCTGTGTTGTATCTTCCGATGTAGTATGTCCAGGTGATTAACATTCAGTATCCTTCGCCGTCCATTTAATAAGTCAACGATCCATCCTTGATAATGTATATAAAAGTAGTTTATAGGAATAAAATAAAACTCAGTTAATAATCGTCAATATGTGAATTTTCGTTTCCACAAAAACGATGGTGAATTTTAAATTCTTGGATAAAGTCGAATCCATGTATCTGCGTCTGCTGGGATGTGGGAATAATTGATTAAGTGTAAATTAAAAGAATTCAATATCTCTTTGGCAGTATTGTCTGAATAACATTCGATGTAGCTGTTGTAATTAACTACAATTTTCAGTTATAAAAATTCTTTATAATACTAATATACAATAAATGAACATTATGAAAATAATCAATTGATTATTTTCCAGATTTATTTTTTTTAACAATCTAATTTAAATTTTTTTTACCATCAAATTTTTTTATTTCAAAATTAATTTATTTACCCATCTAATTTAATTTCTTGAAACCAAAAAGAATTAATCTTTCTCAAATAAAATTTAGTTGCAACTCTTCTAGTCGCATTAACTTGAGTATTATTAATTAAATTAGACCGATTTAAATTAATTCTGATGATTATTAATTAAATTATATTAACTAAAATTAAATCTGATTTCGATAAATTAAATTAGGTTAAAAAAATAGTTCCGATTATTTTTTTCGATATTTAAATGTTTATAATTAATTAATATTAAGTATTTACTTTAAATATAAATGTAAATCAAAAATTCTTATCGATACTCATTACGTATCTTTTATGGATTAAAATGCAATAAACTGCGCGCAATTAAAAATTAATAAAAAATTGTTTAAAAATTGATAAAAATGATAAGCATTTATTTATGTATCTGTTACACTTATAGCATACTGGAACAAATAAAATTGAATTTGCAATCAAAAAATTGACAATCCAATTGTCATTTAGAGATTTATAAAGAAATGTTATTTCCATATGCCAAAAAATAAATTCAAACTATTATTTATTAATCAATTTCTTATCAATTTTTATTTGCCCGTAGTTTATTGCATTTTAACCCTTATGATATTTTTCAAAAAAAAATACCAGCATTCAAATTTTCATTTGCGAATTCAAATTTTTGAGTACTTATTATTCATATTTTTCTCCCGTATTTCTTGATTGTCTCGATTAGCTTTTCCGAACTATTAATCATAATAATTATAATTAAATAATTGATCGTTATTATTGTCGGAGATTTTGTACCTTTTTCATTTAGCCTCACTCATCTAATATAAATGGATTTCCAATTCTTATGGAACCTAGTGAAATCCCGCTTCCAGAAAAAGTAAAGGGAATAAATTTCATAGCATGTGGTCTTGGGCATTCAGTAATTGTAGCGGAAATTGATGCGATAGATACAAATAATCAAATTATTTACACATTAGGCAATAATAAATTTGGCCAATGTGGCCGACAAATTATTGACAATGAAATATATAGAGGCAGTTCTGTTATTCACGGAATAAAATTCGATAAACCAATAAGACAAGTACGATTAATGGCTGCTGAACAACATGTCAGTATTTACATAGGTAGAATGCGGGGAGGTAACAACTTTCATATTAACTGAAGATGGATCAGTTTATGGATGTGGTTCTAATCAATATGGTCAGTTAGCAAGTTCTGATATAGGATGTTGTTCATCTTTTATTCAAATAACTGGTGGAATTGAAAATAAGGTAGTAAAGTGAGTTCTACAGCAACAACAACAAATTAAGTTATAGATATAAAAATCTGTAGACAAATAAGTTGTCGTTGTAATACAGTGCTAGCATTAACAGAAGACGGGGAAGTTTGGGGATGGGGAAACAATGAGCACAATGCAATCTTTAGTGATGAGGATCACTCATGCACATTTAAACCGATACGTTTGAATTTGCCTGAAACCATTTGTAAAGTAATTCAGGTTTCAGCAGGAAGTACAACATGTGCCATTTTGGACGATAAAGGTCAGGTTGGTAATAATTTTAGTAATTTAATTTCATTGGCATTTATAATTTATAATATTTATTATCGAATATAAATTTCAGTAAAAATAATTTAATACAGATTAACTTATCATTTAAATAAATCAATTTGTGATCACATAGTATTGATTTTGATACTAATGCACTATTCAATTTCGTCCGTCGATTAATAAAGATTACAAAAAAGTATTTGACTTCTATTACCTCACATGGTTAGGAAAAAAAAATTTTTCCCAATTGTGGAAGAAGAATATAAGAGAATAGTTTTCATTGCTTCTACTTAGAAGGGGATGGGCAGAAAATTAAGTCAATATTACGTTGTAGAAAATTTAGAAGAGAACTACCAAGATGTTTAGCTCCTTATAAATAATTTCTGATACTATTGTTATAATTATCAAATAATATTATTATTTTATAAGGACTTTTTTTGTTTTTCACCTCTGATTTCTGATTTCTTTATAGGTGACATAATATTTTCTACAAAATTTGACTATGAATCAGATTTATTTAAGGTATTCAGGAATTTTCGGCACAGGCTTTTTCACTTGATCACTTATTCATCCTTATAAAGCCATTTATTCGTGATTATAAATCCATTTGTTCATTATCATAAAGCCATTTATTCATGCATATAAAGCCATTTATTCATGATCATAAAGCCATTTATTCATGCATATAAATCCATTTATTCATGCTTATAAATCCATTTATTTATTATCATAAAGCCATTTATTCATGCTTATAAATCCATTTATTCATTATCATAAAGCCATTTATTCATGAATATAAAGCCATTTATTCATGAATATAAAGCCATTTATTCATGCATATAAAGCCATTTATTCATGCATATAAAGCCATTTATTCATGATGATAAAGCCATTTATTCATGCATATAAAGCCATTTATTCATGATCATAAAGCCATTTATTCATGTATATAAAGCCATTTATTCATGATCATAAAGCCATTTATTCATGCTTATAAATCCATTTATTCATTATCATAAAGCCATTTATTCATGAATATAAAGCCATTTATTCATGAATATAAATCCATTTATTCATTATCATAAAGCCATTTATTCATGATCATAAAGCCATTTATTCATGAATATAAAGCCATTTATTCATGCATATAAAGCCATTTATTCATGCATATAAAGCCATTTATTCATGCATATAAAGCCATTTATTCATGATCATAAAGCCATTTATTCATGTATATAAAGCCATTTATTCATGTATATAAAGCCATTTATTCATGATGATAAAGCCATTTATTCATGCATATAAAGCCATTTATTCATGATCATAAAGCCATTTATTCATGTATATAAAGCCATTTATTCATGATCATAAAGCCATTTATTCGTGATTATAAATCCATTTGTTCATTATCATAAAGCCATTTATTCATGCATATAAAGCCATTTATTCATGATCATAAAGCCACTTATTCATGCATATAAAGCCATTTATTCATGCATATAAAGCCATTTATTCGTGATTATAAATCCATTTGTTCATTATCATAAAGCCATTTATTCATGCATATAAATCCATTTATTCATGCTTATAAATCCATTTATTTATTATCATAAAGCCATTTATTCATGCTTATAAATCCATTTATTCATTATCATAAAGCCATTTATTCATGAATATAAAGCCATTAATTCATGCATATAAAGCCATTTATTCATGATCATAAAGCCATTTATTCATGATCATAAAGCCATTTATTCATGCATATAAAGCCATTTATTCATGATCATAAAGCCATTTATTCATGTATATAAAGCCATTTATTCATGTATATAAAGCCATTTATTCATGTATATAAAGCCATTTATTCATGTATATAAAGCCATTTATTTATGCATATAAAGCCATTTATTCATGCATATAAATGGCTATGTATCAATCATGATGCATTTGATACTTATTCAAGTTGAATCGATTATAATCTTTATATAATTGTGAATGAATTTGTAAATTTAACTTAGTATATTTTGTGATGAATATTTGTGTTTCTTCGAAAAATAATTTTTTTCATAATATTATTTATTATTATTTAAATAAATTGATTGGTTGGATTATATGTGCAGCTGCACACCTGGGGCATGTACATTGTTGGGCTTGGGCCCAATAAAATAGTTTGCAAGCAACCAACAGTTATCCCAGCTCCTTTCTTTGGTGGCGGATCGAGACTTTTAGATGGCAACAAATCTAAAGTTGTCCGCGTGGCTTGCGGAGTGAAATATAGTGCAGCGATAACATCATACGGGAGCCTCTACGTCTGGGGCAATGATATCGTCTCAGGTGCATACAATCAGACGTTTCCAGTACTCATGCCAGCAACATTCCATGCCAAAACGCTCTATATGGGCGCAGATCATTCTATCATTGTCGGAGCCCCGCCAGCTTAAATAAAATTGATCGTATCTTGCATTTATTTTTTATTAAATCAATAATGTTAATAAATTTGTGATTTCGTCGATTTATTACTTTTATATATAATTCCGGTCGATTTTTTGGTTCGAGAAATTGTTTATTGATTTATCATTTATTAAAGTGCAAAATGTGTAAAACTTTTTAAGTAAAAATAAAAAGTTATTGATTTATCATTTATTAATGAAAAATCAATAAATATATGTGAAAGATTTGGAATTTTTTATTGATTTATTTTTTAGAAAGAGTGCTAATCAATATTTGACAAGTTTTATCTGCATTATTTGATATCAAGCATTTTCTTTATTGGTATGTTGCGTCAGTGTACTAATTTTTGGATTTTTTTATAAGAAACCATTTTGCAATTGACGAAATATTGTTGGAAGTCAAAAAACAAAGTTTTGCACTATTCTACACCAATCTTGCATCCATCTTTTATTATATCAATTTGTGATTTCATTGATTTATGTATTGTATATAGAGTTATCGGAATAACCGGTATTTTGATTACTTCCAGGTATCGGATAACTGATCAATGAAATTCTTAAAAATATGATAAAAACAGCAAATAATGTTTGAATTCAATTTTAAATAAAACGATTTTAGAAATACAAGCTCATTCAACGATTTGTCAGATAATCGTGATCTGATTTTGGTGAAGAAATTTGCAGATGTTTTTCCAAATTTTCGGTTCGTTTTCCAGTATTGCGAAATAATGTTAGTAGGATGCAGAACAATATTCAAAAATTATCACTATACCAAGATTATACAGTTCTTTTTTAGCATCGTTAACATAGCGTTTCATCCGAATACTTGTCCACTCGCATAGTGTAATACTGAATCTTCTATTACTATTTAGCTTTTTAATTAATATTGTACTTCATCCTTTATGAATAAGTCCCATGACATCGGATTCATTTTTGGCAAATGTTTGGTAAATTTGGCTATTGACTGTTGTATAATATTAGATCTCGTAATTGCTCTTATTGAAATTCCATCGACAACAGCTAGTTTAGTCACAATTTATTGTTGGCTACACCGTGTCATGAAATCAAACATTGTTCAAAGGAAATTTTTGTTTTGCATATTTTACATTCTGTTTTTCCATTAGAAATTTGGTTAAAATGTTCCCATATTTTTGTTGTTTTTTGGAACTCATCTAGATGGGTTAAGATAAGAGGTTTTAATTTTGAAAGGATTAATTTAAAATAACTGAAAGAATTATTTACCTTTATGTTTTGTCGATACAAATAAATTTTTAAAGTTTATTTTAACAAACTATTGAACTGGAATTGACAATTTATAAAAAAGCAGAAAATTAATGACTTTTAAAAAATTTTTAAAAATTAGTTAATGGATACCGGATACATTTAACGGATATCGGATTCGAATACATGAGAAAAAACCGCGGATTTTTGGATTCGGATTTTCCGTTTCAGAAACCTAATTGTATGTAATATAATATTCCGGTCGATTTTTTTAAAATGGTATTGATTTATCTTTGCTTAAATTGCAAATCATAAAAGTGTAAATCAGTAAATATTTGTAAACTTTTAAAGTAAAAATATAAAATGTATTTATTTTTTGAAATTTTTGTTATTGGTCTTTTTGCGTTAGTATGCTACTCATTTTTTTATAAGAAACCATTTTCTCAAGTAATCACATTCTAGGGAGGAAGTCTTTTTTGATGTCAAAGAACAAATTTTTACATTATTCGAGGCCAATTTTGCATTCATAACAACGTCATCCACAAAAGACGTTTCTGCAAACGTTTATGTTCAATGATCTCTCCAGCATATAAATCACGATATCATACTTTGGTGGTTTCGAGTACGTTCATATTTGTATTTCGCAAAAATTGAAGATATTTCAAACATTATCTTCAATTTTTTTCTTCATTTTTTATCTTCAAATCGAATTATGAAATCTTTCTTTGTAATCTTCAAGGTGGTTCCAATTGTAAAATCTTTCTATGCAATTATTTACTTTTTATTATGAATATTTAATAAATCATAATTAATTGATAAATTTTTAAAATTCTGTATTTAAAAATTTAACTAAAAAATTAACTACATTTTTTTACATTTTCGTCTCTAAAACAAGTTTTAATTTTATAACATTATAATTTATAAGCATAAAAGAAAGGAACTGAATTAAGGCCAATGTATGTTCACGACACATACTTTGTTTTAAGGTGTTTCAAATCATCCCAAAAGTTTGGTTTATCTCGTTCACTCTCCTAATTCACCATTATCTTACATATTTTTACGATTTTCACTATTTTTCGCTGCATTTTTGCATAATAAAGTGAGTGTCTGAGCCAGATTTACCGTCTGGTGAAGTCATTTGCTTTTTGTCACTTTTTTTTTATCACTTTTATTGAGACAAAAAAAATATTAAAGTTTTAGAAATGCGCTGTCAATTTTAAATAACAACTGTACAGCATGTGAGCTAATAATTTATTGTAATAATTTATTGTTAATCATTTTTATCTGTTTCACTGCTTTTACCATATAATTTGCGCTATCCCATAATCAAAACTATTTTTAATTGAATTTTCAATTCCAAGACGATTTAATACATAGATTTTGGTCGTTTTTTAAATCTTCTGATGAATACATTTTTCTATAAATATCCCCCAAAGAAAATTCAGCAAAAAAAATAGCAAAAAATTCGCCATAGTGATGAAGGTATTGAAATTACTTTGACATCACTATCTACCCTAACCCGAACAAGCTAGTTGTCAAGAAAATTCAAGTAAAATTCTAAAAGTAATTAGTTTCTTCATCAAAATTAATGAGAAATAGTATGAGCTAGCCACTGGATCTTCATGGAACATAATATGAATAAATTCCAGTTGTTTTAGTTGAGATTATTAGATCAGTAGATATTTGGGAAACCACAACCAAATATCTTATCGAAACTTTACAGTCCCCCTGAAATGAATCGCATTTAAAATAATATTTTTAATAAAAAATACAAAACTATCCTTTGAATATTTCTATGAATAGAGTCTAAATTAAATTGCCCGGCAACATTGAAAAAGTGGTTGCTATGGAAATGTAATTGAGATTCCAAAAATGTTATTGTAAACTCGAATTGGTTAAGAAACGTGCCCAACATACAATTTAACAATTTTGTTTGAATAATACAATTTTGGAAAACCTTTAAAATCTTTTGAATTTACTAACTGAATAAAAATAAGCATTTAATCAACTTTAATAATAACTTTCTCATTTGTAGATATTACGAGAAGAGCTTCTAAATTATTTTCATTTAAAAGATTCATAATCCAAAGTTTTATTAACAACACAACGTAAACACTTAAATATAATGAAAATTATTCATTTCCTCATTTATTCGAATGACTTGGTCGGAAATATTTTCTTTGTCTCGAATTTCGATATCAAAGAATTAGGACATGGCGATCCCACCTATTCTGGCTTACAAGACGGTCTGATAAAATCAAGTATTTTCTCCTTTGATTTCAAATGTATTTTTACCCAAGTCTAACTAAGAAATTAAAAAAAACTTTTAATGCAAAAATTTCGTTTGAAGTGAAATAATTAAAGTCATCAAAGCCTGAAAATAATATATTTTTATTAGCAAAAGTCAATAAAATGAAAAAAGAATTAGTCATTGTGGAATAGAAATGAATTAATAAAGGTTTTCAAAATAATAATTAATTAATAATTAACTAAATTAAGAAAATGGAATTAATATTTCTTCAGTGATGCAAATCGCAATTTTGATATATTTTTTAAAAAAGTTTTTGTTTAAATAACTGAAAATGTAAAAAAGCTGGTATAAGCATACAATAAAGGGGGCCACTTTTGTAATATTTTATAATAAATGTAATATTTAAATTAAAAATAAATTAATTTATTGATCTTTCAATATTACATATATATTATAAAATATTAATAAAATGACCCCCTTATTGTATACTTATACCAAAAAGCTTGAATCGACTTTTTATGTTATAATAATTGTAAGCTGTGTTGAAAGTTACATTTAATCTAAAACAAATTGTCTAATTTGTTGTTACGCTTCACTGATTTTCGGATATTCAGTACATACTTGCGTTCAAACAGAAAAGAAAACCCACCTGTAATTATCACATTACTGTCAAACAAAATGTTTACTTAAGGATTTTCATTGATATCCTGAAATATAACTGGAGTTATTAACTAAATTATCCATCTTTGTCCAGTACTTTGTCATTTAGACTTGTGCATCTGGCTGCGATTTCCTAAAAAAATAAAAGACATAAGTTAGCAAGTTCAAAGATATACTATTTTGATTTCATTCAGTGAGCAGCTATTCTTTATGAAACCATCACTAACTTTCACAAGTCAGGCAATACCCCTTTTTCCTCCATTTTGTTTTGCAAAAATTTTGCTTTTTTAATAAGAAAGTGTTTCATAAGACTCCTGGCTAAAGAATGATACAGGAAGTCAAATTCAAAACGCCACAAGTCCATGGAAACCTTATTCCAACCATGAACTGACTCATTCGAACCTTTTTGATAGAATCTTTAAATTTTAGAAAGTAATTAACATATCGTATTTCAATAAAATAGGATGAATTAATGACAATGCTAAAAACAAAAACCATATAAAATAAAAATTTATTTAATTTTTTCTCATAAAAAGAGAAATTTTTAAACTTAAAATTTATCCAATAAGAATCGAGTATTTTACACAAATCCATCCAATGAAATCAATTTATTTTATTCCATTTTATATATGAAATAAATTGATTTATTATTACATTAAATGGTCATTTGTATTTATTTTCAATTTATGTCGATTGGAAAAAATATCCTATATGTGTCATTTTTGATTATACAAATCTGTAATTTCTGTGAAGGAATCGAAAGGTTTTCTTTGACATACACAATTCAAGAAAACACCGCTGTGGAAACTTTGATTGGAACTGTATCCGTTGACTTGTATGATCGCTTTAAAACCAACAATCTTCCGAAAATATTCAATAACAAACTAGTTACATACAGTCTCGGAACGACAAGCACTTATTTCCATTTGTCTGCGAAAAATGGGAAATTATTTGTCAAATCTATCATCGACGTCGATGAGATTTGCGTTAAATCATCGAAAAAAATCTGCAAAAGCGACTACGCCTCATTGGAATTGAATGTCAATCTCTGGTTCAATGAAAAACTGATCGCGGTCATTAACGTCGTCGTCAATGTGCTTGATGTCAATGATAATCAGCCTAATTTTCCGACGACAAAAATCACCATTCCTGTCAATGAAATCAATCACAAAACCGGGAGAAAAATTTTCTTACCCCAAGCAATCGACAAAGACATTTCAGAAAAGTTTTCCAAAATCTTCTATGGGCTATCGACGAAAAATTCCGATTTCGAATTGCAAGTAGGCCATCCACATAAACCTTATTTAAAACTATTGAAAGATTTCGACTGCGAACGACTTGATCATTATACTTTTCTTCTTCAAGCTTGGAACCATGACATGAGTGACAACAGGGCACATTTATCCGTGACAATTGAAGTTCTAGATTTCAACGACAACGAACCAAATTTTACATCTTCTCTTTTAAAATTAGTCATTTCAGAAAATACTCCTTTAAATTCTAAAATATTCCAGGTAATTACTGATTTTGGCAAAATAATAATAATAATAATAATAATAATAATAATAATAATAATAATAATAATAATAATAATAATAATAATAATAATAATAATAATAATAATAATAATAATAATAATAATAATAATAATAATAATAATAATAATAATAATAATATAATAATAATAATAATAATAATAATAATAATAATAATAATAATAATAATAATAATAATAATAATAATAATAATAATAATAATAATAATAATAATAATAATAATATAATAATAATAATAATAATAATAATAATAATAATAATAATAATAATAATAATAATAATAATAATAATATAATAATAATAATAATAATAATAATAATAATAATAATAATAAAAATAAAAATAAAAATAATAATAATAATAATTATTATTATTATTATTATAATAATTATAAAAATAATAATAATAATAATAATAATAATAATAATAATAATAACAATTAATAATTAATAATTAATAATAATAATAATAATAATAATAATAATAATAATAATAATAATAATAATAATAATAATAATAATAATAATAATAATAATAATAATAATAATAATAATATTATAAATAATAAATAATAAATAATAAATAATAATAATAATAAATAATAAAAATAATAAATAATAATAATAATAAAATATAATACTCAATATAATAATAATAAATAAATAAACATTTAAAATGAATTTAATTTTGCAAAATATATTTTTTACATATTTATCTAATTCGATTCAATCCAAAGTTAAAATATTCATATTTCATTGCGGCTTAAACGTTTCAATTTGTTTTAATATTCAAATTAGTATTTATTTATTATTTTTTTTGTATACACTTGCTGGCTATTTTGCGTTGAATTTTATTTATTGTATCATTTTCATTTGTTATTCGATTTGGAAGCATTATTATTGTTTTCATTGTTGTTTTCTTTACCTCCCAGAAAGTTTGTTCCCCTGATCGTTCACTGGTCTTGATTCTGTTTTTATTTTTTGTTTAACTTTTAAAACTTAAAAAACATTTCTATTATAATCACACTTTAATAAATTTACACTTATAAAATTATGCTGTTTTAATAATTGTGTTTTAATTAATTAATTAACGAAAATTATTCTAACGTGTTTCCTTGAATTTAAGATCCGGTCTTATATTAATTTCATAGCCAAAAAACGAATCAGGTTTTATTTTCGTGAAAAAAACCAAAAGTACAAAACACGTAACTTTTTTAAACTTTAAGATTTATGCAATCAAAATCGTTTATTTGTCAAACAAGAGCAGCATACATTAACAAAACATTTAAAAAATAGTAACATGAAACATTTATTCTAACACCATCGTTTCATTCTCTTCTAGGACGTCGCCATGACACATCAAACCTCGAACGTCAGACTATTTCTTGCAAATAGATCTCTTCTAGAATACATGGACCAAACCCCTCGTGTTTAGCGATATAACTTCTTTCCGCAAATAATCCTTGAATGCTTTGTTGACGACAAAATATAAACATTGTTAGATATGAAGTCATTCCAGCGAAAATCATTATTTGATCAGTTCTTTTTTTGTTCTGAAATTGTTTCATGTCTTTGGCCCGATGAATGCTGGCTGATTCCCACACCAAAAAACCTCTTTGAGAATCTCGAAGAATAGATGGTAGAATCAAATCAACCCATTGTCTAAAAACGGCTTGAGTTCACCCTGCTTTTTCCGTTTCAAAAACATAAACCCCTGAAACCTTTTGTATCTTGTCTTTCTTGCCTTTTGCAATTATGATTGGTAGGAATAACGTTTTCCTTTTGCACTCATCTTGTCTGGGGGACAAAATATTAATGGGTCTAAATTGATAATTAAAATAAAACGTGTTTTTATTTAACGCTTACGAAACAGCCGAAACGAACAGTAGAAATGCCAAAAAATAACTTCAACTTCATACGTTCCTTCTCCTTCACTTCTCAATCTCAATTGAATCGGTGCAAAAATGTAAAAAAAAACGGAAGTCAAATGGAGCTAAAAATAGCTCATTGGCACGTGCAGCACATCGGGTAAAGCTTGTGAAAAACTTGTCAACTTTTTATTTCATTTAATGATTTATTAGGTATATTATATAAAACCATCCTGAAAAATCGTGGTAGGTCTTGCTTTCGAGGAAACACGGTAAGCGTTTAGTTAACAAAAAATGTTTTTTTTTAAAAATAAGCAAACGATTAAGTCTATTTTATTGCGTAGAAATATTGAAAAATTATAAATTTGAAAATGGGAATATTTAAAAAATAACATTTAAAAAAAAACCAATCGATTATAAAAGATATAGATTTTAAAGTGTAATAGAAAAAGGAGCTTATTTAAAAATTAGGAAATATTGAATTTCTGAAGATTAAAATATTTTGAAAATAGTTTTCTGAATTTGTATGCATCAATTTGAATCACAGCTGATTTGATAATATTTTAATTAAGGCTTCTGGAAAATTACTTTTAATAATTTGTTTATTGAAGCAAATCAGATTAAGACATTTTATGCCGTGTCGAAGGACAAGCGTTGGAAAAATACAAAATTTAACATAATATTTAAAATAATAGCGATCATATTTTAAATGCCGTAATATGATAATTAAAATATTGAAACGCTAAGCCATAGAATCATCTGATAGATAAGAAATACCACAAGATTCAAGGTATTAAACCAGAGATGGGCAAACTTTTGGGACCTGGGGTCATTTGAAATTTCATAAAATTTTTGAAGGCCGGATTACAAATTTTTTACACTTTCATAAGCGTCAAACATGGTTAAACCGAAAGAAACAAATAAAAGGATCATAAAAAAATTTAAATGATAACAAGATCCAAATTAGTTTGGCTATCTTCTGGGAATTTTGGAGCCGATTAAAACGAGTGTATGGGCCGGATTCAGCCCGCTGACCGTAGTTTGTCCACTTCTGTACTAAGAGATTTGTAATTAATAGAATTGCAGTAAAAAGGCTTCAAATGAATAAATGATGTGTAGATATTTAATCACACGACATATAATCACACAACAGCTTATACCGACAGTGAATCACAGCCACAAATAATTACACGATAATTCCTTACAGATAATTATATAATTAATTTTTTTTAAAATTATACAAGAATATAATAAAAGAAAACAATGTTGAGTTTAACAATTAATTTTTATTGATGAAACATATCAGCCATGACATGCAAATACTGCATCAATATGACCGAAAAATACATTAACTGAACGTTCTTTAAATCCCCAGTTATTTTTTCTTTGTATTTACAAACTCTAGCTAAACTGTGTAAAAATAATGCTTTTGATTCTGCATTTCTTTAGAGCAGTGTTTCCCAAACCGGGGTACGCAGATCTTTTCAATCTTGTATTATCTAAATATTAAAAGATAAATAAAAAAATTTAATTAGATTAAAATGTCTTATTATAATTTTATTAATACAGAAAAATATAAATATAATCTTGATTTTTATTTATTGTTTATATTTTTGAATCAATAACATATTTTTAGAAATAAACTAAGTTTAAAAATCAAAGTATAAAGTAAATCGTTTATATAAAGGTAATTAAAATGTAAATCGCTTCGTTTTAATTTTTCATTAATGCTATTAATTTTAAGGTCGTATATTTTAAAAACGATATTATAAAAAATTTAATCATTTTGTATAAAATTTTAAAGCAAAGGAGTACATTATACAATGAAAATGATCAAGGGGGTACGCAGTACCAAAAGTTTGGGAAACACTTCTTTAGAGATACCATTTTAGAATGTCTATAAATTCGGGAGATGGTTTTGAAATAATCTTTGAAAACTATAGTGCCAACCATTAACGGCGTTAGAGCAATGCACCAAAAAAACACTTGATATATAATTTCTGTCGAGTAGGAATGTAAGTTTGTTCGAAGTATGGGTGCAATTATTTTGGTTGTATCCGTGATTGTAAAATTGTCTTGAAATATGTCCTATAACAGCACCCAGCACTGATGATATTTCACATATTTTATCCTTCAGTTCTGCAACAGCTACTAGTGCCAATGACATTGCTGTCTTACCTTCATGGGAGTGCCTCTACTCATTGTTGTTAACTGTGAAATCTTTTGTTGTCAGAGTAGCCTTGAATTTGAAGCATGTTTTTGAAACATCTTTCAACCGCCAATACGTTTGTCGGCGTCCTTTGTTTATTTTTCAAATATTTTAACTGACCGATTTTACACGATTTTTATTATTATCAACCAATGACAATAAAAAGCAAATGCTATTAATTTTGAATTGTTATCAATATTTTTTTATAAATATATATTTTTATAATGTTATTATATACTTTCAATTATTTCCCATTTAAATACGGGATGCCTCAATCTGATTAAAACGTAAATGAAAACATCTGTTTTTAATGGAGTAGTAGAAGTGTAAAAGAAATTTAAAATTTCATTTATTTAATTTAAAGTTTTTTTTTATCAATTAATAATTTCCCATTTTCTCCACATAAAAGTGATGGAATAAATTCTACAACGCCAATATTTATAGAAAATCAATATCTAAATTATCGATTAGAGGAAATTTTCTCTGAAAAAAATTCAAGCACTTTACAAATTTAATTATTGAAATTATTATTTATAATTTTCTCTGATTATCTTATTATAATAAATTTAAATTAATTATTTGTTTTAAATCATGCATCCATTTGAACAAATCGATTATTAATAAATTTGCATTGAAAATGCACGCAAAAAAAATATATTTATTTCCACACTTTTTTTCTACTGAAAAATTATCCTCAAGAGATTTCATTACAAAAATCTACGATAAAATATTTTCCTTTCAGAAAAATTATCATTTTTTAACTCAACATTAGATCTCTTCTACGTAGTAAAATGAAATTTTAGTCATTATTAAATGAAAATGAATTAATAAAATATCAGTTGATGATAATTAAAACAAAAAAAAATATTATATTTTGACGAGCGAAAAAATTAAATTAAAATATCTGTCAGAGTCTATTATTGGGAAAGTCGAACATTAAAACAAATTAATCTGACCCGCGTTGATGTTTACTGTTCCCAAACGTACTTTATTGCACCAAAGGTCAGCTCATGATCCGAAACATATCAATCTTTTCTGTTCTTATACTAAAGAAAACAAATTGTTTTATAAACAATTATAAAGTAATTGTAAAATATTTTACTCTAAATACTCATTCCACTTTAATCTCTCAAACGGGCATTACGAAATATTTCCCCCTTCCCCCTTTTTTTGGAAATGATGGAATATTTTATCGAGAAATTTCTAAAGTTATATTCTGATGACAAACATCATTTTTAGCACATTTTTAAATGTTAAAAAGACAATTTATTTTTACAAAAAAAATATATAAAAACAGTAAAATGATGTAGTAAAAGGTAAGGAAATATACACTGTTAATTTTGCAAGAAGTGTATGTCACATTTTCTACCATATTTTTCATATAATTTTGAAAGAAAATAACAATAAATCAGTAAAATCTGAAAAATAACATGCATATTTGTAATCATAAATTGGTGAACGTGAACACAAAATATGATAAACATTACATAATATTTCAAAACTAACTCTCGATAAATCAGGACTCATAACTGTGCTATATTTGTGCTATAATTGTGCCACGTAAATACATAAAGGATCTAATAGAGCAGTGGTTTGTAATGCGTACCCACACGGAGCTCGAGGGATCCTTGGAAAGTTCCAAAGGGTTCCTTAAAATTTTACTATGAGAGCAATGAGTCTTAAACCAAACTCATTGCTCTCATTGAATAGCTTTCTTTTTTCTATCAAACTTTTATTTTGCAATTCATTGTATCTTGGTATAAAAAATAAATGCATGTAGTGTGCGACATTTGTTATTTTTAACTTATTTTTAATATTGCAAAGAATATAAAATAGTGCTCCGCTGCAAAACAGGATTGAAAAGCTCTATTCTAGAGGATTAGATATCTTCAGTGTATGTATATTTTCATAATTCATAAAGTAATATTCTTACATAACAGATTAAATATGTCCATATTCCAGACACGATAATAATTTATTTGCAATTTATTTTCTAGTTTTTGATAACTAATTCAATGTTTACTTGAATTTATTCCCTACTTTAATTAATTAATTAATATATCTTATTAATTATTATTATTTCTAGTAACATTAAAACAAGCTAATTTTATATTTTTCAATTTCGCTAATTTTGTTTAAATAATTTCTTTTTACAGTAACATCGAAAAAAATAAATATATATATATATATATATATAATATAATTTTCTAAATATTTCAAAGAATTGATAATTCTGATCGGAATCTGATGTCTGGTTCAAATCGAGATTTGTATGATAGAAAGGATTCAGTGAAAAAATGCCGTGTTTCGATAAACATCTAGTTTTAAAATATGATTTTTGCATTTTACATTTATGTTTACTAAAAATAAATTAGTTGTTTTTATGAATTATGTATGTTAATATTCTTTAGCATTTACATTTTATGTTTGGTTTACTAATGACTCGGGATCGGAAAAAAAGATTGCTTTTCGGGGTTAAATAAAGAGTGCAAGGAGTGCTTTATATTTTCCAAATAAACTTGGAGATTTCAACAAACGAAAAGGAGTCGATTAGGAATATTATATTTTCTTATATTTAAAAAAATATAATAATATTTTTTTTAATAAAAATAAAGTTATTAATTATTATTTATTAAAAATATAAATATAGTAATTTTACAGATTTTCTGTTGTTAAAATAATTAATTAAAATAATAAAAAGCTAAAATAAATACACATCATTGCTTTGATGTCTAATATTATTATAAAAAATTTATTTATAAATTAACTATTTTTAACCTAGAAATTTGAAAGAGGGCTTTTTTAAAAAAAAGAGTGCGCACTCTTTTGAATAAAAAAAAGTTTTTTTTAACTGATATTCAATGCAATTTCCAATGGCAGATTAATTTTGAGAAGAGGAGGGGTCAGAGTTTTGGTCCAGTCCCAATTGGGATCGAATTTCTCACATAATACTATTGGTTAGCTCGAAACCAATCTTCTATTAGAAATCGCATTGAACAATGAATGCGTAATGTGTAAACTTCAAACATATATTATTTTTCATCGAATACCCAAAATATTCTATTAATAATAATAATAATAATAACAATAATAATAATAATAATAATAATAATAATAATAATAATAATAATAATAATAATAATAAAAATAATAATAATAATAATAATAATAATAATAATAATAATAATAATAATAATAATAATAATAATAATAATAATAATAATAATAATAATAATAATAATAATAATAATAATAATAATAATAATAATAATAATAATAATAATAATAAAATTAATAATAATAATAATAATAATAATAATAATAATAATAATAATAAAATTAATAATAATAATAATAATAATAATAATAATAATAATAATAATAATATTTAAAGTTGTGATTACGGTGACTGTCAATGTCTCCTATTTATTGGCTTGAATTCATTATCCTACTGATTTTTTTAAGTCTTTCCCCCCTCCAAGTTAACAACAGAGAAAAAGTCAAATGAACTAATTAGTATTTCGTATTTCAATTAACTCTATCATGTCATGTCGAGGTTTCATTTGATTAGATCAACCAGACGATATTCTAAGCTTTCAATAAGTTCTTTGATGGTATTAGATTTCAAAAAAGGCTTCATTCACTGTTGGGCTCCATCATTTTCTACTAGCAATAATTCTTTTCCTTTTCAACTCACAAACAATTATTTCACTAAGTTCACTCATTATTTCATTCATTAATTGGCCACAAATTGAGTGGCAATAAACTATTAAATAATGAATATTTTTTTTTGTTTAAATTATTCTTTTCGTATTACAAATTTAAAGAATACGCTGAAAATAACTTTAAAGTTGAAAGATAATTAAAATGATACTTTAGGAAAAGTTATATATTCATTTATATATAACAAACAGGACTGTTGTATGAGGACTGGTAAAAATAACCTGAAAAAAATAGAATATTTAACCACACACACACACACACACATATATATATATATATAAAACAATGTTTAATTTAAAAATAATCCATCAAATTTATAGTTTCTTTTATCCTACCTGATCACGTCAATGAGACTGTCGAAATGTATCGTAAAACGAATTTTCAAGTGACACTTTCTAATAATTAAATTACTATTTTTGGCCACGGTCTTTAATCAAATTTTGGGTAACCAATCATAATTTATTTGGTAAAATACAAACAAAACATATTCTAAAATTTACTTACGTGCATTTTGTTTAAATATATTACCATAATAATCGAAACAATAAAAGGAAAATCTTTATTAAACCTAATAAAAAGTCAGTTAAACAAAAATAAAATATACAAGGTATTAAGGCATCCTTGTCTTATATAAGGAAAATGCAATCATGCAACGATATTACGACTCAATACATCAAATAAATCTCCACAAAATATTTGTCATTTAATGGAAAGATTTACAAGCATTAAATAGTTTATATTTTAAACAATAATTTGGTAGGCTGCAGAAAGAATATTAGGAAACGTTGAGGATAAAATGTCTTTTCTCATTTCATCAAATTTCTATTTGAATATAAAGCGTATTCAAAGATAAAAAGGAAATATGTTCTACAAGAGTGATGATGTGAGTGAGGTTGACTAATTAAGGTAAGGTTTCGAACTTTGTATACTTGGTTTTTTATTTCTCCCTAATAATAGTGAGGTTTTTAAGGTTTTGATGAAAAAAAATTTTTTTGTTTACAGTTTTTGAATTCCAATTTTCACTTTAACTAAATCATTTTGTCTATTGCGAAAATCTTTTTTTGCGTTGCAGATCCGTTTTAAAATATTTGACGCTATACTACTGATTAAAAATGCGCAACATGCCATATCTATATCTATATATGTTGGAAATAGTAAGAAATTTTTCAAAATGACAATTTTTAAATAATAAATTAAAATTCGACAGCATTAATAAAATTAGTAAAAAATATATTTTAAATAGATATTGGAAATTCAAAATGCAATAACAATTTGTTTAAATAAATGCTCTATAATATTTCTCTATAACGGTAGCGCGTAATATTCACTTAGATTTTTATCTCCAATAACCTCTTCCTAGCAAAGCATGGATCCTCCACGCTTTTTAGTTAGCCTAAATATGGTCTGTCATGCATATGCAAAGTAAACACTTTTTAATGAATAAATTTTCCAAATTTGGATATTTAAATACATATTATTTAATTATATAGCTTAATTAATCAGTATTCCGAACACACTATATAGTTTATTTAATAAGTATTTCGCAATGTGTGTGTGTGTGACATACTTATTAATTAAACAATATACTGTTTGCGTGCGTGTGAATTGACATTGTAGTTTAATTTATGTTGGATTGGCGTTATCTTATATTTAAATCAATGCCATTGTTTAGTGATTGTTATAATCAATAATCAATACTAATATTATTATTATGATAATTATTAATAGTGCTGTATATTTATTTCATTATGATGTTTCATTGTAATTAAAATAATTATCCATTAAATTAAAAATTGAAAATTTCATTATTTTTGTTTGCCTAATTGCCTTTCTAAAATTCTTTAAACCTTTTAATAGTTTCTGTAGCGTTCCATCGTTTAATTGCAAAACATAAAAAACCAAAAATTGCGACAATTTTCTTATACGACTTTTAACAGATAATGCACATCTATTAAACTAATACGGGAATAATTATACGATTCATCAATGTATAATTTGAAGGTCATTTATTTGATTAACAATTAAAACAACGAGGAGTGATAATGTCCATTAAATATTGACCGGGATCATTGCAAACATATTTCTACGATTTTAAACAACTATTTCCCTTAAATTTCTATTTTCAAATAAATTTTATTCTCAATCAAATTAATTAAATTTTCATTGATATTTAAATTTATACTCGGTTTCATTGAGATGAAAGTTTTAAATTGGAAAAACCTTCTTATAAAAAAATGAATATAAGTTATTTTCTTGAAGTTTTGGAGGTTTTCGTAGCCTCTAGATATACTTATACACTCATAACTCATTTTACATAATTCTACAATTAAACCGAAATCTGGCTTTAAGTAGTGAAATTTTAATTTTCTTTGCAAAGAAATTTTCCGAAAAAATTTGTATATCACATGTGGTTTTATAGAATAAAAATATACAAACGAGCAAATTATGTGTAATATTTGGTACAAATAGATCGCATTATATTAGTCCATCAGATTTGACTTTATGTCATTAACAAGTATGTGTGCATCCATCCGGCAGTGTAGACATTTCACTACTTTTAGCTGTTTGAATTTGGAAATGAAGTATACAAATGCATTTATTCTAATAATAAGCAGTATTTGAAGAGTTTTTAAAGCGAATTGAAGATTTGTTACTTTAGCTCAGTTTACAATTATTAACTTAGTATACATAAAAATAAAAGTCCATGAAATTGAAATTCCGGCACAAATGAATAATCCCTTCAAATTTTTTTTATATACATGCAAAGTGAGAAGTATGAGTTGAATTTTTTTTCATAAGATTCCTACTAATCAAACAAATTGTTTCGAAAAATAATGTTTTATGCTAATTGTTTCCTGAAACACAACTTAAAAGCCCTAATACATTGGTATATTTATAACAATAATGAATTATCCAATGATTGCTTAATGGGTATTACAGTAAAAATATAAAACTAATGCAAATGTTTTTTTAGGAAAGAGGTGCGAGGTCTACCCAAGAGTATTAAAAGATAACCTGACGGAATAATTCTCATGTATACATGATTTTTTGACAACCAGCATTAAATCAGTGATTGATGATATGGAATTTCTAAACTTTTTACTATACAATATGCAGTAAACATGCAGTATAAATGCATGATTGTGATTGGTTGATAGTATGTGCTCAAAAACAGTATAGAATAAAAAGTTTTTTAAAAAAACTTTCTATAAATAAAAAATGGTAAAATTAATATTTTTATGTGTAACAAAATTTTCAGTTTATTCTTCTTAAGTCACTTTTAAAACCTAAAAGCCCTGTAACGCAACAAAAGAAAGCTTAGATGTTCTTAGTTAAAATCAGAAGGTTATAGGAAACGTTTGAATTCTTTCTTACCACAATCTATCCCAATTGTGATCCCAAAGTTGTATATGTTGCAAGTCATCCTTATAAACTTTGAGCTGTTAAAAATAAAGATAATAATGCATTTCTTACTTGAAGTAATTAATTGTTTCATACATTTATAATTGCATACAATATTTTTCTCTTTCTTCACGTATTAGGATATATTTTAGTTAGATTAAATCTACACCATTAATATATACAAAATAAACAAACGAGAAAGTCGAACTCGGAGATGACATACGAATAAAGGAGTTGGGAAACAACAGATGAACATCGACTCAAAATGAAACAGTTATCAAACATGCAATCTTAATTAATGTTCATTGTGATAATAAAGGATTTCAGATAAAAGTCTTTGAGAGAGAAATGAAGAAAATAATGTTGAAATTATTACTAATTTGAAAGAATTTAACCATAAAACTATGTTAAATTATTTCATATGTTTCTATCATGTCACTGTTTTAATGCAATGAATAACGAAACCGCGATTTTCTCATTTTGTTTTAATAGAATACATTAATAGACACAAAAATATTGACGAACGTGTTAAGCAAAATACAAAAAAAAACGAGATTTTAACAACAACTCATGAAATTTCTTTTCCTCAAGAGTCTATTAAAATTAATTGAAAAATGATAAAAACTTAACTAAGAAAATATGCAAAAAAATTCATAAGCCTTGTCTTCTATTTTCTTTTAAAGTGAAATTATTACTAACTTGCTTAGAATAAACAAAAAATATAAATTTACTCATTATTAGCATTAATAATAATAATTCTAATAGTATTTCATAATATGTCAATTATCTAACCAGATCACTATGGCCTTGATGTATGCTGAATAATGCTGAAATATTTGAGTGAGTGCAATCAGCGCCGTGTTGTAATTTTTGGGCAGACACTAAAAAAATTTTTTTTTAATTTTATTGAATATATTTTTGTCGATATTTATTAAAAAATAATATGAAGCCATTTTTAAGCAATCTTTCTAGTCTTGCTGACAAATTCATCAATTATATCATTGTAATCAATTGTTTTGGCTGTTGCATTTTCAATCGACAGTATTGTGGTAGCAAAAAAATCAAACGAAATTTTAGGTATATTTGTTTCAAATTAAATCGTAGCCAACTAGATTTGTTTGAAAGTTAAATGAATTTTGAATTTTTATTTTTGTTTTTTACTTTTATTTCGTGGTTATTTTTTTTGCTAATGGAGAAGTTTTTCTAATGTATTTAATATTTGGAAGCCCCTCAAAAATATGAGGCCCAGTGCAGTTGCACTTGTGATAGTACGGCGTTGAGTGCAATGACAATAAATATATATTTTTGGGTTTAAATTATCTGTATTAATGATAAATTTGTAATGAAATTTTGTATTCTGACAATATCAGTAATAATAATAATAATAATAATAATAATAATAATAATAATAATAATAATAATAATAATAATAATAATAATAATAATAATAATAATAATAATAATAATAATAATAATAATAATAATAATAATTACTATTATTATTAATATAATTATTATAGGGATTAAAACTATTAATAACAAAATTATTAAATAAGAAATTCAGGCAATTAATTTTAACAAATTCCTTAATTAAAAGAAAATTTTAAAGTTCTAATTTAAAAATAAAAATTGTGAAATTAAAGTTATAAGTGATCGTTTAGAAAATATTTCACAGCTTTAAATAAACACTTCTCAACTCTGTTTGAAGTTGACAGCTAGATAAATTTAAAAAGTTTTCTTGTTTCTTTTCCAAAGAAAAAGAGTTGAGAAATACGTAAGCCTAAGTATAAAACCTCGATGTCAAATTGTAACATGTGATGTTTTGTTTTATTGAAATAAAATTTATTTTAAAATAAAATTGTTTACAAAAACGAAATTTGTAGATTTTTCTAGAGAGATAGTTGAATAGATAAATCTTACTTAATTAAATAGTAAATTAATGAATTAAATTTTTATTTGATTTCAATTTAAAATTTAATTAAATCCGTGATAAATCCGAGAAAGTGTCTGTGTGTGAGAGAGAAAGGAAAAGATTGATTTAAACAAAATTGTTTATTGAAATGATTTTAAAATACAAAAAGAAATACTCCACTGAATCCACTTTACTTCAACTTGTCAGTTATTTTACATAGACTTCACCGACAGTTGTTTTAATCGGCAGCATCAAATTGAACGTATTCATAGAATTTGTTTGATGACTGGAAAATGATTAAAGGAAAAATTTTATAGCTTACATATTAAATATTTTAATTAATTTGATTAAATTATTTATTTTAATATTCTCAACCAATAATTTTAAAATTATTAGTATAATATTTTAAAATAAAAATAAATCGAGATTTGTTTGCATAAATAGAGTATTAATTACATGTTGAAATTTAATATTAATTTATATAATCAAAACTCTCAACAAAAATTCATTAACAAGTAAACAAAATTAAAAATTCTACCAAAAATTAATTCGATATTTTTATTAAATTAAAAAAAAAACTTATCTTGACACGAATTTTAACATTAATTAAGTTTCATTTTTACTGTATAATTTTTATTATTAAATTTAATTTATTGAAATTTGTTTATTGTTTTTCGCTGAATCAATAAACAATCACCAAAACACAAACAGAAAGTTTGCAAGATTTAATAATTAAAAGTTAAATACAATATAATAATTCTAAAAACCTTCCTTGACCTTTGAACTTGCAAAGATTTTAAAATAAAAAATGTTTTAAGTAATAAAGCTAGAATAAGAGATTATCACGAGTAAAAGTAATACGTGCATTTACTTAAATTTACATTTCCCTCGAGGTTGTTAGTAAACAAATTACAATTATCTTATAATTAGTTGTCTAAATATATTTAAAATATTATATATAAATTTCAGTAATTATGACAATTGTTTTATTACTTTCATAAATTGTAAACTTAATATATACATATATATATATATATATATATATATATATTGAAATTTAGCAAAATTTAAATAAACTTTAAATAAAATATTTTCAAAAAACATTATACATTTTTTTTCATCTTGCAGCACAAAATTGCATTTACTAATATCAATAAATTCGATAAGTCTACCATGAAAACAAACGTGAGAGCGGGACTGACAGACAGTTATCCCAACTTAGTTCCGAATACAATCTAAGTAGGACTTGAAATTCACCAATAAACATAAATTTTAGTAATTGTAATTTTGTGCTACAAGATGAAAATAAACGTAAAATGTATTTTTTATTTAAAAGTTTGAAAATATTTTATTAAAACTTTATTTAAATTTTGCTAAATTTAAATTTTATAAAATTTTATTAATTAGGTTTTTAAAAAATTTGGAATTTTTTTAAACAGAGTTTGATATTTTTAAAAGAAATAATTTTTGAAATTTAAATGAAGAAATTTGCGTGAATAAAGCATTTTAACTCAATATAGTTTTAAGTTCAAAACTACCTTACGACGACAGTGAGGCTGTTAAAATATATTGCAGTGGAATATATATATATATATATATATATATATATGGATTGGTGATTTCTTTTATTTAATTCAAAGCCAATATGAAATTTAATTAATTAATTATTTAAATAAATATATAAACTAAAAGTATGCAATTTAAACATTATTTAAAAATAAAGAAATAAATTGTATTCAAATATAACTAAATCGCTTAAATCCTCCACAATGAGCGCTATTATTAAAATTTAATCAACCGAAAATTTAAATGAAATTTTCATGAAAATTACAGAGAGAAATAAAACAGAAATGAAAAGTAATAATTTGATTGCATGAATTGATGTTAATCGTCGGATCAAGTGTTATGCAATATTATATTGAGAAATTCGACATTTTTCCTTTTGGCAAATCTTTTACTTTAATTGCAGAAAATTTATTTTCTCTGACATTAGTAAAAGTAAAACAATAAGCAAAAATTATCCATAGATGTCAGTGCCAATATTTGTTGGGAGAAATATTGAGAAATTGTTTGTATCATATTAACTAGATTGGATTATGCATATATATATATATATATATATATATATATATATAAGATAGGATTAAAAGATTAAGAATTCCTAATGTTCTGGACCTGCCTCGTGTACCTATTTTGTTTAATGTCTAAATTTGTTTATGGTAATATACTTTTCATTTTTATTGTTTAAAATTCGCTTGTAATAATTTAGATAAATGATTCAATTTAAACAAATGAGATAATAATTAAAATTAGAAGGCATCATTTATCCGACAAAAACTTTTGTTATTGTTTAAATAAGAAACCAAGAATAACGACTATTATTAGTATTATTTTTAAAATATTTAATTATTAAAAAAATAATTTGTTTAAATAAATATAAATAATCCATAATATGAGTTTGTTTTTTGTTCCTGAATATGACACTTAAACTGTCGAAATTTATCGTACAAAGAGAGTTTTATTGGCGTTTTCTTTTAATTATTATTATTATTATTATTATTATTATTATTATTATTATTATTATTATTATTATTATAAAAGTAATAAGGAATTTAAACAATCTTGATAGTTATTGTAATTTGTTTTAAATTAAGTATTAATTAAATAATATCACTTTAAAAATTTCTTATTTAAAAATTAAGCTTAATTAAACAATGATTATATAATATTTTTCACCCGTTATAAAAGATATTCACCGCAGTTTGACATGACTTATAAGAGCAACTGAATGATTTCTAGAGTAATTTCCCAACAATTAAATGAAAACAAATGAATAGAAATATTTTCTAATTCTTGTTGAAGAACAATATTAAATGATTATCCGAGCTCTAGATCATAAAGCAAAATCATGATAAACATGAAAAAAACAAAATAAATTTACTGCCGATGTATAACAGAGCCAGCTCCATTCCTGACAGAAATACGAATGCTGAAACCGTATGTGAGCTTCAAGGAGACTGCCACTATTCTATGAGTTTATCAATATGAAAGCAAAGCCAATCTCTGAATGAGTTTCTGCCGACTTTTTTATTTTAGTTTTTTTTTCAGTTTGTTTTGTTTGTTTATGAAAATTTTAAATTCAATTGAGTCAATCTGAATGAGAACTGTTGCATTAAAACAATGTGAATTATTTAGTTGCTTCGTACCCAATTGAATTTATATATATATATATATATATATATATATATATATATATATATATTATCACTATCGGTTAAATTTAAAAATTTTATAATATTTTTTCATAATATATTTTAAGTGTAAAGTCATGAACATAAAGGCAAATGAAGAAACAAAGTATTTATAAAAAAAAATTAATTAAATTGCAAATAAAACGAAATTAAAATTCAGGCTACATGGTAAATTAATTAAAACCTTTTAAAAATGATCATTTTGAGGTCCGCAAACGACTTTTTAATAATTGATAAAATCATTTATATAATTTCTAAATCAGACACAATTATTTGAATTTTGATGAAAAATTGTGCTTAATTATTTGTCAAAACAAAGTTTGATAAAACTCTGTTAATTTTACAACATTAAGTTTGAGAATTCCGATGAGATTAAAACAAACAATATTTACAATTAAGTCAGAAAGAGAGTTTTTTCGATTGATATTTATCATTTTAATTAGCAATTTACATTTCTAAATGTAAAATTATGTTTTAAACATTTCTAATGAAGGATTTTTCCCACACAGAGTTCGGATACTTTTGAAAATATTTTATTTATTTTTAAAAAATTAATAATTTTAGTTTGAGTGTAGACAAACATACAATAAACAAATTATCCAAAAGAGAGTCGGATAGACGCGAGAGTCTTTTGGGATGACGAGGACAGTACATGGTTAATTGGCTGCGTTTCTATATATTGTGTAGGTAGGTAGCCACTTTTCAATGTCTGAGGTAGGTAGGTAGGTAGGGTAGTTGCACAACCCACTAAATATAAACAGAACAAAATACTACCCAAAGCCAGACAGGTAAATATACATACATATATAATAAATGAATTATATTGAGAAAAAAAAAATCAATAATAAATTAATTTAAAATTCGAATTTAAATAAAATATGACATCAAGGGTTAAGGCAATGGCTAGTAATGAGCTATCAAGTCTGAAAATGTATATTTATATTAAAAGAAATTTTTTGGTTTTCACCTATGATTGATTGCTTTTCATTTTGCAATGACATTAATAAATATTTTTTATTTGACTATGAGTCAGAACAGCGTTTCTCAAAATCCATGACAACGCGACCACAAAAATCAATGGGCAATGATTTCGCGACCACCACGCGTTTGATTTTCAATTCTTTGCATTAATATTTTAATATTTTTTTTATTAATATTTTTATATTAATATTTTTATATTAATATTTTTATATTTTAATATTTTAATATTTTTAATATTTTGCATTAATATTTGCATTAATATTTGCATTAATATATTAAAAGAAATTGATTTTCAAATCTTTGATTTTCAAATCTTTGCATTAATATTTTAATATTTTTATATTAATATTTTTATATTTTAATATTTTTATATTTTTAATATTTTGCATTAATATATTAAAAGAAATTGATTTTCAAATCTTTGCATTTATATTTAGACAAAATGTTTTTATATATATATTATTAAAAAGAAAACGTTCTGCAGGTACTATATACATTAAATAAGCATTAAAACCAAAATAGTTGATTCAAATTTTTATTTTAACAATACATAATATAATAACAAGACATTTACATTTTTTAAATTTATGTTTTAAGTCTTAATGACTTTTATGTTGTTGATGCTCCTTAACCAACTTATCTACTCTTCCTTCTACCGAATTAGTCAAACTAATTCTCATATTCGACACAACGTTAACAAGACTATTTCAATACTTTGTTTTTAGGGCAACTAACGTAGAAAATCCAGCTTCTGCTAAATATGTAGTAGAAAAAGGGAGGAGTATTTTTATAGCCTTTTCGCTTAACGTTAGGTATTCTTTTTGAACTTCAAACCAAAATTTGGTCAAACTTCTTTGTTTAAATAACAACTTCAAACTTTTATCTGTTGAAAATTCAATTAAACGCTCTTCATCTAATGAAGATAGAATATTTGTTTCGCATTGCATGAATGGATTTTGTATCCACATATTAGTGTTACGAATGTCGTGGGAAGAAGGAAAGTAGATGTCAAATTTGTTTTTTAGTTTTAGTAAATGAGTTTTTATCGTAAGCTTTGCAGCATCAATTTCTCAAGAATTCAATAAGCTTTTTTTCTATTATTTCCAAAAAACTTGGAAACATGTCGAAAGTGTTATTTTTAACTCTATCTAACCAAATATCTAGCTTTTTTTGAAAGGCTTCAATTTTATTAAAAAAGATTGTAAAAAGTAAAAAGATTGGTCATAGTACCTTGCATGGATAAATTCAGTTCATTAACTAGTGAAAATACATCAGCCAGATAAGCAACTTTAGCAAGCCACAAGCTGTTTGTAAAATATTATGCTAAAATAGATTTTTTGTCGTTTAAAAAGATTTCAACTTTATAAACATTGGAATTTAATTTTTCATTATTGCGCGACCATTTTTATACTCTCCGCGACCACACTTGTGGTCGCGATCGCGATCCCCTGTTTGAGAATCACTGAGTCAGACATCAATGAAACATCGATAGCATTACTGATTTATAGTCAAATAATAAAAAATCCTCAATCATATATATCAAATGCATATTAGATAAATTTTGAAAATACGTTTTTCGTACCTTTTTTTTGTTTTTTTTCAATTGGTTGTTTTTAACGGAATAAAATCAGAAATAATTATCAATAAAGGAAAAATAAAGCAACAGGAACAAATGCTAATGAGATTGAAATAGATTTCGCCGGAGGAATTTTTTCAGTGGGCTGGAAAATATCTCCTAGAAAAACTTCTCCGGAAGCCCATTGAAAATGATTTGAATAGAGTGAGCAATTAAAGGATAATAAAATATACAGAACATTTTTGTTTAAATATTCTAATGAATGATTTTTGTTTTAATCCATTCGAGAATATTTAAATAAACCATTAAAACGATAGAGATTATAATGATGTAATTTAAGATAATTGTTAGTTGAGAAATTCATAAAAAGAATACCGAAAGCTAATTTAGGTTCTTTCAATAAGGTTTTTGACTTTTTGGTAGGAAATTATTTTTCAATAAATAAACTGAGTTTCTGCAGATTATTACTTCTGATATTTAAAATATATATTTTTTAAAATATCAAAAATATATTGGAGGGCTTTTTGGAAGAACGCCAAATGACTTGGGTCTTATATCAATAATGAAGGGGGTGAAACTACCTTATAATATGGAGTTTGTTACTATAGGTATTGTATGGTTTTACCTTTAGATTATTTGTATTACGGAAAGCTTGTTTGAAGTATATTTTTAAAATTTCTTGAATTTAAGATTTTTTATTTTTATTTATTTATTTATTTAATTAAATTATTAATTACTTTATTTGTAATAATTGGTAAAATACAAAGAATATAATTTGCACACATTTTGAATTGTTGTTATTTAGATTTGAGTGTAAATAAAAATTAGCAAATAAATATTTAAATTAAATCCAAATTTGCCATTATAAATATTTTTAAAATTTATTAAAATTTGGTGATAAGATGAAAATTTGAAAATAAAAAAGTCCACAACTGACTATTTAGTTTAACTGAATCAAACTTTAATTGTTGGTAAATTTTCTTTTTCAGGATCACTAATTAAAACTAACAAGCTCATTAGTATTAACAATTTTTTTTCCAAATTATTTTTAGTAAATTTATTTTCTCATTTGAAATTAGACATGGACAACAATTGTCTAATTTTTTTTATTATTTAAAAAAAATTTTTAATTAAAAAATTAATTTTTAAAAGTTAATTTAAAAAGGAAAATAAACTTTGAAAGGTTTTCAAATATTTCAAATATTTGAGAAAATTTCACAAAAATTTTAAACATGTGTAAATTTTATTTAACAAGAAAAAAAAATTAAAGATTTTTTTCAAAATAAAAATTAAAACAAACAAATCAATTTCCGTTATTATCGTTAAAATTTGTCTCGAAATTCAATTGGTTTTCCTTTCGAAAAAACAACTAAACTTCCTGTTTCGATGGATTTATTCTTGTTCTGTGGATAATGGTAAGACCCAAACGATGTTTTTATTTCATCTCATCTTAGTTTTGTAAATATTTCTTGATTTTCTATTTTTTTGTTTAATTGTTAAATTTATTTGTTTTCGAAAATTATCATTCAATCCATCTCACTTTACATATTTTATTAGTATCAGTTAAATTTAAAAAATTAAAAAAAATAATTTTTTTTAAAAAATACTTTAAAAAAATATATTTTTTGTCATAACATTTTAAAACAAAATTAAAATCCATTCTACATGGTAAATTAATTAAAACCTTTTAAAATGATCATTTTGATATTTGTAAATATTATCATAAAAGCCTCACAATTTTATAAAGTTTGTGCTTAAAAATTCGGCAAAAATAATTTTCAAAAAAAAATTTGAAAAACTTGTTAATTTTACAACATTAAATTTGAGAATTCTGATGTGATTAAAACAAAAAATATTTACAATTACAAGATATTTTTTCGGTTGATATTTACATTTCTAATTGTAAATTTATATTTTAAACATTACAAATGAAGGATTTTTCCAACACAGATTTCGAATACTTTTGGGTTTCACTTTTTTATTTTAAATTTAGAAAATTTTCTATTTTTCTTTTTTATTTATTTTTTAAATTTATTTTTTTTTGTTTGAGGAGCATTTTTTTGATTGTTTTGTATTTTTTGTATTGTTTTTAGTTTTAAATAAATATTATTCATTAAAAAAAATTATCATATTTGAAACGCGTAACATCTTTTCGGAGTATGGGAAAATATCTTTAATATTTCGAAATTCAACATCTAAATCTGACTATATATAATATAACCCCAATTCGATATACATCACAAATGTAAGTTACGTTATTAAATATTAAAAAAAAATAGAATGTTTCAACAAATTTAAAGAAAAGTCCTAGATATGTTCACAATGACTGTGTAAAATGATTCAAAGACTTATTTATAAAAATTGAGATTGGTTTTAAGTAAAAAAAATAATAATAACAAAAACAAACATTAACGAAACAAAGAAACAAAAACAAAACAAATACACATAAATTTACAATAAAAAATAAATAAAAAAACAATCTATTCTTTGATATAGCTTTCAAAGTTAGTATTCGTTTTTTTGGTTGTTGTACAATATCGTTATCAGAGTAGTTAATATAAATGTGACTGCTTTTCATTTTCAATACGACTTCACGAGTTGAACTGCAGACTGAATTTTGGACTTCAGTAATAGCAAATGTTACAAATGTAAAAACCATGCAAATTGAGGGATGGGTTTTTTTATTTGAGTTTATTTTATTTATCTCAAGGTTTTCCCAAACTTTTACCAGTCGAAACAAAGAATTTATTAAAATCATATATTTAATCATAACTAAGAGTATGGATGAAATTAATGAGATTGCTTTCCATTTTTGATAATAACATCTTCGACATCTACTTTTGTATTTGTTATTTTTACAGGCAAGGTGAGTTGGACAACTGTGATTGTAATCATTGCTGAAAACCAAATTTTACATATAAATGAAGTTGTAAAAGGAAGGTGACTGTGGGTCGTACCCCCACACTTTAAGATCCACTGATTTATCTAATTATATTTTAAACATTATTTATTAAAAATATTTTTTTCAAATTTAATGTTTGATTAAAAATTATTAAAAATTATTTAAAATTATTGCTAATAAAATTATTAATAAAAATATTTAAACAATATTAAATTTATTTGCTGATAAATTGCTAGAAATTGACTTTGGCAAAATCTGAAAAAGCAATTTCGGCAAAGTGATCAGTATTTCGAAAATCCCTATTAATTTCAGAAACTGGGCAATATAAATTTTCTCAAATATTTACATAACTCGTTAGTTTTATTTATTACATCTATATATTCTGCTTTGTCTACCATCCATCACTAATAGACCTACATTTTTATAAGTATAACCAATGTCGCAAACGGAAGATTTAAACAAAATATCAGACAAAATATACTTTTATCCTTTTTCAAAGCATTCGATTTCTAAAGGTTCTTAAGAAAAGGAAATTTTGTTTAAATTTTTATTTTAAAAATTTAATAATTTAAATTAAAAATTTAAATAAAATTTAAATTCAAAATTGTTAACCAGATAAACAGGAAATTTGTTTATCGCAAAAATTGCTATGGTTTTCAGAGATCAAAGCCAATTTACTTCGCAATCTGTTGTTTTATTAGTAAATTATATAATTATATGAAAACAAAACAAAATGAATATTTGTTTCAATATTTATGCAGCTGAACACAATTTGTTTTTATTATTTTCTATTTGTGAAATATAATTTATTGTCCCAACATATTGATCTAATTCGATCCAAAAAAATGTTTAATTGAAATAAATATTATCTAAATATCATTTTAATAACAATCAATAAGCAATATTATCAAAATTTGGCCAATAGAATCAAGGAAAAATAAATTAATATTTTTGAATATTAAACGATTCCATTCTCCAGTTTTAACATTGATTTGTAATTAATTGAGTTAATTTAAAATTAATAGTCTGATTTCTAGCGTGAAAAATTAAAAATCAAAGAAATAAATTTAAAATAATAAATTAAAATCTTATTAAATTTTTTATTCAAATCATTTGAAAAATCAAACAAATTATAAAACTTTTTAAAAATAAATAATTAATAATAATAATAATAATAATAATAATAATATTAATACTAATAGTAATAATAATAATTAAAAGATAACGCCAATAAAAAACTTTTCGTACGATATACTTCGACAACATAACTGTCATCTTCAGGTACACAAAACCAACTAAAAATATTATGAATTAACTTTAATTTAAACAAATTATTTTTTAAAAATTTAATTTTGTAATAAATAAATATTTAAAAAATAAATTTAAATAACTTTTAACTAATTTAAAATTTTATTTATATAAATATTATAATTTTTATTTATATTATAATTTTTTAAAAAATAATGTAATTTAAAAATTCAATTATTTTAATAATATTAAAAAAAAGTTTTTTTTAAAAAACAATACATAAACATGATTTAACATACGTAAACTATTTAAAAACATTCAAAACATTTGGATACAATGACTTTATCGGCAATGCTTCACATATCACGGGTTCCCAATAATTTTTAAAACTTTTCAACAAAATTCTAAAATCAGACATTCCTATTTCACTTTTACAGCCTCTATTGTGCTCGCTAACATTGGTCAATCCCTTCAATCGACAATGCTCTAGAACTCGAGTACAGAGGTGACGGGAAGTCTCTCCAATGTATGTGGCATTACACCCATTACATGTAAATTGATAAAGTTTTAATAATTATTGGGAACGCGTGATATGGGAATCATTGCTAATAAGGTCTTTGGATCCAAAGATTAATGTGCAAAGTGCTGTGACTACGAATGTTTTAAATGTTTTTAAATAGTTTAAGTATGTTAAATCATGTTTATGTATTGTTTTTTAAAAAAACATTTTTTTAAAATTATTAAAATAATTGAATTTTTAAATTACATTATTTTTAAAAAAATTATAATATAAATAAAAATTATAATATTTAAATAAATAAAATTTTGAATTAATTAAAAGTTATTTGAATATATTTTTTAAATATTTATTTATTACAAAATTAAATTAATAAAAAATAATTTGTTTAAATTAAAGTTAATTCATAATATTTTTAGTTGGTTTTGTGTACCTGAAGATGAGAGTTATGCTGTCGAGATATATCGTACGAAAAGTTTTTTATTGGCGATATCTTTTATTTAAATCGTTGCCAAATTTATTTAATTATTTAATAATAATAATAATAATAATAGTAATAATAATAATAATATAAATAAAATAAATAATAATTAAAACAAACTCTGATAATCGAATATGTGGATATTTAATCCTCTCTAGTCTGCAAATTGTCATTCTATATTAACTTCGATTCTTGAAATTTGAATGAATAGTTTCTTTATATATTTCAAATTATAATATTGGTATTTTGTTTTAATTAGTGAAAAATACGAATTGATTTCTTCAATGAAATAAAAAAATCAATAATTCCCAATCATTAAACAACTAATCAATTTTGTAATTATCTAATTTTTCGTCATTATTGAAATTCGAAATTCTACACTGAGTATCGATTTAATACAGTGGTAAAATTTCATTTTGTTTTAATGTCAAATTTCGAATTTAATTTTAATAATATACATTTAACAATCAAAATTTCTGATTTCTGATTGGTCTTGACGTAATTGTAAACTGCTTTTATGTTATTATTATTATTATTATTATTATTATTATTATTATTATTATTATTATTATTATTATTATTATTATTATTATTATTATTATTATCATTATTATTATTATTATTATTATTATTATTATTATTATTATTATTATCATTATTATTATTATTATTATTATTAATTATTAATTGTTATTATTATTATTATTATTATTATTATTATTATTATTATTATTGTTTCTATTGTTTTTATTGTCATTATTGCAAATGATCTTTCCTTCAAATAAAAGTAGATAAATCTACAATAGAATATAGTGGAAAGCATACAACAATGTCAAGCAATGCCTTTATAATCCACAGTTTGCGAGAATCTCCACGAACCAATTAAGCCACAAAATGCTTCATTTATCGTTTACAGTAGACGAAAAAAATCTTGAAGAAAACTTTTCATTAATTCTATTTTCAATGAAAGATTTGTCAAACGTTAATGTTTCTCTTGTAAATCATAATATTTATTAATACTACTTATAAATAATAATCTACTTCGGTTACTGTATAAATGAGATTTACCCATTACGCTAATTAATTTTGAGAGCAAACAGGGATCGCACTGTTCTTCCATTAAAAAATTCGGGATAAATAATATTGAGAAATTAAAAGTGAAAAACTTTTATTTCTAATGCTAAGATTTAAGTATAATTTTAGGTTTTGTTTAATCAAATTGTATTATTGGTTTATAATGGATATGAGAGTAATTTGCGTTGAAGGAAACTGAATGAGAATCATTCGATGGCATTTAAACTCTAATTTATCAATTTAACAAGACTTTCATTTGGGGGGGGGAAGGACTTCACGTTATAGAAATCTGTTTGAACATATTCAAGTTAATCCTTAATTTCATGGCTCACCTCGAACAGAAGCATGTGCCAAATTTTGGTCCTTGGAATCCAGTGAGATATATCTTTGAGGTTTTGTATTCTATGCTTTATTGTTGACAAAACTTTGATAAATAATTATTCTGAATATAAAGAATTCATTGACTTTAAGCTTTCCAAAGAATTTAACAGGTTGCACTTTACAAAGATCAAAGATTATTCAAAACTTACCCGATATGAATTAAACATGTATAGGATTTTAAGAAATAAAAAAAATTTAATTGAGAAGATGTGAAAAAGTTCTGAGAAGGATGAATTTAGAGCAATATCATGTAAACTGATTTTTAAAAACGAGATTTAAAGAAGTGCAGTAAATTATTAAATATAAATAAATATTTAATGTAAATTAGCGGATCTCTGTCACTAAAGATTGCTAATTTTGTAATTATTAATATGTTTTGTTTTAATTGACATATATAAAAAAACCCCAAATCTCTAGAAAATTTGGTCAACTTTAATTTTAATGAATTAATATATTTTTTCTCAAAGAATTAAAATATAATTTTATATTTATTGAAAACCATTTAAAGGCATAAATACATAATTTTCGCATAAAAAGAATCCAAAACACGAACAGAGTGACAAATTGTTATAATTAATCAAAAACAAAATTACCTGTGCATATTTTGTTTTAATATTCAGATAATTGCGATTCTGAGAGAGAGTAATTTCGGTGTCTTTGGGTTTTTGTTTTACTTGTCCTTTGTTTGGGAAAAAATAAATCAATTTTTCTAAAATTAAAGACGGATCTATTGGGAAATATTGCAAGACAAGACTGATAATTTGAGTTTGGTGAGGAAATTTTTGTAAAAATAAATTCTGAAGGTTTAAATTCCCTTATTATTTGTTTCTGATTATTTTCTTTAAATATTGATAATGAATATTTCAGCTTTATGACTCTTAATTGATACTCAAATAAATACAAAAATATCATTAAATATTTTTTTGTTTAAATTTTTATAAATATTTTAATGAAATTTTATCTTTGCTTGTTAATAATAATGATATTAATAAATAATAATAATAAAAAAAAATAATAATAAAAAAAATAATAATAAAAAAATAATAATAACAATAATAATTATTATAATAATAATAATAAATAATAATAATAATAATTATAATTATAATTATAATTATAATAATAATAAAATAATAATAATAATAATTTAAAAAATCAATTAAGTAAATTCATTATTCAATTAATCAATATTTATAAATTAAATTAAATTTAAAAATATTATCAAATTAATTCCGATGTGGTCTCTTTGATGTGAGAAATAAAATTATTGAA